>PVHT020000004.1:4676769-4704720 GCA_004024745.2 Catagonus wagneri
TATGGCCGCACCCGCGGCATGTGGAGGTTCCCAGGCTAGGGGTCTAATCGGAGCTGTGGCCACTGGCCTGCGCCGCAGCCACAGCAACGCAGGATCCGAGCCGCGTCTGCAACCTACACCACAGCTCACGGCAACGCCGGATCGTTAACCCCACTGAGCAAGGGCAGGGATCGAACCCGCAACCTCATGGTTCCTAGTCAGATTCGTTAACCACTGCGCCACGACGGGAACTCCTCAAATGAAGTCTTAGTATTATTATGCAAGTAATTTTGACTTTGAGACTCCCCTGAAAGGGCTTCAGGGATTCCCAGGAGTCCATGGCCATACTTGAAAATCATTGTCTCTAGATGTAATCTGAATAAAGCAGAATACAAAGAGGATTTTTAATCTCCCTTCTTGATACCATGCCTTTGTTAATTTGGCCTAAGATTGTATTCATTTTTTGAAGAGCCCATGTCATCTGATTGGTTTGCATTTGGTAATTAACCTGAAAAAAGATCTTAGCAGATGTTACACTGGAGGAAGCAGAGAACACTTTTGTAGTAGAAGCAATGCCTCTGCTTGTCTTGATAGAGAAAGGAATGTTTTCTCAGGTGAATACGTGAGGCAAGAAGAGCCTTCCAGACGGGAGAAGGGGGGCAAGTACATGTGGGGTGGACAAGGCAGGGTGCTGGGATGAGGGGGCTGTCTGCAAGGTGCAGGAGTGCCAGAGAACATCATGAACAGGGAGGTCAGCAGTGGGGGTAGGAAAGGCCGTGTCAGTTGGGGAATGGGAGGAGGGGAGACTGGTGATTCGAGGAGCCGGCTTGGGGGCAGTGGCTGAAATTGACAGGCATCGGGGCTGATGGGCTCAGCCAACCTCAAGGTTCTGAGCCCCAGCCAGTTTCAGAGGTGGGTGGGAAGGGACTCACTGTCTCCAGAGATGCTGTGTGTCTGTGGTGTTGACAGCAGCTGAAAGCAGTTAGGAGGTAACAATAGAGATGTTCTGGTGGTTTGGAGAAACCTGACCCTGAGTGAAGCTGTCCAAGTGCCCATTCATGGGCAGGACCCTCCTTTGGGATCCACTGCTACCCATACAGAACCCTGCACTTCTCAGACTGGGTGGCATATAGGGGATTAAAGTGCTGTCTACTCCACCGGGTAGTGAGCTCCAAGACTTCAGCTCATGCGGCAAATGCCTGTGAAGCTCCTGGTATGTGCAAGGCACTGTGCTGGGTGCTGCTAGAGCACTTACATTTAGGGCCTTAATTTGGATTCTTAAATGTTCCTGTCAGTTTTGTCTCAGAAGGCCAGCATGTGAGAATTATTAGAATGTGGAACTAGCATATTAATCATCCTGCATCGCTGCATTTCCTGTCATTTTGCTGTTTGTTCATTTATCCTTTAATTCATTCATTATTCAAGAAACATTGGAGTTCCCTTCGTGGCTCAGTGGTTAACGAATCCGACTAAGAACCATGAGGTTGCGGGTTCGATCCCTGGCCTTGCTCAGTGGGTTAAGGATCCGGCATTGCTGTGAGCTGTGGTGAAGGTTGCAGACACGACTCGGATCCCGCGTTGCTATGGCTGTGGTGAAGGCCGGCGGCTACAGCTCCTGTTATACCCCTAGCCTGCGAACCTCCATATGCCGTGGGTGTGGCTCTACATAAAGGCAAAAAGATAAAAAAAAGAAACATTGAGTACCTCATATGTATCAAAAATTTCACCTGTTTTTCCATCAAGATTAGCTTGTGAGTGGTTTCATGTGCTCTCCTTATTGGTCTGTATGGTTTCTGGAGATGTGTGGAGATATTTCCTTTGGAACACCTGTGATTACCCACAGGAATCTAGAAATCTTAAAAATCAAACTAAAAAACATTTTCCCTAAAAATTTCCTGTTTATAGAGATTAGCCCATGTTTACGCACACACATGACATTTGTTGCTAACAAGTCTAGCTGAGGAATGGTGAATCACCTTGAAAATGTGTTTTTCTGACATTGTCACTTTCCCAATACCATACCTTTAAAATTCTTGAAGTGATAAGAATTGTCCAGGGCGCCAACTTGCCAGGCTAGCCTCAGCCTCCAGCCTCTAGCCTCCAGGCGTGTAGGTAAGTGAACCTTCCCATCCTTTTCTTCATCTTAGCCACCTTGTTGATTTCACATTCTCCCTGCCCAGGCCTCTGTGTCTTTCCCTTGCATACTTGGCTGTGTCTGAAAAACTACTGCTTGAGGAGCTTGGAATCCTCATACATGCTGTTGGGAATATAAAATGGGGCAGCCGCTTTGAAAAACCGTTTGGAAGTTTCTCAAAATGTTAAACGTGGAATTACCATATGACTCAGCAATTCTACTGCAGTGTATATATCCCAGAGAGATGACGTGCATCCGCACAAAACACTTGTACACAGATGTTCATGACTTTATTCATAATAGCAAAAAAAAAAAAAATGAGCTAACAACCTCAATATTTATTAGCTTATAAATAAATGTAGTATGGTCGTACAATAGAATATAATTCAGTAACAAAAAAGGAATGAAGTGCTGATAACACCTTGTAGCTTGGATGAACCTTGCAAACACTCTGCCAGGTGAAAGAAGCCAGTCACAAAGTACAAAGATATACTTTACGATTCCGTCTATGTGAAATGTCCATAACAGGCAAATCTATGGAGACATGAAGTAGATTAGCTAGGGGCTGGGCAAGGGTGGGGGGTATTGGCAGGAGTGGGAGTGGCTGCTAATTGCTACAGGGTTTCTTTTTGGAGTGATGAAAATATTTTAAAATTAGATTGTGGCAATGGTTGTTCAACTCTGTGAATATATTAAAAACCACTGAATTGTATACTTTAAATGGTGAATTGTGTGGTGTTGTGAATTACATCTCAATAAAATTCCTTTAAAAATAAAAAGAGATCAAATGCCAGGAGAAAACTGAATAAACACCAGTGCATCTGGAAGGTATCACCCAGATTATTAATTTCTAGAAAATTCTGTCCTCCTTTATTAATTTCTGTTGAAAGGAACAGTTGTCTTCTCTCTCCAGTGGTGTCCAAGGCTGAATTTTTCTACTGGAACTGAGGGCCAATCCTCATGCCTTCTTTAGCCGCTGCGCTCAGTTTATAATCCTGTGGGGCAGTTCTCACCTTTCTTCAGAGAGATGCAAGCCAAGAGAGGCTAAGACATTTGTTCAGGGTCACATTGGACTACATCTCCCAGATCACGCCCTTTCTGGAGGTCGAAGGCTGCTCTTCCAAAGATTCCGAGATGATAACTTTTCTCTATTAAGTTATATTAACATTGAAAAAAATTCTCATCCCCTCTTAGAAATCTCAGAGGTACAGAAGGACTTGGAGAAAGGAAGGGACTTTGGACCAGAAGTAATTTATCTGAGTTTCCCAACTGGAGTGCCCTAGCCTTGTCACCTCTACCTGAAGCAACCTCAACCCATTATCCTGATGTGCCCTACTTTTTTGTCACTTTTTATGTGTGCCAGGGTCTTCTCCTTGGCATTTTCTATGGCTGAAAGCAACTGATCTGAGGTGTCTCGCTCATGTGTTTATGGCTACCACAAGCTGGGAAAAGATGCTATGGTATTGGTAGGAGATGGGCCAATAGCTGTGTGACTTTGGGGAAGTTATTTAACCTTACTAAGCCCCACTTTTCTCATTGGTATAATGGAGATAACAATGCTAGTTGTTTCTCAGTGTAGTTCTGAGGATTCAGTGAGATGCTGCATGTACCTGCTTAGCTGGAGCCTGGTACACAGCTGGCTCCTGTAGCTGCTGTGCTTGTTAGTTGCATTTGGTCTCCTTGCACTGGAGGTTGTCTGGAGCCAGTTTGGACTTTCAGGCTGATTTCTCTCTGCACATTATTTCACTGATTAGGAAGAACAAACCCATTTGAAATTCTCTCTAAAAGCTGCCATCGTAACAGAGAAAAGAAGTCACATCTTCATGTCACACCTGGGGGCTGGCATGTCAGGGCACATAACAAGCCACCAGGGATTCTGTTTGTTCAGAGATCCTCCAGCCTTTCTGGGAAGCATGAAGACAAGTTGAAACACAGCTTTGGCTCTGGACTGAGATGCTGAAGCAAGGAAGAGGGCAAAAGCTGCCCCTTGAAAACTTGGAGGATTGTCTCAATGTCTTCCTTATCTATTTCTGGGTAACAAGTTACCTCAAAATGTAGTGGCAATGATTTATTCTCATTCTGTTGGTCAGGATTTTGGTTGGACTTGGCTGGGTGTTTACAAGTGGTGACAGCTGGGTCATTCAGTCTGTATTTAGATGGTAGCCATGCTGAACTGGAAGGTAAGGCTTCATTTCCATGTCTGTCACCCATGGCCTCTCTCTCCACATGGTCTCTCAGAAGACTGAATTTCTTTACTCTCTGAAGGCTGCCTTCCTCAGCATGAGAGCCTCCCCTTTTTCATGTCCTCTTAACCATTAGGACTGGAGTGACACTTCTGCCTCATTCTGGTGGTCAAAACAAATCACAGGGCTAGTCCTGATTCAAGGGAAGAGGAAATAGACTCTGCATCTTGATGGATGAAGTAATGTGCACATACAATAAGGAGAGACATTGATTGTGGCCGCCTTTGGAGACTATCCACCACATCCAGTGAGTTGGGAACTTAAATTTTGGGGAAGGTAGGAACAAAATCAGATACCGGTTGAAGGAAGGACTATTTTGGAAGCAACATGGAGGTGCAACACTGAAAATGTTCCCCCGACTCGAGAAGCTGTTATCATCAATCTTAGAGTCAGGGACTGAGAGAAAATAAAAATCAAAGAAGAGACTTTTAATAATTATGGTACAATACGACATTGCAAGAGCAAGTCCACCTTGTTCAGGATTCTAATAAAAAGTATAACGTTCATCAGAAGGATAAGTGTTGGTGAGGATATGGAGAAAAGAGAACCCATGTGCACTGTTAGTGGGATCATAAATTGATGCAGCTGTTAAGAAGATAGTAGGGGGTTCTTTTAAAAAAAAATTGAAAACGGAATTACATAGGATCCAGCAAGTCTACTTCTGGGTATATATCCAAAGGAATTGAAGTCAAGAGTCTTTAAGAGTTACCTATTCTCCCACAGTCACTGCAGCATTATCCACAATTAGCCAAGGTATGGAAACAACCCAAGTGTCTAAAATGGATGGCTGGATAAAGAAGATGTGGTTGTGGAGTTCCCTTCGTGGCTCAGTGGTTAATGAATCCGACTAAGAACCATGAGGTTGCGGGTTCGATCTCTGGCCTTGCTCAGTGGGTTAAGGATCCGGCGTTGCCATGAGCCGTGGTGTAGGTTGCAGACGTGGCTCGGATTCCGCGTTGCTGTGGCTGTGGCGAAGGCCCACGGCTTCAGCTCCTGTTAGACCCCAAGCCTGGGAACCTCCATATGCCGCGGGTGCGGCTCTACATAAGGGCAAAAAGACAAAAAAAAAAAAAAGATGTGTTTGTATATAAATATACAACAAAATATTACTCAGCCATGAGAATTTGCAACAGCAGGGATGGACCTTGAGGGCATTATGCTAAGTGAAATAAGTCAGACAGAGAAGGACAGATACCATATGATATGACTTACCTGAGGACTCTAAAAAAGCTGAACTCACAGTAGAGTGGTGGTTACCAGGGGCTGGGGTGTGGGGTAAAAGGGAGGATGTTGGACAAAGGGTACAAACTTCCAATTATAAGGTTCTGTGGGGCTTAATGCACAGCATGGTGATTATAGCTCTACTGCAGACTATGTGATTATATACCATATAGACTTGAAGGTTACTAAGAGAATATATCTTTAATGTTGTCAACACAAAAAAAGAAATGAGAATTTTACGAGTTGATGGAAACATTAGCTGATGCTATGGTGGTAATCATTTTGCAACATATAAATGAATGAAATCAACACACTGTATACCTCAAACTATTACACAGTGTCAATTATATCTCAGTAAAACTGAAAATCCCCAAGCCTCTGGTCAGGAGAATGCCTCCTCTCAGTGAGAGCGATGGAATTGTGATAGGAGACACAGGCCAGCAAACACAGGAATGAATGGGCTCACAAGGGTGAACTCCATCCACACAGAGTGATGTGTGTCTGGCAGTGAAGAACCCCAGAGGCACGGCTGTACCCCTCTCCAGCAATTATCTCCCAGCTGTGGGAGCACATATATTCAGATGGGATGTTTGGGGGGAATCACCTCTCCTAAGGTAAAAATTAGCTAAGAGCTGAGCATATGGCTGAAGAAATTATTTTAAAATATATCATCTGCTACTTGGAACTGAGTGCTTTGAATTTCATTAAGGCCACCCTCATAAAGAAATAACCCCAAGGATGCTCGAGTATTCACTTCAAAGGACCCAAACATGGAATACTCCTCGGCAATTAAAAGGAAGTAACTATTGATACGTGAGCCAACTTGGGAAAACTGTAAAGGCTTTATGCTGGGTGAGAGAAGCACAGGTTACATGTAACCAAGTTTACGTAGGTTATTATTCCATTTATATGACAGTTTCAGAAAAGACAAAGCCACAGCCATAGAGGGCATATTGGTGGTTATTAGAGGTTAGGGTGGACGGAGTGTATGACCATCAAGGGTAGCATGAGGGAGATTTGGGGTTCAAAAGGCTCTTCTGTATCCTATTGTGATAGTGGTTGCATGACTCTATATAATGTGTTAAAATTCGTAGACCAGTATACTGCACCCAGAAGTCAATTTCACGGTATGGTTTTTATCTTTAAATGGCTCAACCATCATTAATAGGATTGTGGGTCCTTCATGTCTTAGCGTCCTCTGTGGTCAAGGGAGGGTGATCTTCCCACTTGTCTTCAGGAACCAAATGAAGAAGGATGAGACAGTGCTACAGACAGGGATTTTTTTTTATTATTATTAATATGGAGTTTCCTGGCCGTGGATCAGATCCAAGCCCCAGTTTCTACCTGTGCCACAACTGCAGCAACACAGGGTCCTTAACCCACTCTGCAAGGCTGGGGATCGAACCTGCATCTTAGCGCTGCAGAGACGCCAATTCTGATCTTGTTGCACCACAGTGGGGAACTCTGGGATTTTTTAAAATACCAATTTTTTAGGTTTTGCAAGGAAAATGGAAGACAGAGTGGAGAATGGTAGAGGGGGATAAAAGGGGGTGAGAGAGGTATTCTGGAACGACTTGTGAATTACTATATTTTCAGTACTTACTACCTGCAGGGCAGTAAAACGCTAGGTGCATTGCTTCTATTTTCTCAGAGAGGTAGGTACTATTATCTTCGTTTTGCAGATGAGGGAATTAAGGCCCGGAGAAGTAAAGCAGTTTGCTCAGAGTCATACAGCTGGTGAATGGCAGGGGTGGGATTGAATTTGAAACCAGTGTTTTTTTTTTTTTTTTTTTAACTTTTATTTTGCCATTATAGCTGGTTTACAGATTACTGTCAATTTTCCAGCTGCACAGCCTGATGACCTGGTTACACATACATATATGGATTCGTGACAAGTGATTAGACATAGTTCTTAATGCTATACAGCAGGGTCTCCTTGCTTTTCCATCCCAGTGAGACCAGTGTTCTTAACCCCCATGCCATTCAGTCCCCCTCCCAGTTCACCTCATTTCAACCCTGTACCTTTGAGTTCCTTGCTCTCTGGGTTTCAGATTTATATTTGGTTTCCTTTTCTCTTCACCCTCGAGGATTTGGTCTACGTTCTCTTCCCTATCTCTCCTGGACCAGAATTGGAAGGGTTACAAAGGTCTCCATCAGCTCAGAGACCCTTACATTTTGGGAGTTTTAATATCTGATGTTTGGTTTTCATTATCCAGTTGCTGTTGTAATTAATGTATTCTGACACAGCTCTTGTTGACAAGAATCTCATTATATTGAGAGCCAAACCTTGCCCACTACAACTTAACAATGACCCCAAAAGGCCCTTCTGATCTACCTTATTCCTGGCTCTGGCCTCCTCTCCCAGGGGTTCTCCTACTCTGGTCCAGCTGCATCCTGTTACCTGCCCCAATGGGCCCAGTGCTTTGGGCTCCAGTCCCAGCTTTGTTCATGCTGTTTCCCTGCCCCGTGTGCCCTCATCTCAGTCCATCTGCCACATTCCTCGCCCTCTTCCCAGGATCCCCTGCAGAGTCTTCCTTGACCTCTATCCATGGACAACTCTGGTCTCCAGCTAAGACTTCTACCATCTCTAGAACGTTTCTTGTACTCATTCAGTATCCACCCTTCCTGCGTATATTTAGTGGGCACTTGATATGGAGCTAGGTGCTTCGTATATGTTATCTCAAATTCTGCAGCAACCACGTGAGGACACATTCATGTTTCCATTGACAGATGAGATCTGGGCTCAGAGAAGTGAAGGACTGGCCCAGGCTCTCACAGATATAATGATAGGACTGGAGTTGATGCTGGGTCTGTGTGACTCCAATACCCAGTCAAGTTTAGTCGGATTGGATTGGGTTGCCAGGTGGTGGCTGCTGCAAGGCATGGTGGCTGTGCGTTCTCAACAGTCCCCTGATGGGAGGGGCTTGGAGGAGCAGTCTGGTTGGAAGGGGAGCAGCTGAGGGATGGTCTGCGAAGCTGCATTTGGGCAACAGTGGTACTGCTTTTTATGGACGGCATGTTTATATAAGGCAACTTTAGAATGGCTTGCTGGAGATTATAAGGGGCTAAAAGAAAACCCCTTGCACAGCCACTGTGATCGGAGTCAAGGAAGAGTTGGGGATAGAGGACTTGGTCAGGGAAGGAGAAGGCAGAAATGCAGTTGTGGAAAGTCATGTGTTCGTATAAGGATGTTAAGTCACCCAGCTTCATCATCTACACCAAGTTAAACCCCAAAGGCATTTCATAGAGAGTGAATGAGGCCATCCATTCCCCAGAGGAATCTCCGATCCAATAGGGATGTGCAAAAGAAGAAATTTTGTGGGCATAAGTAACAAACAGCCATTCTAAAAGCTCTCATTAAACAGTATTCCCATGCTTCTGAGAAGGATTGTAGCAATTATTATTTTCTTTTTTTCTGAGAACAGGAAAAAAAATTAACTCAGAAAAGCAACAAACAATCATTGTTATTAACCACAATAATACCATGACTTTTTTTTACTTTTTAAAAATTATAGTTGATTTTTCAATGTCACGCCAGTTTGTGCTGTACAGCAAAATAAGCCAGTCATATATATATATATATATATATATATATATATATACATATATATATACACATGTATATATATACATACACACACATTCCTTTTCTTACACATACATTCAAAGAGTCTGAATGTAGTTCCCTGTGCTATACAGTAGGACCTCATTGCTTATCCATTCTAAATGTAATAGTTTTCATCTACCAACCCCATGTTTGCAAACTATTACATTTAGAATGGAATAGTCCCATCTCACCCCCCTCCCCCTTCCCCTTGGCAACCATAGGTCTGTTTTCCATGTCTGTGAGTCTGTTTCTGTTCTGTAGATAGGATCATTTGTGCCATATTTTAGAGTCCACGTATAAGTGATATCATATGGTATGTTTTTCTCTTACTGACTTAATATGAGAATCTCTAGTTGCATCCTCGTTCCCATAAATGGCATTATTTCATTCTTTTTATGGCTGAGTAGTGTTCCATTGTGTATATGTACCACATTTTCTTAATCCATTCATCCATTGAAGGACATTTAGGTTGTTCCCATGCCTAGATTATGACAGTTGAATATAAAATTTTAAGGTTTTTAAAGAGCTATCATGTATCATTCTTTCATTTGGTTCTCTTTTCCATTAATTGAGTTGTCAGGAGAGCCTCTTACCCTTAATACACAGACCCTTAATACACAGGGGGAAAGGCACTCAGTGATGGATCAGAACCTGAGGGGTCCTTGGGGCAAGCCCTCCAGTGCTCACCATCAAAATCAGAAGTGTTCAGTGAGCTGTTGCAGACAGAGAGAGGGATTGGACAGGTCCTTGTGGCTTGGAAATAAATTGAACCTTGGGTCCTGGTAGACAGAAACCATCACTGGGAAAAGGCCAGTGAGCACTTGCTCCCTTTACTTTCCTCATTGGTCATTGCAGATTTGTTTGGGTTGGTGAAGACATTTTCAGTGGTCCTCAGATGACATCACTGATAGTACTGGGTGGTTTCTTCCTCACAGTGCAAAGTTCACATCCTCTGGGTTGGCGGGTCAGAGCTGAGTAACTTGCTTGTTGATCTTTGATCCCTGATACCTGTGACCCTCATGTCTTCCTTTCAACTTGAGTTAATGCCTTGTTTTAGAGCAGCAGTAGTTAATGGATGCACAAAGAAACATTGATTTTATTATCTGTTCCTTCCATTCTTCATCCTTTTATTATTGATTGGATTCTAGGTTCTTGTTTTGAATAGGTCGTGGCAAATACAGTAAATAAATAATAGCACAGTAAGCTTTAAGGTCACATTTTCACTGGCATCAGTGCCATCGTCATTGTGCAATATATCTTCATCAGCTGAATACAATGCAGAATTTTTAAAGCTCCTACTCATTCTAAGCATTGTGTTAGGCATTGAGGGTCCAGCAGTGGATCTTTAAATGTGCTCCTGTTCTCATGAGGCTTACAGTCTTGTGGGAAGGCAGACATGAAGGAAGTAATTATGTGCCTATTTAGAATAATCACTAAAAGATGCTATAGGAGACTGTAGCAAGAAGACCCAACCTAATATGGGTGCCTGGGGTGGGGAACTGACGCAGAGAGGATGTCCCAGGGGAAATAAGACTCCAGCTGTGAGTTTTTTGTGGTGGGGCTTGGGGCTGAGCAGGAAATGAAGAGCATTTCAATGGAGAATACAGCAGGGCAAAGGTGTAGAGAGCTTGGCGTACTCATGAGTTTGGAGGAGGCCCAGTGTTTGGGAGCACAAGAAGGACAGTCACCAGAGATGACCTAGGAAAGCCCAGCCAGAGTCATAGGGCTTGAAAGACTGGATTCGGTGTTTGAGAGATGTTGTGCTATGTGCCAGTCATTGTTCTAAGCACCTTACAAACATTATTTAATTTACATAAAGACCCATTATAATCCACCTCTAATTTCTGATACCAGAAGGCAAGACCCAAGCCAAAGTCTCTCTGGGGAACCCAAAAGTCAAACCAGAGAACAAAGGCAAATGCTTTGGAGTGGTCTGGAGCCAAGTTCTTGGTGTCTGGCAGAGACAGGTCTGAAGGAGGGCAGATTGGGAATAATCCAAGAGAGCCAGGTGACTGGTACAGACAGCTTTGGGGTTTTGTGACTCGGCTTAAATGGCAGAAGGTGCATCATACTCAGAGCCTGTGGTGCCAGGCTGGTCTATCTCCTGCCTTTGGTGTGAACTGCAAGAAGTACCAGAGGTGACCCAGATGCTCCTATATGGGGTTTGCGGATAACAGAATGCAAATGCTAGACTGAGACCTAAATAAGTAGGATCATTTCTATGTAAGATCCAAGTCTGAATTTTAATTATACCAACATTGACTGGCTTGTCACCTGTCCATGACAATATGGGTAAGGTCCACTATATGTACATATCTGTAGTTTGGAGTGGGGTTGGGTTTAGGGATGGGCATTTTTTCACATGATGTATGAAAAGTACCCTGGCCCATTGTCTGAAGAGGTTGGCTTCTAATGCTAGTTTTGCTGTCTTCTAGCCATGCGTGCTCATGCAAACCCCTTGCCCTGCCCTGGCCTCAGTTTCCTCATCTTTAAAATGAGCTTTATGGAAGTGTTATGAGGATAAAATAAATTCTTATGTGTGAGATCACCTTTTAAATAGTAACACATCACTGTATTGGGGGGGTGATAGGATGTTGAGGTGATTGTTTGTTGCTCCAAACTAACAAAAACTGGCATGTTGCGGAATACCAGCTTCCTAATTTTGGTGTAATTTGGGAAATGTGGTTGGCAGGTATCTATATGTGCCTTCAGGGCATTCTCTTCCCAGAAGAGGAGCCCACAAAATGCAAATTAGGGTCAGATGGTTCCATGTGGCAGGCTCTCAGCAGAGTGGACAGTTGTCATGTGGTTGGTGTGGCAGACTCACAGCAGAGTAGACTGCTGTGATAGTTCTTTCTTTTGCTTCCGAGCATCCTTCCCCCTGGATACAAACACTCCCACCTGGCTTTGCAGGAACCAGATGATCATGATTAAGTCTCAGAATGTGAAGAATCCCAAGAGGAATAGATTCACAGGGGATGGAGTAGTCAGAGAAAGCTTTAAGCAGACCTAGGAACATGAGCTAGACCTTGAAGGTAGATAGAATTTATAGTCCGAGAGAGGGAAAGGCATTTCAGATGGAGGGATCAGCAAGAACAAAAGATCGAGAGTATCAGTATATGTGGGGCAGTGATGAGCCTCCAACTAGATGGCAGGATGTTTCAGGAGATAGAGATAATCCACAAATCAAAGCAACCACAATCCACTGAGTCTAGACTATATGCATGGCACCTGCCAACCAACTTATGGCAAGCCTGCCCTTTCTTGGTCACTCATTTTATGATCCCATATCCCTCACTCATTTGTCAGGAAGTTCTTTCTTATGTCTAACCCGAGTTCACACAGCTGATGTAGGATTGTTTCACCCAGTTTTATCTTCAGAAGAGGCAAAAGACGGCTTATGGAAAGTCCCAGCATGGAAAGTGTACTGGTCTTGTCCCTGTGGAAGGCTTTTGGCATCTAGAATGCCCAAGTAACCGGAGCAGCCAGATCCTGTCTCCAGGAAGGGGCTCTGTCTGCACTGGGCCTCCAGGGTATTTTCTCTTGTGGTCTTGAGATAAAAGGACTTGAGAATCTGCCATTCAGCTCATATGGATAAACGCAGGTGAGAAGGAAAGGAAAAGGGAAGAATTCACCTTCTTTGTCTTTGGAATAGAAATAATGTACAGCTGCTAAATAGCACACTGAGATGCAATATTTAAAAGAAAACTGGCACAAGTTCTTAAAAGCTACGTGTTTATTTCTGGTTTAAAAAGCAAGTGGGGAGAGTTCCTGTTGTGGTGCAGTGGAAATGAATCCGAGTAGGAACCATGAGGTAGCGGGTTCAATCCCTGGCCTTGCTCAGTGGGTTAAGGGTCCAGCGTTGCCATGAGCTGTGGTGTAGGTCATAGATGTGGCTTGGGTCTGGTGTGGCTGTGGTGTAGGGTGTTAGCTGCAGCTCCAATTCGACCCCTAGCCTAGGAACCTCCACATGCCTCAGGTGCGGCCCTAAAAAGACAAAAAAAAAAAAAAAAGGCAAATGGTGTCTGGCATCAGAAAGACCTGGGCTCATATCCTGAGCTGGACACTTGCAAGTTGTGTGACCTTAAGCAAGTTCCTGCACTTTTCTGAGCCTCAGTTTCCTCATCTGTAGAATGGGGTAGCCAGGGGCCAGGAACCCTTTCTCCTTAGGGTTACTATGGAAACAATCACAGTATAGTACAGAGATGGAAGGCTGAAGATCCCCACTTCCCCTCCTCATTCTTTTCTGTTCCTTCTCTCATTATTGGTCCCCTCCCAGACCCTCCAGAGTGCCCCCGGGGCTGAGCCCAACTGCTTCCCATTATTAGCACCTGGAGCACCTGGGGCTCCCTCCTGGTCCCAGAAGAACAGGGAACTCCTGGAGGTGAGCCAGTTGGTCCCCTTTCATCCTCCTTATCAAGCCCGGGTGATGACACTGAGTGGCCTGAGATACATACCCGTGCCGTCCACTGCCCTTTCCACTGGAATTTAATCAGAACTCACAGACCAGCTCTTCAAGTTGTTACAATTCGGGTGCTCAAGACATTCTGGCATTACCCACTTTGCACTGCTTTTCCTGATATTGCAAATAATTTTTGGATGTTTGTGTTTATGCAGGAAGGCACTGAATATCAGACTTTGTGCTAAGAGTTTACTGTGGAGAAGTGATTGCCTCTTTGGGGGCCAGGTGCTGCCTCAGAGACCAGTGGTGCAGCTTTTCAGCAAGGAGCCTAATTAAACAAGCTCAGCAAAATCTTCCAACTGATGGGTCTCCATGGGGCCACGTGATATGTGAGGTTTCAGGATGAAAGAGGGAGGCCTTTCCTGGAAATTATGCCATTTGACCAGAATAAATATTTTCCTCCCACCTGCCTTTATGAAGGCCCCAAGGACTTCTCAGTTGGTGGATTCCCCAGGGGGACTGTGCCAGGAATTAGGGAGGGGGCAGAGGCTAGGACTCCCTAAAACCTTTTCCTCTAAATAGCAGAGAGGGTATTGACTGCAAGCTGTTTGTTTAATAAGTTAATCTTCCAGTTCATTTAACCAATGACTACTTGTTATGTGAATTTATTTAGTTTTAGAATAGGTAAGATATTTGCATGATTCAAAATTCGGAAGGTACACTGTGAAAGTCTCCCTCCAGCCCCCTCCCTAGCCATCCGGTTTCCTTTTCAGAGGCAAGCAACATTACCACATTCTTAGGTCTTCTTCTGGAGATATGCTAAGCATAGAAAAGCTACTTACATATATATTTTTTCTGTGCTTTTTTTTTGTTTGTTTTTTTACGGCCGAACCCTCGGCATATGGAAGTTCCCAGTCTAGGAGTTAAATTGGACCTGCAGCTGCCAGCCTGTGTCACAGCCACAGCAACACAGGATCCAAGCCGTGTCTGCAACCTACACCACAGCTCAGGGCAATGCCGGATCCTTAACCCACTGAACAAAGCCAGGGATTTAACCCAGTCCTCATGGATGCTAGTCGGGTTCATGACTGCTGAGCCACAATGGGAATTCCCTGTTTTTTGTTTTGTTTTGTTTTGTTTTGTTTTTAACCTACACAAATGGTAGTAACTTACAAACTCTGCTCTGAACCTTTTTTTTTTTTTGGCTCTTTAGGGCTGCACCCGCAGCATATGGAGGTTCCCAGGCTAGGGGTCGAATTGGAGCTGTAGCCTCCAGCCTACGCCACAGCCACAGCAATGCCAGATCCGAGCCATGTCTGCAGCCTACACCACAACTCACAGCAATGCTGGATCTTTAACCCACTGAGCAAGGCCAGGGATTGAACCCGCAACCTTATGGTTCCTAGTCAGATTCATTTCCGCCGGGCCATGAGGGGAACTCCTTGGAATTCTTTTTAAAAAATGAGTAAAAGTCTTCATTATTCTTTTTTTTTGTGTGTGTGGCATTTTAGTTCACTGCATGGAGGCATCACAACTTTTTCAGTGAATAACCCTATGCAAGTGTCATTTCATATGTGGGCAGGTATGGCTATAGAATAAATTCCTATAAGGGTCTTGCTGGGTGAAAAAGTATATATATTTGTAATTTTGAATGGTGGCTCTGGCACAGATGGATATCTGCCTACAAATAATTTAACCTTGATCTACACCTCCCGTCATTTATAAAAATTAAATCAAAATAGATCATAAACCAAGATACAAAGCCTAGAACTATAAAACTTCTAGAAAAAAATGAGACTATCTTTGTGATTTTGAGTTAGATCTCTTAGAAAGATTTCTTAGATACACCACCAAAAGCATCATGTGTAAAAGAAAAATTTATAAATTGAACTTCTTCAAAAGATGCTGCTGGAGTTCCCTTTGTGGCTCAGCAGGAACGAATCTGACTAGCATCTATGAGGACACAGTTTCCATCCCTGGCCTCGATCAGTGGGTTAAGGACCTGGCATTGCCCTAAGGACCTGGTGTAGGTCACAGACGTGGCTTGGATCTGGTATTGCTGTGGCTGTGGCGTAGGCCAGTGGCTACAGTTCGAATTCGACCCCTAGCCTGGAACCTCCATATGTCGCAGATGTGGCCCTAAAAAGACAAAAAAAAAAAGACACTGCTAAGAGAATAGAGACAAATCATAGACTCAGAAAAAATAATTGCAAATTAATGACTTGTATATAAAGAACTTTAAAAATTCAGCAATAGGAAATCTTACAGTGCAATTTTATTTTTTATTTTTATTTTATTTTTTGCTTTTTAGGGCCATACCCACAGCATATGGAAGCTCCCAGACCAGGGGTCAAATATGAGCTACAGCTGCCGGCCTATGTCACAGTCACAGCAACGTGGGATACAAGCCACGTCTGCCACCTATACCACAGCTCATGGCAATGCCAGATCCCCAACTCACTGAGCAAGGTCAGGGATCAAACCTGCATCCTTATGGACACTAGTCAGATTCGTTCCATGCACCACAACGGGAACTCTCCGATAGCACAATTTTAAAAGGGCCTAAGACTTGAACAGGTACTTTACCAAGAAGGCCTAAGGGTGGCAAAAAAATATGGATGGCACAATGTATGGATGAGCGCATGAAAAGAGGTTCAACATCATTAGTAATTAATGAAATGAAAAATAAAACCACGATGATATGCCATGATTTAGAATGCTTAAAATAAAAAGTAATGACAGTGTCAACTGCTGACTAACCGGAACTCAGGTGTTGCTGGTGAGGATGCAAAAATGTTACAGCCACTTTGGAAAACACTTTGGCAGTTTCTTGTAAAATTAACATATATCTAGCATATAACCTAGAAATCAAACTCCTAGAGAGATGGAAACTAACAAAACCTATATGGGAATACTTATAGGTATGTAATTTGTAACTGCCAAATCCCGGAAACAATGTAAATGTCCTTTAATTGAAGAAGTATAAACAAACTGTGGCACAGCTGTACAATGAAATACTAATTCAAAATAAAAAGAAACAGATGGCTGATACATATAATAACATAGACGAATGTCAACTGCCTGTGGTAGTGAAAGAAGCCAGACTCCATATCCACAATGAGGTAGATGGAATGATTAGCTAAAGTGGACCTGCTGTATAGCACAGAGCACCCTACCCACTGTTCTGTGATAATCTATATGGGAAAAGAATCTGAGAGAATGGATGTCTGTGTATGTAAGACTCGGTTACTTTGTTGTACAGCAGGAATTATCACAGCTTTGTAAATTAACTATACTTCAGTAAAACTTAACCCCCCCCCGCCACAAAAGAAAGAAGCCAGACTCATGAGACTGTATACTGTATGATTCCAATTATTTGACATTTTGGAAAAGGAAAAACTATAGGGACAGAAAATAGATCATGGATTGTCAGACATCTCTGAGCTCAAAGTCTGAGCCACATGGTTTCTCTGAGCTTGTTTTTTCATCTGTAAAGTGCAGTAATTATACCCACCTCCTAAAGGTGCTTGTAAAATAAATGTAATATCTAGAAAACTCTCGGTGCTCAGGAAGTGTTCTGTTCCTTGTCCCCCCCTTTCCTTTTTCCTGCTTGGAGAGCTGACAATGGCAGATGGCTGGTAAGTGCTGATTTGACTGGTTTGCCTCTTAGAGGGACCCTTTATCTTTACATTCTGGAAGTACCTTGCTTGTTCTCCAGATGCTCACTGCTGCCACTGGTGTATGTGGATTGAGACTTGAGTGTGATACCAGCTTGAATCCAACCGTGGGTTCAGACATGTCTGAAGATCCATAGTGTTGGCTTTTTAGAACCTGATTTGCAAAAAGGATAGAAAAACCCTGAGACTTGTTCTGAGTAAAGAAGATGATACAGCCACAGATAAGAAGTCTGTCATTTTATCCTCTAGCAACTCTGAGCGGTAGACACTATTATTATTTTACAGATTAGGAAATGAAAATTTAGGCTAAGTTGCCTGAGGTCATATGATTAGGAAGTGAGAGAGGTGGTGCTTGACCCCATCCAGCTAGCTTCCAGAGCCTGTGTGCCTAACCTCTTTGCTGCAGTGTGTATAAGCCTCAATTTGGAGTCTCTGCCTGCAGTAGGCCTTCCTGACCCCGGGCACAGGCTGGGCCTGTTGACCGGCCCACACCATTGGTGCTGGCACAGCACCCAGCACCAGCTCAGTCAGAGCATTTGCCTGCTCTTCTGGGAGTCGGTTCATATGTCTGCCTCTCCCTGTAGCCTGTGGGTTCTGCTAGGATAGTGCCTTATTCACGTTCATCTTCCCAGCCTGGAACATTTAGGTACCCGGTGAACATGGGTGAAGGAGGTTGGAGCTGCTGTGTCTTCCGGGCTCCATGGATTGATGGTGGCTGCTGAAGCTGTGCAGGAGCCTCATGAGCCACCTCTGACTTGCACAGTGCTGGGGAGATGAGTCACATGCATACTTGTCTGTCTGTATCCAAGCACAGTGTAGACACCCAATAACTTCGGGCTGTTTTGAGGACAGAACTACTTCCTTAAAGAATTGACTTGAACCCTTCAGACTACATGGGAGGGTTTTTTTTTTAATGTCTCAAGAAGCATTTGGAAAGGAAATATTTTGGCAAAGCTTGCTTTGCCAGGGTGCTCATGGAAGAGATTGCTATATCTTGCTCTTCCTGGTTTAATGGAACATCAACCTATTCTATCTTGATTGACACACTTTTGAATCTTTATCAAAGATTATATTGAGGGTGTTCCCATGGTGGCACAGTGGAAATGAATCTGACTAGGAACCATGAGGTTGCAGGTTTGATCCCTGGCCTCGCTCAGTGGGTTAAAGATCTGGTATTGCCGTGAGCTGTGGTGTAGGTTGCAGACTCGGCTCGGATCCCGTGTTGCTGTGACTGTGACGTAGGCCAGTAGGCCAGCAGCTATAGCTCTGATTAGACCCCTAGCCTGGGAACCTCCATATGCCGCAGATGTGGCCATCAAAAATGACAAAAAGACAAAAAAAATTATACTGAGGAGTTCCTATTGTAGTTCAGCGGGTTAAGAACCCAACACAGAGACTGTGAGTATGCAGATTTAATCCCTAGCCTCGCTCAGTGGGTTAAGGATCTGGCGTTGACACAAGCTGCAGCATAGGTCGTAGATGCAGCTTGGATCTGGCATTGTTGTGGCTGTGGTGTGTCCTGTAGGAGCAGCTCCAATTTGACCCCTAGCTGGGGAACTTCCATATGCCTCAGTTGTGGCCCTAAAAAAGGGGCAAAAAAGAAAAAAAAATTATATAGAAAGCTGATGCTTTTGACTGTAGTAGCTGAGGAAGTTGTAGCACCTATGGGTTCAGTATAGCAAGGCTGCTTGCAATTTGGGTACAGACAGCTGTATAAGGACCTGGGCCAAGTCAAGGACATTCCTTGGATGTTGCTCCTTAGTTACTTCTCAGACATATAGGTAATACCTTGTAATTTGACCTTTTATGTTAAAAGCAGAGCACCTATGGAGTTCTCTTGTGGTGTAGTGGGTTAAGGGATCTGGTGTTATTGCAGTGGCTCAGGTTGCTGCTATGGCGCAGGTTGGATCCATGGCCCAGGAACTTTCACAGGCTGTGGGTGCAGGCAAAAAGAAAAAAAAAAGGAAAAGAAAAAAAAGCAGAGCACCTACATTTGGGAACCGAAACCGGTAGATAAATTTCCAGTTAGCTGAGGGCTCTAATTCAATGAATTGCAGTTGATTGATTTTGTAACTAATAGGACCCTAAGGCAACTTTGTGATCCTGGGGCGTGTTTACTCATCCTATAAATCAGGAACAGTCACACTCACTGTAACCAACTCTGAGCTCAGTCCAAATATTGTAGCTGTTCTGCTACTTTGCTAGTGGACCTTTTAAAATTCCCAGGGCCTAGGAATCTTTTGTTCTATTGAGAATGTTGCAGGGCTGCTGCTTGTTCTAGCAAGGTTGGGCTCAAAGATAAGAACGGGGTTGTGAGTAGCATGTGAAGTGATTTGCGGAGAGGAGAAAACTGTTGTTTTGAGGGAGAGGAGAAAAAGTTGTTTTGAGCCGCTGCACCTGCGGGTCTTCCTGGGCTGTGATGCAAAACACAATCCTTTCAAACAAAGGAATGTAGGAAGTGACTGTCTCTCAGCCTCACCAGTGAATTCACATCAGCTCCAAGAAAACAGATTCAAATCAGTAACCCAAACCCCACCCAGAGCCAATTCTTTCTGAACAATAGATGCAACCAACGCCTCACTTAACATTAGGTGCTCAGCTATTTTAAGTAGCATGGGTGCTTAACCCCAAGGTCTAGTTTAATTAGTTAATTTTATTCTCTGGCTTAAAAAAGGACTTGAGAGGCTTTGTAATTTTAAATACAGTGAAAATGGAGAATTTAAAAAGAGGGCCTGGCAGCTGGTTATGGCAAAGTAGAAAATGCTCTCAGTGATGTGAATAAAATAGATTGAGCATGAAATTTAACTCTGATCTTCCTAGTACCCAAGGCAAAAATAAAAATGGTGAGCCATATGAATTTCATCATCATTATCTGAAGGAGATGGAGAAAGGAAGCACCCATAGCGGCCACATTTAGTTTTGTTTGAAGCAGCAAGCATTCACCTGGCATTACATTATTGGAAATTAAATTTTGTAGATCCTCATATAAGAGCCTTGAGATATCTTGCTCAGAGAGGTCCTCAGCTGTAATTTTGCAGGAGCAAAATTGGCCCCTGTCTTACCGTGAAGTCATGAAAGCGTTAAGTCATTGATGATTTTTCCAGGGAGAGCAGTTGACTCATAATTAAGCCCCGCGTCTATGCCTGATTCCATGTCACATTTATTTTTAATTTTGGTTCAGGGATGCGATGTGGTTGCTCATAGTGAATTGACTTCCAGAAAGGTGGGTTTTAGACATACAGCCAATACAGATAATATAAACAAGTCAGCCTGAGCAAACCACCAGAAAACCCCCATGCCTTCTTTTCCCACTCGTTGCTCAATACTGTATTTACCCCTATGAGATGCTGTCAAGAGAGAAAATGAAATAACCAGGAGAGTCTTTGGCCAAAGGAGACACAAAGCACACTTGACTTCATGGGCTGAGCAGGAGCTGCAGCGGTTGGAAATTCCCAATATGCACATTTTGGCAATTCCACCTCGAATGTGGACTTCCTGGGACAGTGGGTGAAAGCCTGGTCCACTATCTGGAATGAGTGGTCCCTCCCCAAGGGCAAATATCCTGACCCTCGGCTTTCTCAAACTGGCCCAGTTCCAGTGTTTGCATACAAAGGCTGCTTTTCTGATACACATTTGCAGGAGACTCCATTAGCTTGTTTTCTTGCCTTCTCTTATGTGGTTCTTTTGGAACCATCTGCAAACAGCTGCATTGTGAGTGCAAGCTGTTAGCACCAGAGTAACTTCTATTGCTCCTGTAAACTGTTTCCAGGGGGGGCTTCCAACTTCTCTGGATTGATAACCAACACATTTCACAAGAGAGGAGGAACGGAACTGAATGCAGCTGTTCCACCTCCTGGTTCCAGCCCTCTTAATGAGAAAGTTTCCACTTTGGGACAGCCCAGGGATGGATTCTTTTTGGCTGTGCACCCTTTGGAAGACATGGCTTTCTTCCAGGGTGCCAAGTGAATGGCAGAGGTAATGACTAACCACAGTCTTTTCTCTAGAACAGCAAGCTGTTTTATGGCCAACAGAGGGCATGAGTTGGCACTGGGAGGCAGGAAACTGGGGCTGTCCCCTTCCAGAGGGACATTAAGCCAACATCAAGTCAAGGGACAGGAATAGAGCTCCCCAACTTCCCCAGTTTATTAAACGGGTGCACTCTGAGGCACCCAGTTTAGTTCTGAGCATGGTAGTCGCGGGGTTTTCCCTGTCTGGGTGATTCAGCTCTTTGGATAATTTCCTTTCTCGGCTCTCGGCTTTCAGTTTTGACTTTGTTCTAGAAAAACACTTCTCGGAAATGGGTATCACTTAGCTGAGCCACTTACGAGGGACCCAGACATCCATGCAGAAATTCTCTAGGCTCCCTGAGAGGTCTGGAAAGTAACAGTAGTAAAATAATAATAACAGCCATTTCTTATATAGCCTTTACTATATACCAGCTTCTGTTCTAAGCACTTCTCATGTATTTACTCATTTGATGCTCATAAGGGTCCTACGAGGTTGGTGGTGTTGTTATCCTCATTTACAGGTGAGGCACTTTGGGAACAGAGAGGTTTAGTAACTTGGTCAAGGTCACACAGTGACGAGCAGATGTCTGCTGAACACAGGATACTAAGAAAGTGTCATCAGAAAGGTGGTGTGAAGGAACGGTTTGGGTGGTCTGTCGCAAGCCTGGTGAGGCCTGAGGCTCTTGAATCTTCTTTGGATCTTGAAGCCCTCTGGGAAAATACTGAAAGCAAACACCCTCTCCCCAGAAAAATGTACATACACGTTATCACAGAAAAAAATTTCAGTAAAGCTGCTTCACTTGAGGAATTGCAATTCACTAAATGTTTGACAGGAATAATATTGTTCTGATTATTAGCTGCCAGTGGTTCTGTCAACCCTCTTTTCTTCAGGTAAGCTCCTGGTAATGAGCAACCAGAAGGACTTCTCAGTCTGTCCCCATAACACTGGTCATTATGCTTATAAAACAGTCTTTTGTACACTTTATATACAGTTTTGTCAATTATACCTCAGTAAAGCCATGGTGGGGGTGGAGGGATAGGTAATGGCTTCATCTAAGTTACTAAGCTTTAATATTAACAATATTCTATACGTTCTCTTCATTTAAAAGCTTTAATCTTGTATTCAATTCCCAGCTCTCCTCTTCCTCCCAGGCCACCATGAGGCCCCTTTCCTTCCGAGGTGTATGTGTGTAGGTGGAGGTATGTCTGCTCTCACTCGGCCCCTGTGTCTTCCTTGGTTACTCCCTTACTGACCTTTGATTTGGTTCAGGTCAGGGGAGACACCTCCTAAGGGCCCAGCTGCAGGAGACTCAATGTCAACATCAGTGTCAAGTGGCCTATTGGAGGAGTGTGTATCTTGTTGGGGGTGGGCACTGTCTATACAGAAGTTAAAAGAAATCCTGGGACGGTGGATGAAAGCCCGATCCGCTGTCTGGAACGTGAGTGGCGTCTCTGCAGCACCAGGACACAGATTCGATCCCTAGCCCGGCACAGTAGGCTAAAGGATATGACATTACCACAGCTGTGGCATAGATTGCAACTGTGGCTCAGATCTGACTCTGGCCCATATGCCGTGGGCAGACCAAAATGAAAAAAAAAATGCTGTTTAAAATGATGGTAACAGTTTAGTCAACTAATCTATGACAAAGGAGTCAAGAATATACATTGGAGAAAAGAACCTCTTCAATAAATGGTGCTGGGAAAACTGGACAGCCACATGTAAAAAAATGAAACTAGAACACTTCCTAACATCATGCACAAAAATAAACTCAAAATGGATTAAAGATCTAGATATAAGACCAGATACTATAAAACTCCTAGAGGAAAACATAGGCGAAACACTCTCTGACATAAATGATAGAAACATCTTCTCAGATCCATCTGTCAGAGTAAGTACAATAAAAAGAAAAATAAACAAATGGGACTTAATGAAACTTAAAAGTTTCTGCACAGCAAAGGAAACCCTAAACAAAACGAAAAGACAACCCACAGAATGGGAGAAAATATTTGCAAATGAATCGACTGAAGAGATTAATCTCCAAAATTTACAAATACCTCCTACAGCTCAATACCAAAAAAACAAACAACCCCAGCAAAAAATGGGTGGAGGATCTAGGCAGACAATTCTCCAAAGAAGACATGCAGATGGCAAATAAACACATGAAAAGATGTTCAACATTGCTCGTTATTAGAGAAATGCAAATCAAAACCACTATGAGGTACCACCTTACACCAGCCAGAATGGCCATCATCAAAAAGTCTACAAACAATAAGTGTTGGAGAGGGTGTGGAGAAAAAGGACCCCTATTACACTGTTGGTGGGAATGCAAATTGGTGCAACCACTGTGGAAAACAGTATGGAGATTCCTTAGAAAACTCAACATAGAATTACCATTTGATCCAGCAGTCCCTCTCCTGGGCATCTATCCAAAGGAAACCATGACTCGAAAAGTCACATGTACTCCAGTGTTCATTGCAGCACTCTATGCAATAGCCAGGTCATGGAAACAATCTAAATGCCCATCGACAGAGGAGTGGATAGGGAAGATACCATACATACACACAATGGAATATTACTCAGCCATTAAAAGGAATGAAATAGCAACATTTATAGCAACATGGATGCACCTAGAAATTATCATGTGAAGTGAAACCAGTCAGACAATTAGTAACATCCAATGCTACCGCTTACATGTGGAAACTAAAAAGACTCAATGAACTTCTTTGCAGAACAATGACTCACAGACTTTGGAAAACCTATGGTTTCCAAATAAGACAGTCTGGGGGCGGGGGAGGGATGCACCGAGAGTTTGGGACACAAATGCTATCAAATTGAGTTGTGATGATTTTTTGTACACCTATAATTGTAATAAAATTCATTAAGCAGTGAAAAAAATGATAACAGTAGAGTACATAAAGTATACTAATTTTAAGTGTACAACCTGTTTTTTTTTAATATCAGGATACAACTATGTAACCACCACTCAGATCAAAGCAGGACATTTCCTTAGAGAAAGATAAAACATACCCATAAGAGTCTCTTGTGCCCTTTCCCTTCCTTGTGTATCCCCTCCTGCAGAGGCAACCACTGTTCTGACTTCTATTATCAATTTTGTAAACTCTAAAAAATTTTTTGTCAAATTCCAGTTCTTTTTATGCTAAATAGTATTCCATTATATGACTATCCCACTATTTTCCTGTTGATGGGCATTTGTCTTGTTTCTAGTATTTAAATACTGTGAATAAAACTATAAGGTTTTTTTCTTTTTCTTTCTTTCTTTTTAATTTTTTTTTTTTGTGCTTTTTAGGGCCACATCTGCAGCATATGGAAGTTACCAGGCTAGGGGTCCAATCAGAACCTACGCCACAGCCACAGCAATGCCAGATTTGAGCCATGTCTGCGACCTGCACGACAGCTCACGGCAACGCCAGACCCTTAACCTACTGATTGGGGCCAGGGATCCAACCCACATCCTCTTGGATACTGGTCAGGTTCATTTCAAATGCCACAATGGGAACTCCTGTATGTGTATGTTTATTCACACGTGGACTCATTTCTTTGGGTTAACATGTAGGAATGGAGTTGCTGGGTCATATTTTTAGCTTTATAGGTACTACTAGACAGTTTCCTAGAGTTATTCCAATTTACATTCCCACCAGGAATGTATGAGAGTTTGTTGTTTTGTGTCCTTGATAACAATTGGTGTTCTTAGTCTTTTGTTTTAACTCTTCTGGTGGGTATGGCCCTCCTTTTCTGTATTTTCAACCATCACCACCATCGATCTCTTGAACTTTTCATTTTCCCAAACTGAAATTCTGTGCCCATTAAACAGTAACTCCTCATTCCTCCCTCCCCTTAGCCTCAGCAACCACCATTCTACTGTCTGTTTCTATAAATTTGACTACTTCTAGGTGCCTTATATAAGTGAAATCATACAATATTTGTCCTTCTGAGACTGACTTATTTCACTTAGCATAATGTCCTCAAGGTTCATCCATTTTGTAGTATGTGTCAGAATTTCCTTTGTTTTAAAGTTTGAGTAAGGAGTTCCCTTCGTGGCTCAGTGGTTAATGAATCTGACTAAGAACCATGAGGTTGTGGGTTCGATCCCTGGCCTTGCTCAGTGGGTTAAGGATCCGGCGTTGCTGTGAGCTGTGGTGAAGGTTGCAGACACGGCTCAGAACCCGCATTGCTGTGGCTGTGGTGAAGGCCGGCAGCTACAGCTCCTGTTAGACCCCTAGCCTGGGAACCTTCATATGCCGTGGGTGTGGCTCTACATAAAAGGCAAAAAGACAAAAAAATAAATAAATAAATAAAATGAAGTTTAAGGAATATTCCATTTTAAGTATATACTATGTTTTGTTTATCCAGTCATCTGTCAGTGGGCACTTGTGAATAATGCTACTATGAAGATAGGTGTATATCTGTTTGAGACCCTACTTTCAATTCTTTTTGGCCTTGTACCCAGAAGTAGAATTGCTGGATTGTATGATAATCCTATATTTAACTTTTTGAGGAACTGCCGTACTTTTTTCCACAGTGGCTGCACCATTTTACTTCCTTACCAGCAATATAGGAGGGTTCTGCTTTTTCTTCATCTTCACCAGCCCTTGTTATTATCTGTTTATTTTATTTTTAATAATAGCTATCATCCTAATAGGTGCAAAGTGGGATTTCATGTGGTTTTGATTTGGCTTTCTCCAATGATTAGTGAAATTGAGCATCTTTTCATGTACGTATTGGCTACTGTGAATCTTCTTTGGAGAAATGTGTATTCAAGTCTACTGCCCATTTTTTAATTAGGTTGTGTGTTTTTTGGTTGTTAAGTTATGGGAGATATATTAATCCCTTATCATTAGTCAGAAAAGATTAGGAAATGCAGGTAACCATATAACTACACACACACACACACACACACACACGCACACAGACACACTCAGATGGTCTCCAACTTATGATTTTACCTAATAATTTTTTGATTTATGATAGTGTGAAAGTGATACACATTCAGTGAAAACTATACCTTGAATTCTGAATTTTGATCTTTTCCAGGCTTAGGGACATGCAGGACAATGTTTTCTCGCGATGCTGGGCAGCGGCAGCACAGCTCCCAGTCAGCCACATGATCATGAGGGTAAACAGATGGTACACGTAAACCATTCTGAACCCAGACAGCCGTGCTGTTTGCTTTCAGTACAGCATTCAATCAGTTACATGAGCTATTCATAACATTTTTATCATAAAGTAAGTTTTGTGTTAGATGATTTTCCCCAATTGTAGGCTAATGTAAATGTTCTGGCACATTTAAGGTGGGCTAAGCTATGATGTTTAGTAGGTTAGGTTATTAAGTGCATTTTCAACTTGTGATATTTTCAAGTTACAATGAGATTATCAGAACACAGCCTCTCGTAAGTCAAGGGATATATATATGTCAATGGATATATATATACATGCATATATATACGTGTACACACACACACACACACACACACATACACACATATATATATTTCCATGAGGATCAGATACAGGATTTGCAAGTGTTTTCTCACATTCCATGGGTTTCCTTTCACTCTGTTGATAGTGTCCTTTGATGCACAGACATTTTAAATTATGTTGAATTCCAATTCATCTGTTTTTTTCTTTTGTTGCTTGTGCTTTTGCTGTTATAGCCAATAAGTCATTGCCAAATGCAATGTCATGAAGCTTTTAATGTTTTCTCCTAAGAATCTTGTAGAGTCAGCTCTTACATTTAGGTCTTTGATCCATTTTGAGTTAATCTTTTTTTTGTCTTTCTGCCTTTTCTAGGGCCGCACCTGCGGCATATGGCGGTTCCCAGGCTAGGAACTGTAGCCTCCGGCCTATGCCACAGCTACAGCAATGCGGGATCCAAGCCGCGTCTGCAACCTACACCACAGCTCATGGCAACGCCGGATCCTTAACCCATTGAGCAAGGCCAGGGATCGAACCCGCAACCTCATGATTCCTAGTTGGATTCGTTAACCACTGAGCCATGACGGGAACTCCCATTCTGAGTCAATTTTTAAATAAAAAGTCTTTTCTCCATTGTATATTCTTGCCTCCTTCTTCATAGATTAGTGGACCATAGGTGTGTGGGTTTATTTCTGGGCTTTCTAGCCTGTTCCATTGATCCATTTTTCTGCTTTTGTGCCAGTACCATACTGCTTTGATGACTATAGTTTTGTAGTGTAGTCTGAAGTCAGGGAGCCTGATTTCTCCAGCTCCAGTTTTCTTTCTAAGGATTGGTTTGGCCATTCAGGGTCTTTCATGCTTCCATATAAATTTTAAATGTTTTTGTTCTAGTTCTGTGAAAAATGTCATTGGTAATTTGATAGGGATTGCATTGAATCTGTAGATGGCCTTGGGTATTATAGTCATTTTGACAATATAGGTTCTTTCTTTTTTTTTTCATATTAACAATGAATTTTATTTCAGTTATAGGTGTACAAAGATCATAAGCCAATACAATAGATTTTGTGTCCCAAACCCACAGTGCATCCCCCCACCCCCCAGATTGTCTTATTTGAAAAACCAAGGTTTTCCAAAATCTGTGAGTCATTGTCTGTTCTTCAAAGAAGTTCATTGTGTCTCTTTAGTTTCCACATGTAAGCGGTAGCATTGGGTGTTGCTGTCTAATTGTCTGACTGGTTCCACTTCGA
>PVHT020000004.1:4705720-4812994 GCA_004024745.2 Catagonus wagneri
AGGTATGGGGTTGCTTCTATCGTGTAATCGCCCCTCCTACCTCTTGATGTGGTCTCCTCTTTGTCTTCTGGAGTAGAATATCTTTTTTGGAAGTTTACAGTCCAGTTGGTTGAAGGCTGCTCGGCATTTGTTTGTAGTTTTGCTGTTTTTCGGGAGAGAAGTTTAGCTCCAGTCCTTCTATTCCGCCATCTTAATCCAATCTCAATATAGGTTCTTTCAATACAAGCCCATTGTATATCTTTCCATCTGTTTGTGTCATCTTTGATTTCTTTCATTAGCCCCTTCTAGTTTTCAGAGTATAGGTCTTTTGTCTCTTTAGATATTTTATTCTTTTTGATATGATGGTAAATGGAATTGTTTCACTAAATTTTCTTTCTGATCTTTCATTGTGAATATATATTTCATTGTGAGTTTATAATTATATATATTATATATCATTAAATATATGTGAGTATATAATTATTATATACTATATAATATATATAATTGAATATATGAATATATTTCTGTGTATTAATTTTGTACCCTGCAGCTTTACCAAGTTCATTGATAAGCTCTAACAGTTTTCTGGTACTGTCTTTAGGATTTTCTGTATGTAGTATCATTTCATCTGAAAACAGTGATAATTTTACCCCTTTCTTTCCAATTTGGACTCCTTTCATTTCTTTTTCTTCTCTGATTGCCATGGCTAGGACTTCCAAAACTATGTTGAATAAAAGTGGTGAGAGCAGACATCCTTGTCATGTTCCTGATCTTAGCGGGAATTCTTTCAGCTTTTCACTGAAAGAGAATTTCTCATATTCCACTGAGAATATGCAATGGAGAAAAGACAGTCTCTTCAATAAGTGGTGCTGGGAAAACTGGACAGCTACATGCAAAAGAATGAAATTAGAACACTCTCTAACACCATACACAAAAGTAAACATAAAGACCTTAATATAAGGAGTTCCCTTTGTGGCTCATTAGGTTAGGAACTCAACATAGTGTTCATAAGGACATAGGTTCAATCCCTGGCCTCACTCAGTGGGTTAAGGATCCGGTGTTGCTCCAAGCTGAAGCATAAGTCACAGATGTGACTTCAACCTGGTATTGCTGTGCTTTATAGGCCAGCAGCTGCAGCTTCAACTTGAGCCCTGGCCCAGGAACTTCCATATGTTGCAGGCATGGCCATGAAAAGAAGAAAAAAGCATACCTAAATATTAACACCAGATACTGTTAAACTCTTAGAGGAAAACAGGCTGAATACTCGCTGACATAAACCACAGCAAAATCTTCTCTGCTCCACCTCCTAGAGTAATGAAAATAAAAACAGAAATAAACAACTGGGACATAATTAAACTTAAAAGTTTTTACACAGCAAAGGAAACCATAAACAAAATGAAAAGACAACCCACAGAATGGGAGAAAAAAATTTGCAAATGAGGTGGCTGACAAGGCTTAATATCCAAAATATAAAAGCATCTCCTTCAGCTCAATATCAAAAAAACAAACAGCCCAATCAAAAAAAAATGGGCAGAAGATGTAAATGACATTTTTCCAAGGAAGACATATAGATGGCCAAAAATACATGAAAAGATCCTCAACATTGCTAATTATTAGAGAAATGCAAATCAAAACTACTATGAGGTACCACCTTACAGCAGCCAGAGTGACCATCATTAAAAAGTCTACAAACAGTAAATGCTGGAGAGGGTGTGGAGAAAAGGGAAACTTCTTACACTGTTGGTGAGAACGTAAATTGGTGCAACCACTGTGGAAAACAGTATGGAGGTCCCTCAAAAAACTAAAAATAGAACTACCATAATATCCAGCAATCCCTCTCCTGGGCACTTATCTGGAGAAAACCATAATTCAAAAAGATACATGCACCCCAGTGTTCATTGCAGCAGTATTTACAATAGCCAAGACATGGAAGCAAGCTAAATGTCCATTGACAGAGGAATGGATAAAGATGTGATACATATATACAAAAAAAATCAGCCACAAAAAAGAATGAAATAATGCCATTTGCAGCAACATGGATGGACCTAGAGATTATCATACCAAGTGAAATTAATCAGTGAAAGATAAGCATTATATGATATAAATTGTGTGTGGAATCTAAAAAAAAGATACAAAAGAATTTATTTGCAGAATTGGAGTTGCTGTCATGGTGCAGCGGAAACGAATCTGACCAGGAACCATGAGGTTGCAGGTTCAATCCCTGGCCTCACTTAGTGGGTTAAGGATCAGGTGTTGCTGTGAGCTGTGGTGTAGGTCTCGACATACCTCGGATCTGGCGTTGCTGTGGCTGTGGTGTAGGCCGGCAGCTACAGTTCTGGTTTGACCCCTAGCCTGGGAGCCTTTATATGCCGTGGGTGCAGCCCTAATAAGACAAAAGACAAAAAAAAAAAAATAATAATTTATTTGCAGAATAGAAACAGACGCACAGACTTTGAAAAACTTGTGGTTACCAAAGAGAACAGGTTGGGAGGAGGGATGAACTAGGGGTTTGGGACTGGCATATGCACACTGAGGTATGTGGATGACCGGCCAATGGGGCCTGCTGTACGGCACAGAGAACTCTATCCAGTATTCTGTTATAATCTGTGTTGGTAAAGAATTTGAAAGAGAATGGATGTGTGAACAAGTATAACTGAATCACTTTGTTGTGCAGCAGAAATTGACAGCATTTTAAGTCAACTATACATCAACAAAACTCTTAAAAAATGGGGGGAAAAAAGGATGTAAGGTAAAGACCCAACTTCATCCTTTTGCATGGGAATAGCCATTTTTACCAACACCATTTGTTGAAGAGACTGTTCTTTCACCATTGAATCATCTTGGCAACCTCCGTGGGCTGTCTTGAACCTTCATAACCCCTGGTTCCTTTAAAGTTCACAATAGACTTTAAAATATTGTAGACAGCTATTGCAGTCCCAGCAAGGGTCCTTAGCTATATCAACCATCCTTTGATACGGTTCTTCCACTTTATCGACAGTGCCTAAGAAGTGCTCATTAGGTTGAACTGATTAATTCATTAATGAATAAATATGACATGGTACAAATCTTCCTAATGACCTTGGTCACCCTTCTTTGGAAATACCCCAGTGTCCCAGTGTCCTTAAAAATGTGGTTTCCTGAACCGGGCAGAAGGCTTCATATGAGGATGAGCCATTTGGACACCAAAAGTTGTCACCTCCTACTTGCAGGACACTCTGCTTCTCTTCACGAAGCTGAGAGTTGTTGATATTTTTGGTAGATGTGTCTGTTCACTGTTGACTCATAGGGTCTTATGATCTGCAAAAATACCCAATGATAATGTTAAAAGAATGTTCATTGCTATTTTCTCCACTTGGTTTTAAAAGAAAGAGACTTTGGGAAAATGTAGAAAGGTAAAAAGAAAAAAAAAGAAATCAATTATTAACATGTTTATCATTTATTCTACCTTTTTGTCTATTTGTGTATTTAACTTTTTAAAATAAAATGCAGATCGTATATTTTATGTCAGTACATATTCTTCAAAACTTCACTTCAGAATGAGACTACACACAATCATGATTACTATATTAAGTTCCTTCATTTAGTATATATTTTACCTTCATATTCTATTGTGTGATTTTTGAACCATTTTGCTGTTGTTGTACATTTCAGTTGTTTTCACTTTCTGTTATAAATAATGCCGTGATGAACATCTTGGCAGTAACTCTTTTTAAATCTCTCTGAATCTAAATTGGGCTTCACAATTTATGCACTAGATTTTACTGTCTCCCAACATTCAATTTGTTTTTGGCTGGTTTTACTTGATTCTTTCATCCTTATCAAAATGTCTATGAAGCTTCATTTTCTCTCTTAATATATTAGACATTCTTCTCAGATTTGAGTCAGTATAAACAGCTGTTAGATCTTCACTTGAGTCTTTACTAAAAATATTGATTTGGGTTAGAAACAGGTCATGGCCAAGGAGAGCATACTTGGGGTCCCCGGAGGAGAAGGGGGAGGGAGTGAGGTGGATGGGCATTTGAGGGGTTTTTGGGTGCAAACTGTTATATTTAGAATGGATGGGCAGTGGGGCTCTACTGTATAGCACAGGGAAATATATGTGATTGGGTCACTTTGCTGTACAACAGAACTTGAAACACTGTAAATCAACTATACGTTAGTAAAAAAATTTAAAAAATATTGAAGAGGGCAAGGCCATACACAGAGCTGTGTAGCTTCCCATTAAGGAGAACTTTCTTTCTGTTGATATTAACCATTTAAAGGAAATTACATTTTATTCATATTATGTTACTGACACTTTGGAAAGTGATATTAAGAGAGGTTATAACATGTAGCAGTATTGTTTACAATAGCCAAGATATGGAAGCAATCTAAATGTCCATCGATAGATGAATGGATAAAGAAGATGTGGTATATATACACAATGGAATGCGACTCAGCCATAAAAGATGAAATTTTGCTACTTGTAGCAACATGGATGGACATGAAGCATATTTTGCTCCGTGAAATAAGTCGGACAGAGAAAGACAAATACTGTATGTTATCACTTATATGTGGAACTTAAAAAAATAAAACAAACTAATGAATGTAACAAAAAAGAAACAGATTTACAGACATAGAGAACAAGCTAGTGGGTACCAGTAGTGAGGTGGAAGGGAAAGGGGCACGATAGGGGTAGAAGATTAAGAGATACAAACTACTGTGTATAAAATAAACTACAGGGATAAATTGTGCAGTACAAGAAATATAGCCATTATTTTATAATATTTATGAAATTTACAGTATAACTTTAAAAATTGTGAATCACTGTTGTATACCTGAAACAACTATCCCTCAATAAAAAACAAATAAACAAACAACAAAATTAGGTCAGTAAGAATTTGGACTTATCGGAATTATATGCAAAAGGGAGAGAGAGCGGTTATAGCACACAAACTCAAGTCTGACTGGAGCCAAAGCCCACTTTAGTCACATACCACATTTAGCTTTATAATTATTCTTTCTCTTTTTTTCTTTTTTTTGGCTACACTTGAGACATGTGGAAATTCCCAGGCCAGGAATCAAACCCATGCCACAGTAGTGATCTGAGCCACAGCAGTGACAATGTCAGATCCTTAACCCGGTAAGCCACCAGGAATTCCTAATTAGTCTTAATAAGGCTTGATATCTGGTAATATTCCTCTCTAACTTTTCTTCATGATTATCTTGGCCAGAGGCCGGCAACCTGTAGCCCACAGGGCAAATTTGACCACTGCCTGTTTTGTAAATAAAAGTTTATTGGAACACAGCCGTGCCTGCTTGCGTATGTATAGTCTTTAACACAAATGCAGAATTGAGTAACTGTGACAAGACCGAATGGCTTAAGTAAGCCTAAAATATTACTATATGGCCCTTTACAGAAAAAGTTTTTTGGGAGTTCCCGTCGTGGCGCAGTGGTTTACGAATCCGACTAGGAACCATGAGGTTGCGGGTTCGATTCCTGCCCTTGCTCAGTGGGTTAAGGATCCGGCGTTGCCGTGAGCTGTGGTGTAGGTTGCAGACGCGGCTCGGATCCTGCGTTGCTGTGGCTGCGGCGCAGGCCAGTGGCCACAGCTCCGATTAGACCCCTAGCCTGGGAATCTCTACATGCCGCAGGAGCGGCCATAAAATGAATGACAAAAGGCAAAAAAAAAAAAAAAAAGTTTTTTGGGAGTTCCCACTGTGGCCCAGTGGATTAATGATCTGGCTTGTCTCCGTGGAGGTGCTAGTTGATCCCTGGCCTGCCTGGCGCAGTGGGTTAGGGCTCCAGTGATGTTGCAGCTGTGGCCAGATTAAATCCCTGGCCCAGGAATTTTCATATGCCATGGGTGTGGCTGAAAAAGGAAAAAACAAAAAAAGGAAACATTTTCCAACGCTTAGTCCTGGTTATTCTATGTCCTTTGTATATCTATATTTAAAAAATCCAGGAGTTGCTGTCATGGTTCAGCGGGTTACAAACCCAGCTAATATCCATGAGGCTGTGATTTGATCCCTGGCCTCGCTCAGTGGGTTAAGGATCTGGCCATGAGCTATGGTGTGGGTCACAGATGTGCCTTGGATTCTGCATCCCTGTGGTATAGGCTGGCAGCTTCAGCTCCAGTTCGACCCCTAGCCTGGGAATTTCCACATGCCACTGATTTGGGCCTAAAAAAAAAAAAACTCCTGCTAGGATTTTAATTGAGATTCCGTTGAATCTTTAGGTTAGTATCAACTTGAAATATCGAGCCAGCCAATACATGAGTATGGTGGTGGCTCTCTCCAGTTATTTATGTCTTTAATTTCTCTCAGCAGTGTTTTATGGTTTTAGGGTAGCTCTTGTGCATCTTTTAATAGAATCATTGCAAGCTACCTGACATTTTCCAATGCTGCTGTAAATGGTATTTTAAAACTTTTATTTTAAAATAATTTCAGACCTAAAGAAATGCTGCAAAATTACTACAAAGAATTCTATGTACTCTTCACCTAGATTGCCTAAATGCTAACTTTTTACTGCCTTTTTTTTTTCTATTCCCACTCCTCTGTCTCTCTCATACACGCAAATGGACACACACACACACATATTATTGGTAAGTGGTAATTTTAAAATCTCATCTTTCGATGTTGCTAATATATAGAAATAAAACAAATGTTTCTAATGTTTTATATTGACATGTAGCTAGTGATATTGCTAACTCCACTTGTTAATTCTAGTAATGAATTCTTTGACTCTTCTGTATGTGAAATTATGCCATCCATGGAAAATGACAGCTTTATGGCTTCCTTTTCAATCTTACTTCTTTTTCTTGACTTATTACATTGGCTAGGACCTCTGGTAAAGGGTTGAATACAAGTGGTGATAGTGGACATTTCTGTCTTCTTCTCAAACTCAGAGGAAAAGTATTTTGCCACTAAGTTGGATGTTGGCAATAAATATTTTGTTGATATTATGATAAAACAGTATCAACAAAATACCTGCAAAACTCAAATGCCCATCAAATAAGCTTACATCGCAATGAAAAAGAATGAAGTACTGCTACAACCAGTAATACAGTGAATCACATAGATATAACTATGAGCCAAGAATGCCAAAAACAAGAGTATATTCTGTATTATTCCACGTCCATGCTATTCAAGAACAGGTGAAACTAATCATAATAGTGGTTCCTGAAGCAGGGGATTGACAAGGAGAGGATATGAAGGATCCTTCTGGGTGTTGGACATGTGTGGTATCATTTTTTTTTTTTTTTGTCTTTCCTAGGGCTGCACCTGTGGCATATGAAGGTTCCCAGGCTAGGGGTCTAATCGGAGCTGTAGCTGCCGGCCTGTGTGGGATCCGAGCTGTGTCTGCAACCTATACCACAGCTCATGGCAACGCCGTGTTCTTAACCTGCTGAGCGAGGCCAGGGATCGAACCCGCAACCTCACGGTTCCTAGTTGGATTCATTAACCATTGAGCCATGACGGGAACTCCCATGTGTTGTACCTTGATCTCAGTGTTGGAAATATAGGCGTGTGTATATATGTGTGTAAAAATACATTGAGCAGTATACATACAACTAGTGCACTTTTAATAAAAATTTTCCAGTTCTGCTTAAATAGAAAATTCAAGATTCTATGTGTTTTACACAAACTATAGGGTGCTGGCATCAGTATCAGCTGTTGTTAACAGCTGGCCCACATTCCCCCAGCTTATCTGTGAATCCCTTGGGAGAGGTATTATCAAATGACCTTTCTGAGATCCAGTCACACTGTGTCTGTGATATTTTTTTTGCCCATGCCCTGTGAAACGATCATTTATTCCAGTTTTTAAATAGCTCGACCAGCCAAGAGAATATTGTGGGAACTCCCTCAGGAAATTCTGAGAGCTGCCCGTGGGACCTGCCCACACAACTTGAGAATCACTGGTCCCCTGATGGGACACTTTTTTCAAAAAAATGAAAGGGGCTATCTTCCAATGACTTATTCTTGGTGAATTTGCCTTGGCCCCTAGATATCATGGCACTAGTAGATCATCTATTCAATAATCAGGCTAGAATTTCCAGTGTTGGGCGTTAAGCTTCCTTGTGGTGAGAATTACCACCTGCTCTAATTGCATAAAAAACTCTTGTAAAACCCCATCTGGACTTTCCCTCTTGCTTAAGCCAATTTAAGTTTGTCTCTCTGATCTTTGCAACTGAAAACATTCTGATTAAGGAAACTAACCTGGAGAAATTACTCACTGAAATTTAAATTTTTAAAAAATTTATTTCATTGAAGTACTAATGATTTACAATGTTCTGTTAATTTCTACTTATAGCAGAGTGATTCAGAGATGTGTGTGTGTGTGTGTGTGTGTGTGTGTGTATTCTTTTTCATTTTCTTTTCCACTATGGTTTATTACAGAGTATTGAATGTAGTCCCTGTACTATACAGTAGGACCTTGTTGTTTATGCATTCTATATATGATAGTTTGCATCTGCTAACCCCAAATTCCTAATTCCCCTACCCTCCCAGCCCTTCTGTTCTCTATGTCTGTGGGTCTGTTTCTGTTTCACAGATAAGTTCATTCGTGTCATATTTTAGACTCCATATATAAGTGATATCATATGGTATTTGTCTTTCTGAAAAGACAAAAGTTTTTGACTTGCTTAACTTAGTATGATAATCTCTAGTTGCGTCCATGTTGCTGCAAATGGCATTATTTCATATTTTTTATGGCTGAGTAGTACTCCATTGCATATATGTACCACATCTTCTTTATCCATTCATCTGTTGATGGACATTCAGGTTGTTTCCATGTCTTGGCTATTGTAAGTAGTGTTGCAACAAACACTGAGGGGTATGTATCTTTTCAAATTACAGTTTTCTCTGGATATATGCCCAGGAGTGGGATTGCGAGATCATACGGCAACTTTATTTTTAGTTTTTTTGAGGAACCTCCATACTGTTCTCCATAGTGGCTACATCAGTTTACATTCCCACCAACAGTATAAGATGTTTCCCTTTTCTCCATAGCCTCTACAGCATTTGTTAGACTTTTTAATGCATTGAAGACTTTTTAGTGATGGCCATTCTAACCAGTGTGAGGTAGTACCTTATAGTAGTTTTGATTTGCATTTCTCTAATAATTAGCAATGTTGAGCATCTTTTCATGTGCTTGTTGGTCATCTGTATATCTTCTTTGGAGAGAAAAGTCTGTTTAGGTCTTCTGCCCATTTTTCAACTGGGTTTTTATTATTATTATTATTATTTGGTTATTGAATTGTATAAGCTGTTTGTATACTTTATAAATGAAGCCCTGTTTGGTAGCATCATTTGCAGTATCTTCTCCCAGTTTGTAGGCTGTCTTTTCATTTTGTTTATGGTTTAAGCTTGTAAGCTTGCTTAGGTCCCTTTCATTTATTTTTGCTTTTGTGAAGTTTAAATCTTAAAACAGAAAATGAAATAGATGCAACTCTGTGAACTTACAGATGTGGAATCTGACATTCTGAAAGAGCAAATGGCCTGTCAGCCCAGAAGAGTCAAAATTTGAATTCCGATCCCAGTCTTACCTTAGTGCCCTGTTCTTTCTACAACTCACTATCCCTCTTAATACCATTCTAAGATATATTCTACATTTTCTATTTTGAAGACATTTTCTTTGATGGAGATGGGCACGAAAACAGATGTTGAATAGTTCTGCTTTCTTCTAATCATGCCAGCCCTATAACGTAGCATAGCATTTCCAGAGCTATTTCACACGGAACCTTAATGTTTCTCTAGGTATGCCATAAAAAACAAAATTGTTACTATGTATGCCATGAAAAACAAAATTGTTTAACAGTCAGATGACTTGGGAGATGCTCCTCTGTCGTTGAGTCACAGGTGCCTTAGCACTTTATTTTTTTTTTATTTTTATTTTTTTTGTCTTTTTGCCTTTATCTAGGGCCGCACCCGTGGCATATGGAGGTTCGCAGGGTAGGGGTCTAACAGGAGCTGTAGCTGCAGGCCTTCGCCACAGCCACAGCAACGCGGGATCCAAGCCGCGTCTGCAACCTTCACCACAACTCACGGCAATGCCGGATCCTTAACCCACTGAGCAAGGCCAGGGATTGAACCTGCAACCTCATGGTTCTTAGTCGGATTCGTTAACCACTGAGCCACAACGGGAACTCCCTGCCTTAGCACTTTAAAGGCTCTGATGAATCCTGCAGTAAAGAACAGACTTAATTTCACTATCATCGTTTCCCAAACATATTGGTCACAAAGCCCTGTGTGGGAAGAACATTTATTAAGATTTTGGTGAGACATAAGGCCTTTATCAGGACAGCATTTGGGAAATGCTGATGTAATGGATTAACCCCTCAGCCTGGTGTCAGAAACTCCATTGTCTAACCCTTGGGATGTCTATTTATCTAAACTTTAGTGTATCAAAGTAAAATAGGCCAGTAATCACATCCTGTCTTACAGAGTACCAATAGAATTCAAGTAAGATATAGGAGTCATAATTACTAACATCTGCTGTGTGTTGGTTCTGTGCTTAAACACCCCTACATTAATTCATTTCATTCTTGCTATACTCCATATGGTAGATTCTATCATTGTACATGGGGGAAGGGACACTCCAGAGGGTCTCACAGGCTCTAAGTGGAAAAGCCAGGATTTGATCCCAGATAGCCTGGGTCCAGACCTGTAACCACTAACCCCTCCCGCCTCTCAGCTCTTATGCTGTGATAGTGATCAGGAGGCTCTCTGACACTCTTAGTGTATTTTCCAAGCTTCTGCCCCTTCTGCACTTCAGCCTTCTTGCTTCTGCCTTGGAGTTCATTCTTGACCTCCTACATTGTGCTGGAAGAGCTGCTGGAAATTCCACGTTGGTACATCCTGGTGTTTCCCCCCAGGGTGTGGGCACGACTTCAGGACAGCGTGTTCTTACCACAGCCTGTGGATGAAGTGATGGAGCCTCAAGGGAGCTCCAGGCACGGTGAATAGACCCGGTTTGCTGCCTGTACGCACCATGGTGTGGCCAGCAGGAACTTTCTCAAGCCTGTGGTTGCTTCTTGCTCTGGAACAGCTCTGAACTGGCTTTTCAAGAACCAATGCCAACCTAATATTCTGTTCCCTCCTACCTTTCTTCCCTCTCTTCTTTCTTCCTTTTTTTCCTTTCTTAATTTTAAATTTTTTAGTAGATGACATTTATGCCAGGTAAAAGAAATCAAACAGTGCCAAGAAATACAGAATAAAAATTAAGCCTTACTCCCAACTCCCACTCTCTCCCACATTCACTTTCCCTTCCCAGAGGCAACCACTGTGCCTGTTTCTTCCCAAGATATGGAATGTGGGACAATATATATGGATGTATTGCTCCCCCGTTGTTTTTCACGTCATATGACATGATTACATTTTGGCTCTTTTGTTGTTTGTAACAGCTGCAGAGATTAATTTTGCCTGCTTTTGGACTTCATCTAAATGAAATCATATAGGGTGCACTGTTGTGTTGGGCTTCTTTCACTCAACATTCTGTCTGTGAGATTGAGTCATGTTTTTGCAGGTAGCAGGGAGTCAGTCTTTTTCATTGCTCTGTACCAGGGCTCAGCACACTGTTTCTGTATGGGGTCGGATGGGAAGTACTTTCAGCTATGTGGACCACACACGTTTTTTGCTGCAACTACTGTATTCCACCATTGTGACTCAAATGCAGCTATAGGCAACACATACACACACACACACACACACACACACACACACACACACACACATACACAGAGTAGGCTGTAGGTTGGCTTACGGGTCATCTGCCCACCCTTGCAATGTCATCATAGGAAATTTCATTATATGAATATATCACAATTTATTGTGTTACCCATTCTCTTGTTATGGGCATTTGGGCTCCTTTGAGATATAATGATTAGCCCTGCCAAGTGTTTGCTGCGCTCATTTTGTGGACTTGAAATGTTAGGTTGTAAGACTGGCATCCGTGTGGCTTTGGTGGATACTGCCAGTGTTCCAACGTGTGGTACCAATTCACACTTGGCCAATAAAATTCCTGTATATCCTCAGTAATACTTGGTATTGTCAGGTTTTTTTTTTTTTAGTTACAGACATTTGGGTAGGTATCTCCTTGTGGATTTTTTTTTTTTTTTTGGTCTTTTTAGGGTGGCACCACAGCATGTGGAAGTTCCCCGGCTAGGGGGTTGAATCAGACCTGCAGCTGCTGGCCTACATCACAACCACATCAATGCCAGATCCGAGCCACGTTTGGAACCTACGGTGTAGCTCACAGCAATGCCGGATCCTTAACTCACCAGGAAAGGTCAGGATCGAACCTGTATCCTCATGGATACTAATGAGGTTCTTAACCTTCTGAGTCACAACAGGAACTCCTCCTTGTGGATTTAAGTTTGCGTTTCCTTGCTGACTAATGACATTGAGCCCTTTTTCAGATGGTTGGCCGCATAAATGTTCTTTTTTGTGAAGTAAACATTTTCTACTGTTTTTAAAAATTGAATTACTTGTCTTTTTCTTGATTTATAGGAGTTTGCTATGTATTTTGAATATAAATGCTTTGTTAGATATAAGTATGGGCAATATCTTTTCAGTATATGGCTTGCCTTTTTTACTTTCTTAATACTGTTTCTTGATAAACAGAAGTTTTTAATTTTTTTTTGCTTTTGTTTTTTTATGGCCTCACCTGCGGCATATGGAGATTCCCAGGCTAGGGCTCCAATTGGAGCTACAGCTGCTGGCCTACGCCACAGCCACAGCAATGCCAGATCCTTAACCCACTGAGTGAGGCCTGGGTTCTAACCCGCAACCTCATGGTTCCTAGTTGGATTCGTTTCTGCTGCGCCACAACAGGAACTCCTGGAAGTTTTTAATTTTAATGTGGTCTAATTTATCAACTTTTTCTCTCATGGATGGTGCTTTTTGTGTTCTGTTTCAGAATCTTTGCCCACCCAGGGTCATGAAGATATTCTCCTCTGTTCTCTTTTAGAAGCTTTAATGTCTTACCTTTTCACATCTAATTGTACAATCCACTTTGAATTAATTTTTGTGGAGTTCCCATCATGGCTCAGAGAAAACGAATCCAGCTAGGAACCATGAGGTTGCAGGTTCGATCCCTGGCCTCACTTAGTGGGTTAAGGATCCAGTGTTGCCATGAGCAGTGGTGTAGTTCTCAGACTCGGCTCGGATCTGGCATTGCTGTGGCTCTGGCGTAAGCTGGCAGCTGTAGCTTTGATTAGACCCTTAGCCTGGGAACCTCCATATGCCATGTGTGTGGCCCTAAAAAGCAAAAAAAAAAAAAAATTTGTGTTTGATGTAAGGTGGGAGTCAAAGTCTATCCTAGTCCCTGTGGAAACCCACCTGTTCCAGTACTAATTAGTGAAAAGACCATCCTTTCCATGTGTAGTAGAAAGCCTGCCCTTACGTTTGAGATATGGTCTTTAAAAAGGATCTGGGAGTTTCCCCTGTGGCCCAGTGGGTTAAGAATCCAACTGCAGTAGCTCTGGTTGCTGCAAAGGTGAGGGTTCGATCCCTGGCCTGATGCAGTGGGTTAAAGGATCCAGCTTTGCCACAGCTGCAGTATAGGTTGCAGTAGTGGCTCAGATTCAGTGGCCCAGGAACTTACATATGCCACGGGTGTGGCCATAAAAAAGTGGAGGTGAGGGAATCTGGACAGCTATAGAATGTTCAAATCTGAAAAGGGTCTCTAGACTACACCCCAGGAGAAAGAGATGAAGGGGCATGGAGGTCTAGATGCTCTGGGCTGGAAGAGTATGGAGTCATCAACTCTAAGATGGATGGGATGTATAGGGAAAGAGGTTGGTTCTTTCCATTTGGGAATTCTGTCTCCATAATGCTTAGAAGGATATTGCACCAGCCCAAGATTTTTTTTCAGCTGTTGCTGGCAAAACAAGATTTCCAAGAAACTGCTTTTGGAAAAAGAAAAAAGAACGTGGATTTGCTTTTTTAAATGTTTTCATTACTCTAGGCCTAGGCCAAATTTTTACTTCTAGAGAACAGGCTTTAAACCATAGGAGACTCAATAAGCCAGTACTGGCAGCAGCAGTAACCAAGGAAAGTCCTGAATATTTTGAGACCCCAACTGTTTATTTCTGTAAGTGAAAGAGAAAGAGTGTCTTGGGCTCAGGTTCTGCAGGCATCAGACTGTGGATTAATATTTTCCAGACAGATGACTACTGTCCAGAGCTTTACTGGACGGCTCCCCACGCCTTCTGCCTGGCTACGTGAGCCCCAGCAGCCACTCTGCAAGGGACAAGAAAGCTGCTTTTGTATACATCGCTCTGACACTTTGAGGAAGGGGCAGAAGGGTGCTTGTTATTTTTCACCATTTCTAGAGTGTATAGGTTTGGACTTGCTGGTGATCACAGAGCCAGGGAGTGGACATGGGGGTGAGGGCTTTGAGTTGATGCTGGAAGAGTGTATCATCCCCTGACTCATGGTTTATTCCTGACAACCTGGAGTCTGCAGGGGCAGCTGCTCCTGGGCATAAGGCACCTTTGGACTGGTAGGTGCCACCAACCCAGGATCGTTCTTGAGATCCACTCTCCTTGGAAGGTGATAGCGATTGCAATTAATAACAGTTTCTTCTCTGCCATATTAATCAATGCATCACCCAACAAATATTTATCAAGGCAGGCGCAGCAGAAATGAATACGACTAGTATCCATGAGGATGCAGATTTGATCCCTGGTCTCACTCAGTGGGTTAAGGATCTGGCATTGCTGTGAGCTAGGGTGTAGGTTACAGATCTGGCTCAGATCCCATGTTGCTGTGGCTGTGGGGCAGGCTGGCAGCTGTAGCTCCGATTCGACCCCTAGCCCAGGAACTTCCATATGCCAAGGGTGCAGCCCTAAAAAAAAATAAATAAAAGAGGTAGGCACAATGCTAGGCAGTGGGTATATGGCAGTGAACAAAAGAGAAAGTTCTACTCTCATGGGGCCTCCAGACAGTGAACAAACAAGTAAACAAATTGTATAGGATGTGAAGTTAAGTTCTAGGGGAGATGGAGAAAGAAGGAAAAGGGGGATAAGGAAAATCAGGGCTGAGGAAGAGCTGTAATTTTAAATAGGGTGGCAGAGTTGGCCTTAATGCAAAGGTGACATATGAACAAAGACTTGAAGGCGGGGAGGAAGGGAGTCTTGGTGTCATCTGGAGGAAAGATTGTCCATGCAAGGCTTTGGCTCACCCCCAGGATAGGCAAACTCTAAATGTAAAGCTAGTTAGCTGGCTTGCTTGCGTCCTTTCTTCCTTCCTTCTTCCCTTCCACACACATTAATTAAATGCCTGCTGTATACTAGACTCTCTCTCTCACACCCCCTATAATTCTCTTCTCACCGAGAAACAAAGGACAGATGTGCTCGGTAGCTGAGAGCTCCCCAGGCCTCTTGAAACAGAACCTGGACATCTTCTGAAATGCCCCCAATATGGCAGGACAGATAGGGATTTAGTGATGGATTGTCTCTCTAATATTAGAACCTCGCAGATGCCCTCAGAATGACATTAAATTCTAATATGTTCACTTCAACAATTTTCATTTCATTCCAACTAAGCCCAGTCTTCTGAGGCCTTTGATAGGGATTTTAATTAAATCATGAAGAGTCCTTTGTCTCCTGAGGAGGACTGAAATCTCCCCCACCCCGCCACCACCCTCCTGCCCTGACTGCTGAGACATGTGCCTTGTTCCCAGCAGGGTGCTGGGATGGCAGGACCCAGTTTTGGTTGGGGTCTCCACCCGAACCCCATTCCCAGGTTCAGAGTAGAGACAGGGGTAGTCACTCATGAATGGAGCAGTTGCTGGATCCTCGGTACTCGATGAACATTGTTGAAAAAACAATCTGCCCCTAAATCCTGTGTGTCTGTGTGTCTCCCTGTGTGTCTCTGGCCTGTTGTAAGCAGCTGTAACCCTCTTCTACTTGACGCTTGGGCCTTGTGGCTTCCCTGACATGACTGGCCAGAGCCATCTGCTGCTCTGCTGTGAGTGTCCTCGCCCAGGGTGGGTCACTCATCCATTCATTCATGCGTTGTTCCCATTTTGCCGTCATTCATTTGTTTCCACCTTCATGTTCCATAGGCATTTCATCCTTGAGTTCCTGACCTTATCCCACCCCTAGATTAGCTCCTTGTCCTGTCTTCCCTGGCTCAGTAAGTGGCATCTCTGCTCCTCAGTCACAGCAGCTAGAAACCTGAGAGCCACCCCTGACACCTGTGTTCCCCATCCACCATGTCCATCAGTTGGCAAGACCTGTTGGTTCCATCACCAAAAATTGTAGTCCTACCTCTGTCACTCACTACCTGTGTGACCTTGGATGAGCTGGTGAACCTCTCTGTGCCTTGCCCCATTGTAGCATGGAGATAATAACACTACTTCAGGGGATTGTCTGGCAAGGACAGGAGTTAATACATATAAAGAACACTGTATGACACAGAGTAAAACCTAGATATATGTTAGCTGATAGAGATGATGATGTTGGTTGTATTCTTATCCTTTAGCCAGATGGTAGTTCATAGTAGTATCATGCTTTTAATGTTACAGGTTTCAGGAGTTCCCAGGTGGCACAGCAGGTTAAGGACCTGGCATTGTCACTGCTGTAGCTTGGGGTTGTAGCTGTGGCACAGGTTTGATCTCTGGTCCAGAAACTTCTGCATGCTTCAGGCAGGGCCAAAAGAAATGTTACATGCTTTAATTTTAATGCATGATATATAACATTAAAATATAACAAAGGAAAAAAAGTTAATCTTAACCAAAGAAATAATATAGTAAAAGAATAATGACATAGAAAAGTGTTCACAGGTATTATTATTAAGCAAAAACAGAAAGCATGATATACAGCAGTTACGTATGACATGATCTCATTTTTGTAAAAGAAAATTATGTGTGTGAAGAGCCAGCCCAAATGTTAGTGTAACCACCTCTGGGGGTAGTTTGCATGACTTTGCCTGTAAGTATTCCCTTTGCCTAAAATTCTTTCTCCTCTTATTAGTCCACTGAATGTGTTCTTCAAAACACTACTTAATGATCCATACAAAGACAAAATCAGTAACACTTTCACTTTGCAAGGGCATTTTTTAGAAATTGGAAAGAGTAGGGGAAAATATTTGCAACCCTCATATCTGACAAAAAACTGGTTCCCAGAATATATAAAGAATTCACAAAACTCAACAATAAGAAAACTAACAACAAATTTTTTAAAATAAGCAAAAGACTTGAACAGACACTTCACCAAAGAAGATATTAAAGGGAAATTTACTCAGTGCTGTGTAATAACCTATATGGGAAAAGAATCTGAAAAGGAATGGATGTATGTATATGTATAACTGATTTATGTTGGTGTATGCCTGAAATTAACACAACTTTGTTTGTCAACTATATTACAAAACAAACAAACAACCTGTAAGGATGCATTGGAGTTCTCTGGTGGCCAGATGGGTTAAAGATTGGGCATTATCACTGCTATGGCTCCTGTCACTGCTGCTGTGCGGCTTTGACCCCTGGCCTGGGAACTTCTGCATACCTTAGGCACAACCAAATTTTTTCTTAATTAAAAAAAGACTGAGGAGTTCCCTTTGTGGCACAGCGGAAATGAATCTGACTAGGAACCATGAGCTTGCAGGTTCGAACCTTGGCAGGTTCGAGCACTGGCCTTGCTCAGTGGGTTAATGATCTGGTGTTGCCATGAGCTGTGGTGTAGGTCGCAGATGCAGCTTGGATCCCGCGTTGCTGTGACTGTGGCCTAGGCTGGCAGCTGTGGCTCCGATTCGACCCCTAGCCTGGAACCTCCATATGCTGCAGGTGTGGCCCTAAAAAGCAAAAAATAAAATAAAATAATAATAAAAATAAATACAATAAAAAAAGACATTGGAATGGCAAACATATAAAAAGATGCTCAACATCGTTAGTCGTTAAGGAAATGCAAAACTGCAGTGAGATATACTCATATACACCTGTTAGAATGGATAAACAAACAAAAACTTGACAATATCAAGTCCTGGTTAGTATCTGGAGCAACTGGAACTCTTATAGTTGTTGGTGGAAATGTGATACAGTACAGCCACTCTGGAAACCAGTTTGGTGGTTTCTCGTACGCTTACCACATGACTCAGCAGTCCCACTGTTAGGGATTTAACCTAAAGAAATGAAACTCATGTTCACATGAGAAGCTGCACACACGTTTATAACAGCTCTCCTCATAATTATCAAAAACTGGAAGCCACCCAGCGTCTTTCAGTGGGTGAATAAACTGTGATTCATCCATACAGTGGCTTCCTCTTCAGCAACAATATGGAACTACCAGTACCCAGCAACATGGACAGTTCTCAAAGGCATTATACTAGGGGAAGAGTCAGTCTCAAAATATTACACACTTTACATCCCATCTATGTGACAGTCTAGAAAAGGCAAAACTGTAGGGACAGAGAAACACAGCAGTTCCCAGGGGTTAGGGTTGGGGGCAGCATGATTGAGTTTTTAGGGGGTGATGGAACCGTTTTGTATCCTGAGTATGGTGGTGGTTTATGCAGGTGTTAAAACTCATATACCTGTGCAGCAGGATAAAAAAGTCAGTGCTAATTAGAACACAAAACTCTGTTCAGGAATTGCCTATCCTGGGAATCCGCCCTCATTCTCCTGACCCGTGGGTTCATGACTCTGAGCTGTAATAGAAAAAGAATCTTCAGATAGACTGTAGGTCTAGGGTGTGGAAAGTGGAACGGAAGCTGAGAAGCTCACTGAAGATTTGCAGGACCGGAAATAAATAGGCTGCTGGCTATTTCTCCAGCAAAGATAGGTTTATTTGGGATTAGGAAAAACTGCAATTCAGAGTCCGAGAGCCATGTGCGTGTTTCTGCAAGGCAGGGGAAGGAGACCACTTTTATAGAGGGGAAAGGAGGTTGGGAGGGCTGTGTAAACAGTGTCTGTGGCTTTTCATTGGCTGGGCCCTTGCCCTGTGAGAAGAGGAATCTTTCTTCTTCCTGTTGGGCGCTGCTAGCCTCACGAGGCACCAGAGCTCCCCTCTCTGATCTCCCTACTCTATTTAATGGAGATTTCTGTTTATTAAATTCTTGCTGTTTCAGCAAGTCAGGTGGTAAATTCCATGGAAATTTGGGCAAGCGCTTAACTTCTCTAACTTGATGGCGAGGAAATCCGAGCCTGCGTATTCCCTGGTGGCATGGATGGGTGCACCAAGTGGTCATAAAACTAGCCTTCATTAAAGTCCCTATTGGACCGTGCAAGGTTGATTGCTTTCCAACAGGAATTTTTCAGCAAAGCTCTCTGATCCCCAGAGTCCCAGCAAACGCAGTATCAGGGTACTTTCCGGCGTCGCACCTTATCATGGTCTAGCTCCTCTCCTTCCTCAATACCTGGTGAAAGATTTGCTTTCGTTTTTACTGTAGAACAGGAGACTTCCTCAATAAAGCAATAGTACCCGCGTCAGGCTCTGCAAAAATGCAAGCCCCTCACGTAGGCTCTTTTGGGGAATAAGAGGTTATTGGAGAATATCCTGGGCAATAAGGAAGCTGGGAAGCTGGGCTGCATGACTGCAGTCACACTGCCTGGGGAGAGTTGGGGACTTCGAATGCAGTTGTGTCCAGTGCCTAGGGTTTTTCCACACTGCCCAGCCAGGGCATCCTTCTTACTCATGGCTTCCCCTCCCTCTGGTTTCTAGTCTCCACCTTCTCTCTGGGCGTCTTCAGGAGGTCTGCCTGGCTCTGAACTGCTGCTCCTCTGCCTCCAGGTCAAACCCTCAGAGGTAGACAGTCCCCTGGGACATCTCTGAGGCCACTGTCTTCCCAGGGTGATATGCCCACCCTTGTCCAGTGGGAGGGATCATGTGAAACACAGAAGGGAAACAGGCCCAGGAAACCCCTCAAAAGTGGCTGGGCCAGGGCAGATATCCTGATGCTTCCAGGAGTCCCTCCAGCTGGGAATTAGGGATTAATGACAAAACAATCAGAAGTTCCCGTTGTAGCTCAGTGGGTTAAGAACCTGACTAGCATTGTGAGGATGCAGATTTGATCCCTGGCCTTGCTCAGTGGGTTAAGGATCCAGCGTTGCTGTGAGCTGCGGTGTAGATGACAGACGTGTCTCAGATCCCACGTTGCTGTGGCTGTGGCATAGGTGGGCAGCTGCAGCTCCTATTCGACCCCTAGCCTGGGAACCTCCATATGCGCTAGGTGCGGCGCTTAAAAAAAAAGAGACAAAACAAACAAGGGCCTGGAACAAAACCACAGTCACAAAGCTGCCCCTGTTTCTGTGCATTCTTCTCTATCTCTCCCCATCCATTGCATGTTTCAGCTTTCTCTTCTGGTAAAACTGAGAGCATATATTTCCCCCACATGCATCTGTACTGTCTTGATCAGGGTCCATAGATCACCTGGCCACTTAAACAGCAGCCCTGTGAGCTGTGTGGCCCCATGTTACATGGAACCGGGGAACCAGCTTCCTGGGAGTCACTCACATGAACCGAGGATCTCCCAGAACTGGGCCTGGCTCTGAAGGCACTTGTGGCTTTCCTGTGCGGTAGTGACAGTCTCTGTCCCACTTTCCCTTGCGTGCTCCCTGGAAGGCAGCTGGAACTGTGAGCCAGCAGCCATAGCTGCCACCACCCCAGTCATTTCAGCAATTTATATGAATCTCTCTTCTTTGTCTCCTGGCCTTTATCTTTTTTTTTTCTGTCTTTTTGTCCTTTTAGGGCCACACCACGGCATGTGGAGGTTCCCAGGCTAGGGGTCTAATTGGAGCTACAGCTGCCGGCCTAAAGAGCCACAGCAACAAAGGATCTGAGCTGCGCCTGCAACCTATACCACAGCTCATGGCAACACAGGATCCTTAACCCACTGAGTGAGGCCAGGGATTGAACCCACAACCTCATGGTTCCTAGTCGGATTCATTTCCATTGTGCCACGACGGGAACTCCTCTCCTGACCTTTAAACTGCCCCAACCAACAATGTAGGTGACATAGAAACTCTCCATCCAAGAGCTCACATTACATTGGTTAGAACAATCAGTATGGGTTATTGCCCTCAGCATGCCCCCCTCGTGTGCCAGGGGCAGATATGGCTACTTTTTCTTACTGAGCCCTAAAGTATAGAACCTTAAAATCCTTCTTTCTCTGAGGAGTCATTACTTATCTAAGAAGGCTGGCACGGCAGGAGTTTCCATGTGGCACAATGGGTTAAAGATCCAGTCTGGTCACTGCTGTGGCGCAGGTTCAGTCCCTGGCCCGGGAACTTGCACATGCCACAGGTGCAGCCAAAAAGAAAGCTGGCACAACAGATAAAACCCACTTGCCATCCTTGGTCTTGGGTTCTGGATAGATTTTCAGGAGGTTTGCCCACAGACCTGCAGTTGAATTCAGATAAGCACTGCTCAGGGGCCGCCCACCCCCAAGTCTCCCATTGCCCTTCAAGGGCCTGAATAGAGGGTTCAGGGATCTGGAAAACCAGCAAGTGCTTGGGGACGCAACTTGCTGGGAAGAAAAGCCCTTTTGAGGCCTGTGATAATTCTCCTGGGATTGTCTGTGCCACCCACCTACTTTATGACCTAGGGCTGCCCCGGCTGCAGTTTCCTGCCATCTATAAATCTCTTGCCTTTCTCCCTCTCCCCCATCCTTTCCACTCCCCGCCTCTTCTCAAGCTCTTTTCCAGTAGTTAATCAGTGGAGTGACATTTATGCCCCTGTTGAGCAGACCGCTGAGAAAACAAACTGGAAAAGGGCAGCACCCACCATGTACTGTGCCCTGTGCACATCATTTATGTGCACCCCTCCCCATCCTACAGTTATCCCACGGGAGGGGCTTTATTGTTTCCATGGCACAGAAGAGGAAACCGAGGCCTAGAGGGGTTACAGAGCTAGTCCCATTCAGAAACGGGCTGAGGGGAGTCCAACCACTTGCAAGCTTTGAGCCATCCAGACCTGAGGCAGATTTGTGTTCTGGACCCACAGTGCGGGGCAAGCTATAGAATGCCGTGTCCCCACTGGGTGCTGGCCCCCAGTGAGCAGGGAGCAGGCTCTCCCACCATAATTAGATACCAGAGTTCAGGGACTGGCATCGGCTTCCATCCATCCATCTATTCATTCATTCATTGACCAGTCATTTGTTCATTCATCAAAAGTCCATTGACTACTGCATAACCACTAGGAAGCCATAATGAAAACGGCAATAACAAGGGCTGGCAAGAATGTGGAGAAACCGGAACCTTCAGATACTGCTGGTGGGAATGTAAAATGGAACAGCCACTTTAGAAAACATTAGGGCTGTTCCTCAAAAAGTTAAACATAAAAAATAAAAGTTAAACAAAAGATTATCCCATGACCCAGCAATTCACTCCTTGTATATACCCGAGAGAACTGAAAGCTTCTTTTCGTACAAAACCTGTACTCAAATGTTAATAATAATGTGAATATTATTATTCACAATATCCAAATGGTGGAGGCAAGTCAAATGCCTATCAGTTGATGAATGGGTAAACAAAATGTGCATTGTCCGTACAGTGGAATATTATTCAGTCATCAAAAGGAATGAAGTACTGACACAGGTTAATACATGAATAAGCCTTGAAAACATTAAGTGACAGAAGCCAGACACAGAGGCCACATATTGAATGATTCCATTTATGCAAAATATCCAGAATAGGCAGATCCATAGAGACAAAGGCAGATTAGCAGTTGCCTACAGCAGGGAGAGGAGGAAATGAGGAGTGATTGGTAGTGTGTATGGGGTTTCTTTTGGGGGTGATGGAAATGTTCTTGAATTAGGTCGTGATAATTGTTGCACAACCTTGTGAATTTAAAACCCACTGACTTGTACGCTTTTAAAAGATGAATTTTATGGTATGTAAATCATCTCTCTCTCTGTCTCTCTCTCTCTTTTTTTTTTTTTTTTTTTTTTTTTTTTTTTTTTTGCTTTTTAGGGCTGCACCTGCAGCATGTGCAAGTTCCCAGGCTAGGGGTCTAATCGGAACTACAACTGCCGGCCTGTGCCACAGCCACAGCCACAGGCACAGCAACGCAGGATCAGAGCCAAGTCTGCAACCTGCACCACAGTTCACAGCAATGCCGGATCACCCACCCACTGAGCGAGGCCAGGAATCGAACCTGCATCCTCATGGATACTAGTCTGATTCACTTCCTCTGAACCACAATGGGAACTCCCTGTGAATTATATCTTATTTAAAAATTTTTTATTGGAGTTACCATTGTGGCTCATCAAGTTAAGAACCCAACTAGTTAATCCATGAGGACACCCTGGCCTCGCTCAGCAGGTTAAGGATCCGGCATTGCTGCAAGCTGCGGCATAGGTCAGAAATGCGGCTTGGATCCCACACTGCTGTGGTTGCAGCTCCGATGCCACCCCTCGCCTGGGAACTTCCATATGATGCAGGTGAGGCCATAAAAAGAAAAAAAAATTATTGAGCACCTATTATGTGCCAGACACAGTGCTGGTGCTACAGAGGTGTGTAAGATGTGGCCTTGGCTTTGGGGAGCTTGCATCTAGTAAAAGAGACAGATCAGTGAGCCCACAGTTAGGAGAGTAGGATCAGCCTGAAGCCTCTCCCCTCAGGCGGGACCACTCCCATGCCTGGGTTCTGCACCATTGCCTGTGTGGTAACTGGCTTAATAGTGCACACTTGCTGTCTGTCTGCCCTTGTCCTGCTGATGTCCCCTGCACACCAAAGAATGTACATGCACCTGAATCCTTGACCCTTGAAATACCACACCTCGGCACTTGTCCGGACACCACACCAAGGATTGATCCTCAAACCAGGAAGCAGCGTGGAAGGGCAGAAAAGGGAGGATGTTTCAGGAAGCACCAATAACTGGGCCCTTATAGAAAATTCCTGGTGGACCTACCCCTGAGAGCTGGTCAGTTCCTTATCCGATGTGCCCGCCCTTCTAGTGAACTGCTAGGCTTGCGCCAGCCAACATGACTCATGCTCCAGGGATTCAGCGAGCAGAGCCGTCCATGTCCTGGTCCAGCCTTGCTCTGTCTGCCTCAGGTGACCGCCGAAGCATTCCCAGCAAAAACCCCTCTGTGTCTGTCACCCCCAAGTTATTCAAGGTGGTACAAACTGGGGAGACCTCGGCTGCAGAGCTGCTAGAATTGTGTGACTCACGCCCTCCAGTGGTTAGTCAGCAAATGACATTGGGCTCCGGGCAGGGGTCTTGGTGAGACCTAACAACCTACCGGTATCAGAACTAGAGGATGCTTAGAGAGCCTCTTCCCAACGCCTTCCTCTGACAGGTGAGGGGCATGGAGCCCAGACAGGGCAAGTGACATCAAGGTGACACACAGGCACAAGTGTGGAGAAAGAGCCAAGCGTGCACGTCTTCTGGCAAATGCTCCTTGTAGTTACCTTTGTAAATTTTGTCGCACCTCCATACCGCCTATGTTATTATTTGCTTAGCTATTTTCCCTTAACTTAAAGGTAATTCTCAAATCAATTTTTATCACTTTCCGTAAGTGGTAACGTCAGTAAATGGCCACAGACAGTAACCACATTAATAAATATGATTAAAATTTTAAAATGTTATTTCAGTATGGATTGACCATACTTTGAAAAACCTGTCTTTTTTTTTTTTTAAGGACCACACCCACGGCATATGGAGGATCCCAGGCTAGGGGTCAGATCAGAGCTATAGCTGCTGGTCTACACCACAGCCACAGCAACACTGGATCCGAGCCGTGTCTGTGACCTATACCACAGCTCACAGCAATGCCAGATCCTTAACCCACTAAGCGAGGCCAGGGATGGAACATGCAACCCCATGGATACTAGTCGAGTTCATTAACCGCTAAGCCATGACTTAACCTCCGGAAAACCTGCCATTTGACTGAAAAGAGACCCGAGGTCACACAGACATGGACCTGTAGCATCAAGAGTAAGGACATCTGAGCGCCTACTGTGTGCAGAGTGCTGAGGTTACTGGTGAGGGGAGAGCTGCCACCATGTCATCATCTAAAAGTGAGCCTGGAAAGGAGGAGGAGAAAGGCCTGAGGGCTACAAGGGAGGCAGGGCCTACTGGCCTAGAAGAGGATGTGGTCCAGCATGAGTTGCCGTGAGACCTGGGAATGATCTACTCTTGGCCTCAGTTTCCCAGTCTGCCAGGATGGGCACTACTAGTATCCATTGAGTGCTTGGCACTTTGAAAAGAGAATCTCATCTTACCCTCAGGAAAATCCTACAGAGAAGCTCTTATTGTCCCTTTTTGCCACAAAAGAAACAGGTCATGGGTGAGGTTGAGGGATCTGGCCAAGGTCACTTGGCTGAGCTGGAATTGGAACAGAGTCCACAGCCCAATGTGACCTCATAGCCCCACGTGTGTAGGAGGTGAAGGTAAGCCCAAATGTCACAAGTCTTGCAGAATGCCACCACTCAGCAAATCAGCCATTGCAGCACTTGCCTGGGGCTGCCTGGCTATCGGGCCTAGCTGAAGCTGGGAGGCTGCTCTGATATCCCGGCCATCCTGAGGGCAGGTAGCATGACCTCTGTGGCTCACCATGACAACCACACGTTGACGCTGACGCCTTGCCGCATTCTTCACTCCTACTGGGACCCCAGGTGCCCAGGGTGCTGAGCTGGAGCTTCCTGGACGAGAATGGGGGTTCCCGGGATCTGGAAAGATACGACATCTCGCTGTGCAGAACACACCTTTTGCAGCGATGGAGCTTGACGCTTTCCCCCTGGCCCGAGATGCCCGCCTGTGTCCCTTCAACCTGTCTTAATCCTTCTGTCTTTTAAGTCCTTTAAGTGCACCCCGCACCTGGAGGACTTCGGCCTCCTTGAGCTTCCATACGTGACAGCCTGGTGCCCTCGGTGTCTAAGCTGCACAGTCAAGCACTGCTTAGAGTGCTGGAGTCAGCACGCAGGCCCTCGGGAGAGCTCCCTGGCTTTGGAGCTGGAAGGACGTAGGTCTGCATTTCTTGCAGTTTCCATCCGTGGGTCCTTGAGCAGGTGGGCCACCTCTCAGAGCCTCAGTGCTCTGCTGCAAAATGCAAACAAAAACACTTTCATTGCAGGGTTGTCATGAGGTTGGGTAAAACGCCGTGCATGCAAGAGCACAAATCCTTCATGCGATCACTGTTTGAGCGCCTACTGTGTACCCAGGGAATATAACAGTAAAAGTGACAGAGCCCTCCTACCCTCGTGGAACTTAGACTACACATGGCCTTCCTTCCCTTATTCTGTGAGTGAGGGGGACAAGGGCTGGGTCTCGAGGATCACCTCCTTGCCCACCAGCATGCTGAGTCCCGCATAAACAATGGAATGGGGAGAGCCTACGTTTGGGGTCTGACAATTCTGGGTTCATATCCCAGCTCTGCCCCTTACTCCCTAGGTGACTAAGGCTCATTTTCCTTCTCTGAACTGCAGATTCCTCCTCTCCAGACTGGAGATAACAGAAGCTCCTCAAAGAGCTGCTGAGAGGGTTCCACGGGGTCTTCTGTGAAGCAGAGACACGTGGCTGGGACTCCTCTTTCCTGGGGGCCCCGTGCCAGCCTTGCATTGCACAGAGCTGGCACCAGACGCTGGTGGGAAGGAGAACCTTCAAACCCAGGTAATCCTCAGCCTTTACCTTGGCCTGTTTGCTGCCCCCTCCCTCCTGTGTCTTTGCCTTGCCTCCCTCCCCCACCTGGGTGTACTCACCTGTAGTGAAATGGGCGTGTGCACAGGGGCACACGGGGTGGGAGTCGTCTGGAACCCGGTGCCGACGTAAGTCTCAAACCTGGACTGAGCCTGAGCTCTGCCCCTTATAAGCTGAGTGACAAGGCTGTTTAGTTCTTTCTGTGTCTCCGTTTCCTTACTTGTGAAATCATCGTAATGATACCTTTGCAGAGGGCGGCTGGAGGACGAGGAATGGAAAAAGCCGGGGCCGGTATGGTTACTGAGCAAGCACTCCGTCCACGGCAGCTGCAGTTATTCTTCTCGTGGAGGATTGTTACTACAAGAGGGTGGGGAAGAAAAGACTCCGGGAAAGGCAGTGGGATGGGATGTAGGGCCTTGCTCCCCCAGGGCTGTGTCCTGGTTCTGCCCCTCACAGGGGGTGGCACAATGGAGGGGACAGAAAGGGCGCCTCCAGCCCAGGAATTGGAACTCCAGAGTTTTAGCCTTGCCACCATCTGACTGTGTGATCTCAGACAAGCCATGTGACTTGGCTGAGCTTCAATTTCCTACCTATAAAATGGGGCTAATAATAATAATATTAATTAGATTTAATAGTCTTCACAGCCTGTTGTGTGGATTAAATAATCAATACATATAAGAGCCTTATTTATTTAGTAAGTGTTCTCTCTGATCATTGTTTCTGTAGAAAGAGCTTCAAAGTTGCCAATTCCCACTGGCCAGCTGGACTGAAGCATCTTCACAGCTTGGCCTGGGGACAGATCAACTTCAGTACCAGGACGATGAGGCTGAGAAATCCCAGGGCTGGTTGTTATCAGCTCGGTGCCCATGATGCGCTGATAAGGAAGAGAGGAAGATATTTCTCCACAACAGCCGCAGAAGCTCTCTCCCCAGGGAGGCCCACCTGTCCCCCACTATCTGCACTTCAAGGTGCTCTTTGATTTCTCTTCGGCAGCATCACCTTTGATTTCTCTTCGGCATCATTCATCCATCATCAGCAGAATTCCAGGAATGCAGCCTATTGGGTGAGCAGGGCCAAGGGTGAGACAGAAAGCATGGAACAAACAGAAGGAACTCCATGACAACCTGCAGGATGGGAGCCATCCCTGGACCCTGTAGACCAGAGCCCTGGGGTAAGCATCAGGCCCCACTGTTTGTCCCAGCTCAGAGACTGCCTGTTGTGTGACAGTGGGGAATCTCTGTGTGTCACAGTCCTTACCGCTGTGTGTGTGTGTGTGTGTGTGTGTGTGTGTATCTTTTTAGGGCCTCACCCACGGCATATGGAAGTTCCCAGGTTAGGGGTCGAATCAGAGCTGTAGCTGCTGGCTATGCCACAGCCATAGCAACACCAGATCCGAGCCACGTCTGCAGCTACACCACAGCTCATGGCAACGCCAGAAACTTAACCCGCTGAGCAAGGTCAGGGAACGAATCTGCGTCCTCATGGATCCTAGTCGGGTTGTTACCAATAAGCCATGACAGGAATTCCCATTACTGCTATCTTTATTCCTCTGTTTGCTCTTTGGTAATTAAGAGAGTACTGGGGGGTTCCCTTGTGCCCCAGTGGGTTAAGGATTTGGCATTGTCACTGCAGTAGCATGGGTGGCTGCTGTGGTGTGGGTTTGACCCCTAGCCCAGGGAATTTCTGTATGCCACGGGCACAGCCAAAAAAAAAAAATTATATCGGGATAGTGGTGATGGTTACGTGCAAGGTTATGAATGTACTAAAAACTACTGGAGAATATACTTTCAAATAGTTAAGATGGTGAATTTTATGTTATATGAGTTTTATCTAAATAATAGAGAATTAATAAATGAGAATAATGTTGGTGAAAGAGCGAGCATTGGGAGCTCCAAAGCAAATGTCTGTGGTGGAGTGCTGACACACACTTCCCTGTGGGAGGAAGGGAACTTTGGAAGGCAAGGTGTGTCACCTGCTTGCTCTTTGTCAAAAAAGAAATTGTTACTCTCTAACCCACAGCAGGGACCCAGAATTCTTGTGTAGCTGCCTTTGTGCTCCATAGCTCAGAGCTTTTTCTCGTATCTCATTTACTCACTTTATCTTGACCACTGTTGTGTGAAAAGTCAGGCTCAGAGACAAGAGGTGACTTTTCTGAGATCACACAGCAGCTCAGTAGGGGAGCTGTCACAGAACCCAGGACCTCACAGGCTAATGGCAGCCACATTGTCAAAGCCTGGCGCTCAGGTTGTTCAGTCACTGCTCACCCCAGTCCTGTCATGGGCCAAGAACATCACGATTGGCAGAGGCTGGGTTAGAGCAGGATGGAGGTGATGTGGCAGCCTTGAAGATCAGGCTGGCAACCTAAGCAGAATTCCAAGGAACAGGAAAAGGAAACAAATCGTTACAGAGCCCTAACTCCAGGGGCCCGTGATTGGCACTACTCATCATTCATTCTGATTCATTCATCAGTCATTCAGCTTGTGTTTTCCCAGTGCCTACTCCGTGCCATTCACTAGGTATTGCGGATATTGCGTGGTGGGGACAGAACGGTCTCTTACTCCCCAGGGCTCCTGATTTAGTGGGGAGACAGGAGAGCTGGGTTCCTGCCTGGCTCTGCCATAGACTCATCTGAGACTCCAGGGGCTGCGATTTCCACACCTGTCTGGGGGCGAGGGGGGCAGCAGGAATCAAAGGAGGCAGTGAAGGGAAGCTTGCAACAGGATAATGAGGCCATGGAAACACTAGGGACTGCATTTGGGAGAGGTCCTCTTCATCAGGGTGGGAGCATCTAAGAGAGTGAGCGAACAGGGCACCAGCCTCAAGAGAAGGGCAACATACACACTTCCTAGGATTTCACCACCCACACAGCTAAAATCCAACTGTCACATATTTGACAGATTAAATAACTGAAGCAAAACCCATCAGGCGATCTGATGCCAAGTAGATGGGATTCTAGCGGATCCCTGAAGGGCCCTAATAGTGCCCATATCACAGGATTGTTGGAGGAGTTAATACACTTTTTTGCTGCAGGTATAGTCAGAATATGTGGAAGCAGTTACAGGGAACAGGGGCAGAGTGAGGCAAACTCCTCATCATCCCTCAAAACCCTGCCCTGGTGTCCTCTCTTCTGTGAACCTTCCCTGAGCAATGCAGTTTTAGCTTCTTCAGCCATGCCATCCCTCCATCACTGCATTTTGACTCCATGCTATAATTATCCATTCTTTTCTCTAAGCTTGGTCCTTCCTGAGCCCAAGGACTCTACATCTTTCCCCAAGCAGTATTAGTTCCCTAAACTGAACTGGCTAAAGCCTAAATGAAGAATGACTTTGGGAGTTCCCCTGACTCAGTGGTTAATGGACCCGACTAGTATCCATGAGGATTCAGTTTCTCTCCCTGGCCTCAGTGGGTTAAGGACCTGGTGTTGTTGCATGAACTGTGGTGTAGGTCACAGACATAGCTTGGATCCAGCATGGCTGTGGTATAGGCGGGCAGCTACAGCTCCAATTGGACCCCTAGCCTGGGACCCTCCATATGCCGCGGGTGCGGCCCTGGAAAAAAAAAAAGGAAAGAAGAGGAATGGCATTAATATGTTGAAACTCATCATAGTCTACTCCTATTTTTCATTCATTCATTCCCTCAAAAAGATCTTTGACCTCCTATTCATATCTTTATTTTAGACAAATTCAATCGATTATAATTCTGCATTTAATTTGGGAAATTCAGGAAGGAAATGAATGGGTTGTGACAGCGATGTGTTGGGATGATGAGATCAAGGGTGGGTTTTTTTCCCCTTCATTTTTGACTCTTCCCTAGTAGAGTTATTTTATTTTCATAATGGAACAACGCATACCCCATAGGAATATATGGACCTATAAGAAAGTATAAAGAAGTTAAAATATAATTTCTGTTAAAAGAAAGGACTATTCCCCCTGTAGAAAATAAAGCTACCTGTGGTTCTGTCATAGCTTACTTAGAGCTCAAGTGTGAGACCTTAGTGACACCAACATCTGAGAGGTCTCTCTGTGCCAAGGGCTTTCATTCCCTTCCAGAAACCTCAGGATGAATATTTCAGGGACCTATTTGGAACACTGGAATGGCCCAACATCACTGGCCTTCTGTAACCTGGGCATTTTCCAGTGTGTTTCATGCTGTCAGTATCCCTCAGCTTCCTGGACTTCTGCCACAAACTGCAAAACTGAGAGGCAGGACAGGAATTAACCAGAGTGTTCTCTGCTGAGGAAAAAAAAGAAAATCCCCTAGAAGCTGAGGTGAGGCAGCATGGCTGAGCTAAATAAAACCTGACTCCTCGATGACTCCTTTATTGGACCCACCGCCCTGCTAATGAGCCTTGGACCCTGGATGAGGAAGACGTGGGTTTACTGAGGATATACTACACGGAGTGATGCAACGGCAGGACCCAGTCACCCACAGGCCAGGAGACCCAGTCATAAATTAGCTAACTGTATACAGGACTGGGGACACTCCCTTTGGAAAAAAAAAAAAAAAGAGAGAGAGAGAGAGAGACACTCATGCAAAAACAGCTCCCTGGATGGCATGGGACGGATATAAATACTTCTTAGCTGCCGGTGTAATCATAACTTTGCAGGGAGTTAGAGACTGCGGCTCTCTGGCCCCAGGGCATTTGCTGGTTTGAAACTCCTCAGCCACCCTTGGTGAGGGGACTTGGCAGCTCCAGACGGTTCCAAAGTTCTTGAGGTGCTGGTCCCCCCAAGTTTGCCTGTCAGCGCCCTGCAGAGGCAGCGAGGCCAGCTGCAAGGTGAGTTGTCTTCATTTCTGGGGACGCTGCTGTTTTGAGAGGGTTTGGCTTCTTCCTGTTTGGGAAGCTCCGAAAACCATGGGACTTCTCTGCCTACAGAGACAAACTGGTGGAAAATCTAAAAAACACCAACATGAGGTTCGGCCATTTGAATAGGGCATCTTGTTCAGAGATTTTTTTTTTTTTTTTTCTGCAAAGTTAGTTGTGGTTGCTACATTTCGAGGAAAACCTTTTTGGAGAGTGGGGAGTAATGTGCTGAGAGTTCTCTTTTTATTTTGTTGATACTGTCCAGTCCTTCTAACATGCACCTTTCCCCTCCGAAATAAATTATGCTAAGATGATAATTCTCGGGAGTTGCCATTGTGGCTCAGTGGCTTAAATACATGATGTTGTCTCTGTGAGGATGGGGGGTAAAGGATCCGGTGTTGCCGCAAGCTGCAGTGTAGGGCGCAGATACAGCTCAGATCCAGCATTGCTGTAGCTGTGGCATAGGTCACAGCTGTAGCTCTGCTTCCCTGGCCCGGGAATTTCCGTATACTGCAGGTGTGGCCATGAAAAGAAAAAAAAAAGATGAATATTCTTAAGGCCATTTTATGGATGAAGAAATGAATCATTTAAATAACTTGACCCAGAGCATATAACTAGTAAAACTAGGATTTGAACCCAGACTTGGGGGCCCTAAGATTCTTACATGGGCCACATCACTGCACTTCCTCCAAGTGCAAAGGCTTTTTTCATTGAAGAGGTTATGCTGTGGGGCAAGCCCAGACCAGTCCTGGGCCTCCACTTAGTGCTTCTCTTTTGGTCTTTCTTAAAGGAGGTGATCTGAAATATTGAGAATTGCGTACATTTTTCCCACAAATAACAATCTCTCCCCCATAGTAAAAAAAAAGTAGAGGACAGCATTGACGACAGTTGCCTTAAGAGAAAGGCAGCTATGACTTGCCTGCTTTCCACAGTGACAGGTGTAAAGTGACAGTTGCTAATTAGAGCTGCTGGAAGCATCCTGGAGGGCCAGGCAGAGGCGCCAATACTTCAGTGACCAGCAGGCTTCTCCCCACCTTGCCTCGGGTCAGCAGTGAAGCTCACCCGGTCAGGTTGACCAGCAGGTCCCATGCAGGAGGCTCACAGGGTGTGTGCTTTGTGCTTCTTGAGCTACGGGTCCAGTGTTTTTCCTTTAGCTGGTTATGTGGCTTTGTAGACTCAAAGTCCATAGGATCCTCACATGCAACTCCCAAACAGGAACAGAGGTTGTAAAGCACTGAAGAAGTGGCTGTTCCAGACTCCCGTTAGCTTCTGTACTGACTCTTTGGTAAACTAACCACACTGAGAAGGCCCAGTTCTATAAACTCTTCCTCAACCTCCCATCACAATCTCCTTCTCCTTCCTCAGTTCACAGAGAAGAACCTCCGAGTTTAAATCCAGATAAGTGACGTGCTTTGCAAAACCGCAGAGATGGCCTGTCCCTGGAAATTTCTGTTCAAGGCCAAATCCAGTAGGTTTGACTTGACTGAGGAAATGGACATCAACAACAACTTGGAGAAGTTCTGCCAGGCTCCAGCCAGGTAAGCTTTTCCCTTCGGCCACCTCCTGCTGGTCTCCTCTGGGCTTTCATTCCTGGCTCTGTGCTGCCAACTCAGAATTCCTCTCTGAACCTGGCTTCTCCCAGGAGGTCTGCACTCTCCAGATGCTTCTTGACTGTCCCTGTTGGAATGCGAAGCAGCCACTGTTTACTGGCCATCTCACTGCCTGACACTATGTGGAGAAGGAAGGGCCATGGCACAGTCCCGCGGGGAGAAGATGGGAAGGGGTACAGATACCTGACTTGAGAATGAGAGGCAGCAGAGCCCAATGGCTGGAACTGGGGCAGCAGCCTGGCCAACATCCCTTCCCATTCATCAGTGTGTGAGCCTCATCGGTGGTCAAATATTTTGTTTGTTTGCTTGTTTCATACTATCTTCCATCATGTTCCAACTCAAGAGAGTGGACATAGTTCCCTGTGCTGTTTAGTGGGGCCATATTGCTTATCCATTCTAAATGTAACAGTTTGCATCTATGAACCCCAAGCTCCCTGTCCATCCTACTCCCTTTCCCCTCCCCCCAGGCAACCACAAGTCTGTTCTCCATGGCAGTGATCTGTTTCTGTTTTGTAGATAGGATCATTTGCACCATATTTTAGATTCCACATATAAGTGATATCATGTGGTGTCTTTCTCCTTTTGACTTACTTCACTTAGTATGAAAACTCTAGTTTCGTCCATGTTGCTGCAAATGGCATTATTTTGTCCTTTTTATGGCTGAGTAGTATTCTATTGTATCTGTATACCATATCTTCTTAATCCATTCATCTGTCGATGAACATTTAGGTTGTTTCCATGTCTGGGCTGCTGTGAATAGTGCTACAGTGAACATAGGGGTGGGTGTATCTTTTTGAATGAATGTTTTGTCCAGATGATGCCCAGGAGTGGGATGGCTGGATCATATAGTAGTTCTATATATAGTTTTCTGAGGTACCTCCATACCGTTTTCCGTATATTTTGACCATCAACCTGGTGAAGAGTACTGGGATGTGAGAAGCTGTCCTGAGCCCTGTCCTGGGCTGTGCTCGCTGGCTCTGGGCTGTCTCTCACTGGCGGTGTGACCTAAGACAGGTGAACTCTGAGCCTCAGGTCTCATCTGCAGTATGGGGAACCCACGTGACCCGTCTTGCAATATTTTAAAGATGAAGTGAGAGTGCACGTGTAGAGCAATGAGCAGTGTGCCTACACATAGCAGCTGCAGCAAACGTGAGTGCTGCGCTCTCCTGGGCCAGGGCTACCTAGGGCGCTTCCTCTACTGTGCTCTGTGAGGTACAAGCTATTGTCTCATTTTACAGTTAAAGGAACAGAAACTACGTAAGAGTGGAGTGACCTCCCCCAGTGTCACCTGACCGATAATTACAGAGTTGGAATTTGAACACCACTCTCCACCCCCTTGCACCTTGTAGGAGAAGCAAGCCTGAGGCAGAACTGAGAGAATGAGAGGGCCAGTCAGTGGACAGTCTCCCACAGCTGGGAGAGCTCGTGGCCTCCAACTCGAGGTCAAGGCTTACTCCAGCGGATAACACGAAAGCACCAATCAAACCAAAGCCCCAGGCCACACAGGCAGCCACACAGCCTCCCAGCCCCAGAGCCCCAGAGGAACCTTTCCTCTGGACTACAGTGGGCAGTGTGCCCCCGCAGGTGGGCTGCTTGGCAACCCAGAGAAGCAGCGCCAGTAAGAGCATAGGCTAGGAAGTAAGCAAGTGGCTTTACCACTTAACAGCCCTGTGACTTGGGCCTTGAGTCTCAGGGTCCTCATCTGTAAGAAGGGAGAGGGATGCCTGTTTTCTGGAGCTGTGGTAAGAATGAAATGAGTTTTCGCAGGTAAACAACCGAGCCACGAGACTGGCAGGGAGGCAGTGCTCTAAAACGGCATCTGTTGCAGTTGTTGGCGTTGTTATTGCTGTTGGCAGTAGGACGAGGATGAGCAACATCAGAGTCCCCTCTAAGAGCTTCAAGGGGGTGAGCCGCTCAGTGTGGACTTGCAAGGATGGAGAGGATGCAGGGAGGTGAAGAGAGGTATCGAAGACACTCCAGGAAGGGGGCAGGGTGGGCAGGGACTCAGAGACAGAAGCAAGCGCGACTGTGCTCAGGCCGGGAGGTGGAGGCGGGGGCAGGGTGGGGGTGGGGGGCCTAGGATAGGAGAGGCCAGGCCAGAGCAGGGGCCCTGAATGCCAAGCCCTGGGGTTTGGACTTGCTCTGCTTGGCAGCGGGAGCCATTGTAGATTCTCAAGCAAGATCTCCCAGATACGGTGTGTGGGTTGAACTGGAGGAGGGAACATCTGAAGCCAGATGGTCTGGGCTGTGGTGGCCCAAGTGGCCAAGAGCTGAGAACCCAGGGATGGATAGCTTCTAGACGTCCTCCTGGCGCTCCGGATGCAAATGCTTCATCATCCTCCGGGGTCTCAGGGGGGCCTGATCACCAGGAATCTGCTTTAACTCTTCTTGGTCACCCTTTCCTTCTCTTCACCTCACGGTGGCAGCCCTTGCTGGCTGCCCCCCCACCCAACTGCAGCCCCACACTGGCTCTGACCCTTCTTACTCCATCGTGACTTCTAGCAAGTCTTGCTCCTGCCCTAAAGTCTGCAATGGCTCCCCATTGTCTGTCACCACACTGAGGCTTGACTGCAGGGTTCTGTGTGATCTCCCCTCCCAGATAGAGGGTCCATCCCGTTTGCTCAGCCAGACCTCCCTCAGCCAGACTTCCCAGTGTCTGTGGAGAGCACATTCCGCCCTTGATCCATCCAGACCCAATCCATCCCATCCTTCAAGATCATCCCAAATCCCCCTCCTCCGCTAACCCTTACAGTGTGGCCTACAGCCTGTATCCTTGAATCCCAGACCCTCTAATAGCACAGACTTGTGTTTTTGGAGCTTTCAGGAGACCTGGATTGTTGGCTGAGCTGACGCAAACCAGCTGACCTACCCCATCTTTGAAGGGGGCTGAGCTGGGCTGGGCTGTTAGAAGAGCTCAAATCAGTTATTTGAAATGATCTAGAGAAAACCCTCAATTCATTTAACCTAAATTCATTTAACTCTCCCAACGATCAGTGAGGAAGGAACTTTTGTAATCGTCCTACTGGAGCGATGAGGACACTGGAGGCTAGAAAATTTGAGTCATTTTTAAAATGGCATAGTTAGCAAGTGACAGAGCCAGGAGTCAAACCCAGGCCTTCTGGCTCCTGATCACGACACTGGGTGCCCCGCTTTGGGAACTGGGCATGTTCCAGTCCATAACAATGATTTGCTGAGGGCTAGTCCTCTGGCACTGTGCTGGGGGCGTTGGGGGATGTCAGTGAAGCCCTTCTGTTTATCAGTTAAGTAAATAATAAATCGAGCCACTTATTAATTGCAAACACGGTAGCTAAAAAGAACAGCTAGTATTGATAAAGTCTTTATTACTGTATAAGTAATGAGGCAGGAGCTATTATTAGCCTCATTGTACATGGTTGAGTGACTTACTCAAGGTTAGCATCTGGAAAGGGTAGAGCTGAGGTTTGAACCTAGTCCAAACTCATAACCTCCACACTATACAGGCTCTCCCTGAGGGCCTGCTGTTTGCCGGGCTGGGAAAGGGAGAGAGAAAAGCCATCCAGCTCCTGATGTCAGGAAGGATCCCTTCCTTGCTGGTTTGGGGCAGAGTATATAAAAATTGGGGTGTTAACTTTATAGGAGTTCCCGTCGTGGCACAGCGGAAACGAATCCGACCAGGAACTATGAGGTTGCAGGTTCGATCCCTGGCCTTGCTCAGTGGGTTAACAATCCGGCATTGCCATGAGCTGCCGTGTAGGTCGCAGATGCGGCTCGGATCTGGCGTTGCTGTGGCTCTGGCATAGGCCAGCAGCAACAGCTCCGATTAGACCCCTAGCCTGGGAACCTCCATATGCCTCAGGTGTGGTCCTCAAAAGATAAAAAGCGAAGAAAGAAAAGGAAGGAAGGAGAGAAAGAAAGAAAGAAAGGAAGAAAGAAAGAAAGAGAAAGAAAGGAAGGAAGAAAAGAAAGAAAGAGACTTTATAAATTGGGGTGGGAGTGGGACAGGACAGAGAAGTTGGAGGTTACAGGAGAATTCAGGGGCACTGGGACCTATCTTGGGGACACTGCGGAGGCCTGACCTGGCTATAGCTGGGGGCAGGGAGGGCGTTAGGGAGGAGGTAAGCCCAGCTGGAGTGCACCTACAGTGGGGTGGGGGTGGGGGAAGGACCTTACTGGAAGAGGAAGCAGCAATACAAAGGGGATTTTATCCTGAAAGCAGTGGGAGCCAATTACTAGGTTTTGATTTTGAAAAGTAATTAAAAAACCCATTTGGGTATCGTGCAACTAAGAACATTATATGCGCCTAATGGTTCTATATTTTATGTAAACAAATGATTAGGAGGTGACCATGGGGTGTGTGTCTGGGTTTTAAGAGACGAAGGCAAATGTTGGGAACGTCTAGCTGAAGATAAATGGAATTTGGGACAAAGTCAAGCTGGGTGGCAGTTGGCTCAGAATAAATATATACCCTCTTTCATTCCATGTTAATTTGGGTTTAGGATTAAATATGCTGGAGTATGTACAGGAGAGCTCCCTGTACTCTGGGGTCAAGGGCTGCTGCTCAGTCCCTGTCTGGAGTTATCCTGCTCCCAGTGTAAGAAGCAAGGTACAGGTGGAGAAGGTCAGTGGCCCTGTGCCTTCCAGGTAATAAGGATCAGGAGACTGGAAGGGACCTGCGGGGGCTCCTGATCCAAATGCCCAATTCAGTCTCCCACGAAAAGTCACTACCCCCAGCTATGAGCTTTTGGGGGACTTCTTTCCTGGAACTGAACTGCAGGAATGCAGGAAAGCAATAGCAGCCCCGTAAAGTGAGAGAGCTTGGGCTGTGGCTCTGGGGCTGCTGTGTGCTCTTAAGCAAGATCCTGACCTTCTCTGAACCCCTGGCTTCCTTCTCAATCAAGTGGGAATAACAATACAGAATAACAATACCCCTAGTAAGGGGTAGATGAAATGACAAGAGAGTTTACTTTGTAAACTATAAAGCACCGTACAATGGGAGTTAGTATTCTGATCGTTACTGTTACTTCATGGGGAATAAATAACACACTCAAGGCCAGCCATACCGGCCTCCAGGTCTCAGCCCAGAGAAAGCCCAGTGGCGTCCAGAAGGCAGACTTCCCCGCGGACGCGCGCTGGAACGGAGGCGCTGGGCGAGGGGGCCAGGCGGCCGCCTGCGGAGCGGACACACTGGCCCGGGTCCAGGTTCAGGGTGAAGCCGAGTCGGGGCCGCTTCTGCTCGCTCCGCCCTGGGGCGGGGGCTGTGGGGTCCGGCGGCGATAAAGGGGTCCGCGCGGCGAGGAGCCAGGAGACCTTAAAGCTGCGCCCACGCCGGGGCCATGCGCGAGGGGCTGGGCGCGGCGTGCGAGGCCGCCCGGCCCCGGCTCTGCCGGCTCCTCCGCAGGATCCTGCGGCCGCAGCCCGCGTGTGGCCCCCGCCGAGCCAGGTACTCCACCGGGCGGGGGTCCGCCCTGGGAGGGAGGCGGGCGGCGCGGCGCGGAGTCCCGGCTCGAGCCCCGTGGCGGCACTCACTGTCTTTGAGCCTCGGTTCTCCGGAAAAATAGGAGGATTGGAGTACTCGCTCTGTAGGACTGCGATGAGGATTTACTTAAAGGGCTTTCCTCGTTTAGAACGCGTGAGAGGTTGCAACTCAGTAGCCACAAAGACCTAGAGAAGCCCAATAAATACCCCTGAGAGGCGATTTTGAGGGCTGGAGTAGGAATTGTGAATGTTTCAGAACTTGGCAGTTCTCTGGATTTCACAGCACTGGGGCTGCAACACCCTTTAGGAAAGAGAGAGTTGAGAGAGCAAAGTGGCTCTTGTTTTACAAATAAGGTTCATTTCCCGGAGGCCTCCGGCTCCCTACCATTGGTGTCTGGAGAGGTGGGCACGTATGGAGCAGGGGCGCCCACAGGGGAATCAGCCCCCAAAGGAACCACAGACTATCACTCAAGCACTTGTGGACAGTCCTGGGTCTAAACAGGAACCACCCTCCATCTCTCCTCTTGATGGCAGATCCTTAAGGGTCCTTGTGAAGGACCAAGCAGGACTGTGCACAGCTGTGGGATTAGCCAAATTGCACTTGTCTGGATGGACGAGGCAATAATTTGGCAATAAGTATTCAGAGCCTTCACCTGGCTTCTGGGCACCCTTATCTCCCAGAATCTAACCCCCCAAAGTCTACTTACTAGACAAGAAAGGAGACTCTGAATAACTCTGTATATTCATTTTTCAAATTTAAAAAATTTACCAATTATGAATGGAATTCATGGTCACAGAAAAAAGTTGGAAAATGCAGAGAATTTTAAAGAAAAATTCAAATAATCTTTGATCTTATAAGTTAATGCTAGTCACTGTTAGCACTTACTAGCGCTTCCCCTAGATGTTTTTCTATGCTTGTGTACACACGTACACACACACACACACACACACACACACACACACACACGGCCAGCATCAGATCACATATACAGTTTGAGGCATTATTTTTAACAGTGGAGAAACTGGACACAAGCTAAATACCCAGCCACAGGTGATGGGGCCAGACTCACCATGGTGCATCTGTATAGTGGATTTGTAGGTATCTTTTTAATATCTGGGGGCGATAGTTATGCAAAATGAAAAGACATTGTTTCTCTATCTAAAAGTTACTGTAGACCAGTAAGCTTCTCAAATTTTTCAGTTCTCCAGCCAGAAGTCAATGAGAGGAAACAATAAGCAGGGTGGGGCTTAGGGGTGAGGGCTGATGGTAAAAGCTTGAGAAGAGCAGGAAAGCATTGCCTCCCTGAAGACCCCAGCCTCAAAGCATCTTCCCATTTAAGCAGCCCCATGATGACCACTCAGCCATGGCTTCCCTCTTCTGAATGTCCAGACTATCCTGTATTGGCTTTTTTCGGGGGATGAGGGGAGGGCCCAGACCTGACCAGTGGGGTGATGTTAGCTGGCCACATGGAGGGCACTTTATAGGGCTGCTGAATCACTTGATTCAGATAGAAGTTGCTTTCTGACACATGCTTACGTTTTCTTAAAGGGACACTATCTTTTTATAGTTTTTAAATCTTGTGACTTTATAATGCATGTAATTATATATAATGCTAATATAAATGGTCCTTACGTCTTCCAATAATAAAAGCAACACGTGATCATTTGTCATTTTCAAGCGTCACCAATGTACATAAGGTGGAAAATGAGGGACTTCTGTAGTACTTTCTAAATGCCTTTCCTCTTGGATGTGTGCACATCCCAGAAAATACTGCAAAGAACACAGGACACAAGGAGCTTTCGTACTGAGATGTCCCAGAGTGTGATTTGCCCCAGGGGGAGGCATGTGTGGGGTGTGACTGTGGGAGGGGCGCTCACGCATCTTCAGGTCTCTGTAGCATTTGCACACCTGAAATCCCAAACCAGAGCCAGTGGTTTTTGAGTCACTTCAGACTATTGGGGCTTTTTCCTCTTCAAAGGATAGGCTAAGTTCTTTTACGTCTGTTGTTTTGCAAACAAATGTAACCAATCTAGTTTTTAAAAAGCATCTGTATCTTCTAGAAATAGTGAGATATTTATGGATGACATGATGCCTCAGATTTGTGTTTAAATGGTAGCGGGGGCTGGGAGAGTAGTGTTGAAACAAGATTGGCCATGGGTTGATAATTGTTTAACTGGGTTGAATCTGGGTGAAGGGCCCGTAGGGCTTTATTACAGTCTTCTCTCTAACTGTAGTTTTAAAATTTCCCATAATAAAAATTTAGAATAAATAAATAAACCAAGATAAATCAAGTGCTCTAAATAAAAAAAACCCAAGTCCCAAAGAGGGAGCGGGTGGTGAGCAGTACTACCGGCCTGGGAGGGCAGTGTTGGAAATGCGCTTCTCTGCCAGCCCAGCCCGGGACTGTGTTTGCGCTCAGCTTCTGAGAGGGGCAGAGCCTCTGAGGTTCGCTCTTTGGGCCGTTAGCTTTGGCTCAGCTCCCCTCCTGACTTTGTGGCTGGAACTGCCACCCTCTCCCCCACCAGGTGGACTGGCAACCCCCCCACTGCAGTTCCCCGCTCCGTCAAATGAGGGGCTGGCAGAGGGGACTCAGCTCCTTCTCTGCCCTGAGACTCCATCTCATGATAGCTGTTTCCTTTTGCAGTCCGGTAACACAGGATGACCCCAAATGTCACAGCCGCAGCAAGCACCGGAAGGAGTGCTCCCAGCCCCTCGCAGAGACAGTACAGGTCAGTGAGTCGCTGGGTGTGGGAAGCCCCTTCCTCCCTCGCCCAGGCCGAGGCAGGCTGAACAGCTGGGGGCTGGGCAGTGAGTGGGGACACAGGTGGGGGCGAGGAAGAGCTTTGGGACGGCAGGGCAGGTGTGCGGGCATCGGGGTGACTTGCCTGTGTGGGCTGGCAGGCCCGGGTGAGAGCAGGCCACTCGTGGAGCCAGAAGCAGGACCCTCAGAAATAACCCCGGACTCCACAGCTGAGCTTCTGGCCCCAGCCCCTGCCTCTGGCCCTCCTGGTTCCGCCTTCCCTAGGTGCTTGGGACCTCAGTGTCCAGAGAGGGAGGCAGAGACTGGATTTCATATTCCTAAATACCTCTGTGGAAGGCAGTGATACCTTCTTCTCTGTCCCGATTTCTGTTCTCAGGAGTCCTGGCTGTCATTGCCAAGCTTAGTCGCTCCTGTTGCAGTTCCCCTCCGGGAGCATTTGGCAGGGTGTTGGGTGAGGAGAGAAGCCTGGCCAGTCGCCCAGGCACCTGGAGCTCTTAGCAGGCACTGGCCCAAGCGGCCAGGCTGCCAGGAAGGGAGGAGGGACGTGGCCCGACACCCTAACCTGGGTACCCACCCACAGCTCCCTAACCCCCAGAGCCCAGGCAGGGCCTGGGGCCTGGGAGAGACCTGTAGAATCCTGGGGTTGGAGGCATTTGGAATTCCCTGGTTTCTCCTTCCTCTTAGAAGTCTCCAGAATCCCTGGTCAAGCTAGATGCGCTTCCATCGGCCTGCCCACGGCATGTGAGGATCAAAAACTGGGGCAGCGGAATGACTTTCCAAGACACACTTCACCGCAAGGCCAAAGGGGTGAGAAGCGTGGGGCCTAGGGGAGAACCACCTTTGTCCCAATCCGGTGGAACCATTAGGGCCCTTTTTTTTTTTTGTCTTTTTGACTTATCTAGGGCCGCACCTGCGGCATGTGGAGGTTCCCAGGCTAGGGGTCTAACAGGAGCTGTAGCTGCCGGCCTTCGCCACAGCCATAGCAACGTGGGATCCAGGCCGCGTCTGCAACCTTCACCACAGCTCACGGCAATGCCGGATCCGTAACCCACTGAGCAAGGCCAGGGATTGAACCCGCAACCTCATGGTTCTTAGTCGGATTCGTTAACCACTGAGCCACGACGGGAACTCCACATCAGGGCCCTTAATGGATCGAACAGATGTCCCCCTGGGCAGCCAGTCATCTGCTTGGGCAGAGGGTGTTGGGAACAGAGACTCTTGCTTCTCACACGTTACAGTGGGCAGTAAATGATGCAAACTCCCTGTCATTCCCTCCGTGGGTGACGGATAATTCAGAAGGTGAGATAAATGACTACAGGAATAAATTAATTCTCTCAGAGAGACAGATTTCAGCATTGTATCAGGGAGAATTCGCTAACAGGACTACCCAGAGCTAAACTGTATCATGAGATAGTGAGCTCCCTGTCAGTAGAAGGATTCAAGTGTTATTTGTTAGGGAAATTGGAGAGAATTCAAACATTCAGGGAGTAGTTGGGCTGAGTGTCCTTGAAGGCTCCTGCTCTTCCGAGTTTCCTGTTCTAACTTTAGAATGTTTTCTATGATTCTAAAGTGAGAAAAAATGGAAAATTTCAAGACCGTGAAAGCAGAATCATTTCCCACACTTAGCAGAAATTACCGCTGTTAACTTTTGACTATACTTCCTTCCAGTCTTTTTTCTGCGGCATCCCCTGACTTTGGGATTTGCACCTTCTCACTTCTTTTTAGCTGAACAACAAAAGTTTGTCCCCAGGAATCGTATCAGCCTCTTGAAATGAGAAGGTCGTTGAGCTGTTACCAGGGATTGACTGTTGACTTTGCTCTGGCTCTGGGGCTGGTTGGGGGGCAGGGCCAGAGCCTGAGCCTGGGGTAGCGGGAGCAGCCCCAGCTCACATCCAGTGGGGTTCAGCCAGTAGAAGCGAGGGGATGTGGGTTGCGGGGGGGAAGTCTGGTGGTCCCCAAGGAGGAGGTGGCGCAGGGGCGGAGAGGGGTGCAATGGAGCTGGAGCAGCCAGAGTGGAAGGAGAACTGGTCAGGGGGCCAGGAGAACTGGTCTTGGAGGAAGATGGCCATCGACACCTGTGTGGGGGTACTGAACAGCCAGCCTCACCACCACCTCTCTCTTTTCAGGATCTTGCTTGCAAGTCCAGGTCTTGCCTGGGAGCCATCATGAACCCCAAAAGTTTGACCATAGGACCCAGGGACAAGCCTACCCCACCGGACGAGCTTCTACCTCAAGCCATCGAATTTGTCAACCAGTATTACAGCTCCTTCAAAGAGTAAGGCCTGCTTCCTGCAGCATCGCTGCCTCCTCTTGCCCTGAGCACTCCTGTCTCCTGTCATTTCCCTCTGACCTCAGACCCCTGCCCTTCCCAGATTTGCAGTGGGCCCAGGCCTAAAGCATAATTTTTCAAGGAAAAGACCTGGATAGGTTCTCAAAACCGTTAGACAAAGAGGCATGGTGACAGTGGTTGACAGTGTCTGTCAGGAGTCTAAATGTTTGAGTTTGAGTCCTGGCTCCACCAGTAACGGGTCCTATAGCCTCTGGAAATCTGTTTCCCCACTCTCTGCCTCCATTTCCTCGTGGGTCAAAGTGGGTTGATCATAGAACCCAGCTCGCAAAATTGTTATGAGGATTAAATGAGTTTGGAACAGTGTCCTGGGACAAAGCAATGAATTGATATGCAAAACTTTTTATTATAAAATATTTGAGAGAGAAAGGGCTGTCAGGACCACCTAGCCAAGCCCTCCACCTCCAGCTGTGAGCAGGGCAGCCCAGTGACAGGCTGAATTCATTCCCGGCTTAGAATTCTGGCCCCCTGACTCGGAGAGAGATGTTTGCCCTGTACGCTGTGGGGTTCTCTATTCCCAAGTTTCATAAAATATTTGACTATGAATTTAGTTCCATTTATATCTTTAAAATAAAAAGGCTCAAGGGGTTGTAAGACAGGGTGGCCGAGGGGATGGATTTGCTGTTTTATGGGCTGGGAGGGGAGTGTGGCCTTTACGGTGCAGCCTCACAGGGCACGTCCCTGCGAGAAGTGAGCCACAGGGGGACACTTGGGATCCCCTGTGGTGGAAAGAGTGGCTCCTGGTGATGTCACGACCCCCCAACTCTGACCGCAGGGTCTGAACTGGGAGGGACCTTGAGCCTATGAAAGTCTTCTGGGGCCGGTGATCCCCCACCCTGGCTGCACAGGTGTCGCATTAGAACCTTGCAAAATACTGACGCCAGGGTCCCCTAGGATCTCGGGAAGTAGGGAGGGGACGGACATCCACGTTCTTTAAAGCCCCCCAGGCAATCCTAACGCACAGCCAGACTGAGAACCCCTTCAAGGGGTTGCTGCTGGGTATGCTGTGTGAACAGAACCTCTGCAGCGGTGCTCTGTCACCAGGAGCTCCAAGATCCTTGGGCTTTCAGTTAGGTTGTTGGCCAATGAGCCTTTCAGGGTCTGGGAATTTTCTTTTCTTTTCTTTTTTTAAAATTTAGGGCCATATCAGTGGCATATGGAGGTTCCCAGGCTAGGGGTCAAATTGGAGCTCCCACTGCCGGCCTACGCCACAGCCACAGCAGCACCAGATCTGAGCTGCGCCACAGCTCACAGCAACAGCAGATCCTTAACCCACTGAGCCGGGCCAGGGATGGAACCTGCAACCCCCTGGCTACTAGATGGATTTGTTTCTGCTGAGCCACAAAGGGAACTCCCAAGAATTTTCCTGATGGGCTTCACTGGGCTACTGTATCGCCGCTGACATTTAAGTCTGAGCACTAAGTCTATTCTGGGCCCTGCCTTATAGTCTTCACCGCCGTTCTGTGGCACCGGTGCCTTTTACAGACAAGGGAACCAAAGGCTGTGGAAGAGATGTAATTTGCTCAGAGTCACATGTTCTGAAGTCCCAGAGAGGGGATTTGAGAGACCAAGGCAGTTTGGGTCAGAGCCCCTGCTTTTCATCTCAAAGTTCTAGCATCCAGCTCTTTGACCTTGAAGGTTCTGACTCCATGCTGGACCTGGAGGGTCCTGCTGGTGACTGGAAGGCAACCGGGTGGTTGTTAGCCCAGAGAAGCTGCTGGATTGCTCTTGGTGGCCGTTCAAACCCAGTGGCTTCTCACAGAGGGAAGTTCCATTTCTCACAGTTGCCAAGTCCACACCTTGACCCCTCAGAAGTCCTGGGAGTGACAAATGACAACCCACCCCCACCATTATACTAGCAGCCAAAGGCACAGAAGCTAGGCCGGTTCAGCCTTTTGTGAGTTAAGGGTTGTACAGTTAGAAATTGTAACTTGTTGAATGCTCCATTCATCGATGCCAAAAGCCACTCCCTCTTTTTCAAAACTAAGAGGCATCTTAGAATTTTCAGTGCCTCATAAATATAACCACCTGAAAACAGTGGTAAAATATAAACCTCTAAAGGAATCAGGTGAAGGCGTAAAATAATCCTTTCTTACATAGTTGCACGTTAACACTGATGTACTTCGGATGCTCAAAGCATCAGTGCTACCATTATTTGTGCTCGGAGGCAGAACAGGGACAATTGCTAGAAGCTCGTTTGGGGAGGAAGGGCTTCCAGCGCTGGGGTAGCCTCAGCCTCACCCGGCGGGTCCTCATGCCAGGAGCGCCCTTGACGATAAAGAGCGCCCAGTGTTGTGTCTTGGAACTTTTTTCTTTAATCAAGGAAGAGTTGTCAAAATAGTCTTCGTCTACAGAAAGGCCATTTTGTTCTGAGTTGTCCACTCTTCGTAATCAGGAGTTCATTCCTTAAATAGTTTTGTTTGTTGCTCTTTCACGTCTTTGGTGCTGATTAGAGATCTCAAGGTTACAGGCATGGGGTGTGTGTGTGTGTTTTTTCAAACCTTTCTGCATGGGGTGTGTGTGTGTGTGTGTGTGTTTTTTCAAACCTTGTTGCAGGCATGGGTGTGTGTGTGTGTGTGTGTGTGTGTGTTTTCAAACCTTTCTGCCCGTAGGATAGTTTTGAGGCCTGGGAGGGGAGAAACTAGTTTGCAAATCTCATATGGGATAGGGATCGGCCAAGTGATGTGGAGGTTGAGAAAGCTCGCTCGGGAGCCTGTGATGTTGGACGTGCTGTGGAGGCTCCTGCCTGCTCAGGCCCTGGGGCCCTGCAGGCCGAGTCCTGAGAGCTGGTCCTGTTTGGGCCTGACTGGGGGAAGCATGGGTGGGCCCCCGACATCTCTGGGCTTGCAGCAGCTTGCAGAGTGGAAGGTGAAAGGGTAAGAGCCTGGGCTTGGCATCAAGACAACCTGACTCTTAGTCCAAAGTTTGTTCTTGGCCATGCTTACATCCTTGGGCCGTACTTAACCTTCTGATATACCAGACTGTAAAAGGGACACAGAAATGCGTCCTTCACAGCCTTAGTGGGACCCCGTTGGAGGTGCACAGGAGCTGCTGCAGGAGGTGTGACCCATCCCTTGAACAAGGGAAGGCGGACGGACGCTCCCGTGGCCAAGAGGCGGGACCGGGCTGCAGCCTAATGGACGCTGCTCTGCGGTTTACCAGTGTCTGAGAAGCGTTGCACTCCTTGCTGAGATGAATACCATTAGCGAAAAGGAGCCTGGAAACCCCAAGGGTGCGGGTGGGATCAACTGTGTAACTTGCAGCACCCAGTGTGAAAATTAAAAACGTGGTCTTGATCAGGATGGAGGATAATGTGAGAAAAAGAATGTATATGTATGTATAACCAGGTCACTTTACTGCAGGAACTGGCAGAACATGGTAAATCAACTACGATAAAAAAAAGCCCTGTGGGCTTCCTGATCAGTAATGACTCAGACTTCGTGTCCGCGAGGACAGTGCGTTACCCCGAGCATGGGGCCCTTCTGAGCTCAGGGCCCTGGTCGCACTCCCAGGGAGCTGGCCCTGGAGGGGACGGTCTCCCCGAGAGACATCGTGCCCTCCTGGTGTCCTGGCTCAGTTCCTGCTTCTGTGGACTGAGTCAGTCCCCATTTAAGGCCATCTCATTGTTGATCTTCCTGATGGCTTCCTGTCCCCCAGGGCAAAAATAGAGGAACATCTGGCCCGGGTGGAAGCGGTAACAAAGGAGATAGAAACAACAGGAACCTACCAGCTGACGGGAGATGAGCTCATCTTCGCCACCAAGCAGGCCTGGCGCAACGCCCCACGCTGCATCGGGAGGATCCAGTGGTCCAACCTGCAGGTGAACTTCCTTAGACAGCGGGAGGGGAAGCGGGGAGGTGGGCGGGCGGGCCCCCCAGTTGATGGCTCCTGGCAACTGAGCTGCGCTGTGCCCAGGGCTCCCTGGGTCCTCTCCCCACACCCCTGGACAGGAGTTGGGGGCCGGGGGTCACAGCCACTTACCCCGATTGCCCTGGAATCTAGAATCCCACCTCAGCACCAGGACTTCTAGCTGGTCTTTCTCTCCTGTGTTAAACAGGGGAGACTAAACGCCGAAAGCAGCTGACCTTGCGATTATTATTGCTGAGTCCCTGGTTGTTTACCTCGACTGAATTCTCGGCTTTTAGAAAACATTTTCTTTATCCTAGCCTCCTCGGCTGTCTTTACATTTATTGCTGGATAATATTGAAAGTCTGTGGACAGATAAATTGATGAGACATGCCAGTGGGACTGGCTCTGGCTGTGCTAAAATGTGCTGGAGGCTGTGTATAAAATTGTCTACTGGGCTCTGGGAATCCTGATTCATGGGGCATGAAAACTGGGTTTGCTTGAGCTTTGGGTTTTTTGTTTTTGTTTTTTTTCACTTAGCCGCCTCTATTTTTTTTTTTTTTTACTATTTTTCATTTTTTTAAGTTTTATTGAAATATAGTTGAGTTACAGTGTTGCGATCATTTCTGCTGTACAGCAAAGTGACTTAGTGACAAATACACACATCCATTCTTTTTCAGATTCTTTTTCCACATAGATTATCACAGAATGTTGGGTCGCATTCCCTGTGCCATACAGCAGGTCCCCATTGGCCAGTCATTCCATGTACCAGCATGTGCATATGCCAGTCCCAAGGGGTTTGGGGTTGTGATAGGGTCTTCCAAGTGGGGACGCCTGGGCTCCCCTGGGAGAGCAGGAGGAAGATGAAGGGGCAGAGAGGAGGGTGCCCTCCTTGGTGGGGTGTTCGAGTGTGGGCGGTTTGGGCCACTCCCTAGATCTTAGCTTCTGATCAGCCCTGAGGCCTCTGAACTCACAGTCCATGACAGGCATGGTCTGGGCGGGGTGCTGCCTGCAGGTCTTCGACGCCCGGAGCTGTTCCACGGCCCAGGAAATGTTCGAGCACATCTGCAGGCACCTGCGTTATTCCACCAACAATGGCAACATCAGGTGAGTGTGCCTTTCCTGGGGCTACGAGGCTATGCCTGGGGCCCGCCCTGCCCCCTGCGTCTTAGCCAAAAGGTGCCAGTGGGTTTAGGGGGAGGCATCTCGGCTCCAAGAGAAACCAGGGAGAAAGAAAGGAGACAGACTCCCTGAAGAAGCCCTCGTAGGGAGCCGGCCTCCGTGAGCGTAGTGCCTCATCAGCGGTCCGTTTCCTCAGTTTCCTTCTGATTTGGAGGGGATGGGGGATCTTTAAGAAGCACCTGCTTCACTGTTCGAGGTTAGGGCTCCCCACTTTGTGGAGGGCGTGAGATGCTGGTTTTGCAGCAGATGGCTCTGGGGTTGGGGGTGTTTTTCCTTAGAGGTGGGGGAGTCACTGCTCATCAGTACCCCCCTCACCTTACCTTCCCCTCCCCCAGACGGGGAAGTCAAGGTAGCTCACTGGGTCATACATTCATTTGTCTGTTCGGCAAACACTGCGTGCCCACCTGATGGGGACTCAGCACAGGCTAGGGCGGGGGTGGGATGGGGGCGGGTGTGCAGAAGTGACTAAGACCCTAAGACGCTGCTCCAGCCCACTATGAACCTATGCCTTGCACTAGACAAGCATCCAGCTAACCTTGATGGCAAAGAGAGAAATATGGTGCCGCCAGGGAAAGGGCTGGGCAGCTAACACCACCAGAGGGCTCCCTGGAAGGGTGGTCCCTGTGCTGTCTGGAAGGAAGGGTAGGAGCTGCAGGGAGAAGGAAGGAGAGGGTATATCAGGAAGCCGTCAGGTTATAGAGGCGGGTGAGAGCTTGGTGCGTCTCAGAGCTGCAGGGGTTTGGTTCACTTAGCTCAGGGGCAGGGAGCTGGGGGGCGGGAAGACAGGAGGGAAAAGGGGTCCTGGGGGGATGGCCAGAAGCCCCCACTGAAGCCAGGTGGAAAACAGCACTGTCCTTGTCTTGGGGAAGGTCGGCCATCACCGTGTTCCCCCAGCGGAGCGATGGGAAGCACGACTTCCGCGTCTGGAACGCTCAGCTCATCCGGTATGCCGGCTACCAGATGCCTGATGGCACCATCAGAGGGGACCCGGCCAGTGTGGAGTTCACCCAGGTACCAGATCCAGCCGTGGTGGGTGAGAGTGGAGCCCAGAGGGGTCAAGGGACCTGGGTCTCCAGACTCACTGGGCCTGTCTTGCTCCCAGCTGTGTATCGACCTGGGCTGGAAGCCCAAGTATGGCCGCTTCGATGTGGTGCCTCTGGTCCTGCAGGCTGATGGCCGCGACCCCGAGCTCTTCGAAATCCCTCCTGACCTTGTGCTCGAGGTGCCCATGGAACACCCCAAGTAAGCAGGCTGTGGGTGCTGGGGGTGTGAGTTCACGGGACCCTCCCTGTACCTCTCCCAAAGCCCAGCCAGCAGCTGGTGACAGCCAGCAGGACTGGCTTTCAAGGCCCGACTTGTCACCATGGTACAGCAACTCTGCCCTTGCACCTCGGCCTCAGACATAGGAGGAGATGCTGATGGCGACAGGGAGGCAGAGGCTTAGACAGACGGGGTCCTAGGAGCTTGGGAGGCAATGACCTTGGGAGAGGAACCCTTGAAAGGCTCTGAGATTCTCACACTGAGCAGCCCAGGTCTCTTTGACCTTCCTGGCAACTCTCTTTGCTGTCCCTCTCCTGAATAGGGTGACAGGACAGGGCCTTAAGAGCTCATCTGGTCCAGTCCCTGCTCCAGGCAGCTCTAATAATTAGAAAAATACCTCCGTACATTGAGACTCGTTGTGTAGCAGGCATTAGGGTGGGCTCTCCTTTTTGTCCCTTGACTACGCTGAACTTGGTCCTACCTCAGGGCCTTTGCACGTGCTGTTCCCTATGCCTGCCATGCTCTCTTCTCAGAATTTCTCAGGGTTCATTTCTTCTTGTCAGTGAGGTATTTCCCAAATGTTACCCGGTCTGAGAAGCCTCTTCAGAACACCCAGTCTAGAGTAGGCACCCTCACCCTCTATCACCTTGTTTTTATTCTATTTGTTTACTATTTATAGTCTGGAAGGTCCCTGAAAATTAGGGATCTTGCCTTTCTTGTTCACCAGTTCATCCTTAGCACCTAGCAGGGTGCCTGGCTCATAGGAGGTGCTCGATAGTAAATATTTCTGGAATGAACAAATATACAAATGAATGATACTATTATCTTCACAATAATCCCATGAGCTTGATGCTCTGATCTCTATTTTGCTGGCAGGGATACTGAGGCTCAGAGAGGCTAAATAACATCCCAAGTTCACATAGCTGGTGAGGGATAAGACAGAATTTGAACCCAGGCTTCCTGACACTAGAGCTGCTATGCTGTGTTGGGTTCTCAGCATTTAGCACAGGGCCTGCCACATATTTGATGCTTAATACAGTTGCATGAATGAATGCATAGTTAATAGTATAATAATTACTGAATGCATAATTAGTGGTAATAACGTACAGTATGCCAATTCACCTCTCCAGGTGAGATGAACTTAGAGATCAGCATCTGGAGAGGAGTTTTCTTGGTTGACTCTTTTTTCTGAAACTTTGGGGGTGCCAAAGTGAAAGCCCCATTGCCACCGGCTCGGCCTCCCTGCCAGGTACGAGTGGTTCCGGGAGCTGGAGCTGAAGTGGTATGCCCTGCCAGCCGTGGCCAACATGCTGCTCGAGGTGGGCGGCCTTGAGTTTCCAGGGTGCCCCTTCAACGGCTGGTACATGGGCACGGAAATCGGGGTCCGGGACTTCTGCGATGTCCAGCGCTACAACATCCTGGAGGTAACGAGGACCGTCCAGCTGGGCTGGCTGCAGGTGTGGGCCTGCGGGTGGGGTCCTGAGGACTGACTCCCCCCAGTTTCTCTGCCTCTGCAGGAAGTGGGCAGAAGGATGGGCCTGGAAACGCACAAGCTGGCCTCCCTCTGGAAGGACCGGGCCGTCGTGGAGATCAATGTCGCCGTGCTCCACAGTTTCCAGGCATGTCTGCTGTTTGTGGGTCTGAAGGTCATCTGGTTAGAAGGGCATCTGCTCTAGCTTGTGCCTGATTGTGGGGACGCAGAGCACAGGGCAGCTCTGAGACGGGACAGGAAGAGCCCCCTGGGGCTGGATCAGCTCAGGAAGGCCCCATGGCTGTGGCCACACACCCTGACTCCTGGGGGCTCCCAGCATCAGCTCTGACATCGGCAGGATGTGGGTGTGTCCCAGGAAATCTGCTGATCTTGGCTGTCTCCTGACCATTGCTGACCACGTCCCTCCGCTGCTTGAGAGTCTCCAGGGCTTCCTCATGACCCTGCTTCAGGGTCAGCTTCAAATGACTTGGCCTCATTTCCTCATCTGTAAAACAGAGATGATAATGGTACTTTCCTAGCTAGGTTACTGTAAGAATTACGTGGAAATGCATGTGTAACAGTTACTGCATTGTCTGGCCCATAGTGAACAGTCAGCATTAGTTTTGTTGTTATTATTTATTGCTATTACCATCATTCTCATAGCCATCAACTCCTGGGCCTAAAACTGGTCTGGTACCCAGGCTGTGTGTGTATACCTGAAATTTTAGAGGTTCCATCAGCTGGAGCCTCTCCTGCCTCTGGCTTTGACCTGCAGTGTCCTCCTCCAGGAATGCCTATCAGCTGCCTAACTTGTACCCATTTCTCAAAACTCACTTCCTCTTAGAAGCTGTCTCTAAAATCCCCATCTCAAAGTTCCTGTCCTGACTCAGTGGTAATGAACCCAACTATTATCCATGAGGACACATGTTCGATCCCTGGCCTCACTCAGTGGGTTAAGGATCTGGCGTTGTCATGAGCTGTGGTGCAGGTCAGAGATGTGGCTCAGATCCTGTGTTGCTGTGGCTGTGGTGTAGGCTGGCAGCTGCAGCTCTGATCTGACTCCTAGCCTGGGAACCTCCATATGCCACAGGTACAGCACTAAAAAGACAAAATAAAGTAAAGTAAAATAAAATCCCCATCTCTCTTCTCTGAGCTAAACTGTCCCTCTGCCCTATGTTGGCACTTTCACTGCCTCGTGAAAAGGCTGACTTCTGCCTCTCTTGGTTAGCATATGATATCATCAGAGAAGGGACCACATCTCTCACCTCTGTTACGCCCGTGGCTTATGCAATGCCTAGTGAATAGAAATAATAATAGTTGTTAACATTTTTATTGGCCGCACCACGGCATGTAGAAGTTCCAGGGCCAGAGATAAAACCCAAGCCACAGCTACAACCTGCACCACCAGCTGCAGCAACACCAAATCCTTAACCTACTGCACCACAAGGAAACTTCCAATAGCTGCTAATATTTATAGAGCACTGTTATGCTTTACTGGTATTAATTTATTGCATCCTTTCAACACCCTCATGATGTAGGAACTATTATCCTCCCCATTTTACAATTGAGAAAAATGAGCTTAAGCAACTAATAGCTCAAGGTCACATGGCTAACAAGAGGCCAAAGTTTGGACCACTTCATGAAACCAATGACTGCAGCCAGACAACGGGGCTGCCCTGTTGGATCACTCCAGGAAGGTTCAGACCCCTTGGCCTCTGCCTTTATTATGTGGTTGGACAGCCATATCATGGGGGAGGTGACTTCTGGAACTGTACCTACAGGGACAGAAAGGCACTGTGGTTTGATCTGTCAGCATCCAAGAGCCATTTGCTGGGAGTTCAGGGGGACTTGTAGGTGTGGCCTGAGAAGCTAGACCCTGCCCTGGAGGGTCAAGGGGGGCCAGCATGTGGCCTGTGGGCTGGCCGTGGCTTTGGTGACTTCTTGGGCTCCTTCGGAGGCTCTGAAAGCACCTAGCATTGGGGTATTTATTTTCACCATTGAGGAGGGGCCCTGGAAGGCTTGCGCTCCCCTTTTACAGATTGCTGTAGTCCATCCCGGAGCCCTGCAGCTGACCGAGCACTCTCCTCACCCTTCGCCTCACCTCCCTTCTTGCCTCCTTCTGATTTAGAAGCAGAACGTGACCATCATGGACCACCACTCGGCTGCAGAGTCCTTCATGAAGTACATGCAGAATGAGTACCGGTCCAGAGGGGGCTGCCCGGCCGACTGGATTTGGCTGGTGCCCCCGATTTCTGGAAGCATCACCCCCGTGTTCCACCAGGAGATGTTAAATTATGTCTTGTCCCCTTTCTACTACTACCAGGTAAGGGAAGGCCTTCTCCTCTCCGTCGTGGGGACTCAGGGCCGGAGAGGGTGTGTGTCTACACGTGTGTGCTTGCCTGTGTGTGCATGTGCGCGCTCACTAATGCAAGATATACGAGGAGGATTGGGGATGCAGAGGCATGTTTTTAATGCTTTTCAGGCTTCACTCAAGGATTCTGAGCAGCTTTTGTCCATTTCCACAGAAGTGGGACTGAAGGAAATACCTTTTTTTTTTTTTTTTTGGTCTTCCACGGCATAGGGAAATTCCCAGACTAGAGGCTGAATCTGAGCTGTAGCTGCCGGCCTACACCACAGCCACAGCAATGCCAGATCTGAGCCGTGTTTGCAACCTGCACCACAGCTCACAGCCACACCAGCTCCTTAACCCACTGGCATGGCCAGGGATCGAACCTGAAACTTCCTGGATACTAGTCGGGTTGGTTACTGCTGAGCCACAGCAGGAACTCCAGGAATACCTTTTTATTGTACCTTCAGTGGCCCGTCACTCTGATGGGGTCTAAGCTCCTGAGGGTGACACCACTGTACCCGCCTGCATGTAAGGGTGATAAGCAGTATCTCAGGGCACAGTAGCGAAGAGCATGACCCCAGTTCAGACACACCTGGGGGTGATTCTGACGCTTCCCAGCTCTGTGATCTTGGATGGGTCATTTCACGCATCTAAGCCCTGACTGTCCGTCTCTGAAAGCCTGAGTGGCACCTCCACGGTGGAGGTTGGGTGGGTCATGTACGCTGGTTTACATAACAGCCTAGCCCAATGCCCAACCCAGAATGCACTCAGTAATGGTTACCTGTCGAAATGAGTTCATTTTTGTCAAAAATGACTTCGGTCAGACTTGGGGAAGAGCTTCTTTACTCTGAAGGGCTGCAAGTGGGGCGACTGATAGGCCAGGACGGTTTGTGCTGTTGTCGCAGCACCCCCTTCTCCTCTCAGAGGTGCCGCAGTCCAGACTCTACATTCTGTGCAGTCTGTCTAGCCTTCCTAGTGGGAGGACTCCAAAAGGAAAGAAAATGCGGAGCGTCCACTTTGAGGGAGAAAGACAGGCAGAAAACTTCCCCGCAGCGCTTTTAGTGAGGGAGGGGCAGGGACAGAGCCTGCTCACTGCCCCCACGTCACGAAGGGCTCCAAGGGTCCTCTGTCTCTCCGTCACCCCCAAGCCGGGACCCTCCTTGCCCTCACATTTGCCCTCTTTTCTGAAGGTGGAGGCCTGGAAAACCCACGTCTGGCAGGATGAGAGGCGGAGACCCCGGAGAAGAGAGATCCGATTCAAAGTCTTGGTCAAGTAAGTGTGAGCGGCCGGTGCTGATGTCTGACCCGCAGGCCCTTCTTTTGGTCAGCCTTCCCTCCTAGGACGGGGCACAAGGTGAAAGGGTGTGGCTCCCAGCAATCCGGACACCGATTCCGAGGGTCACCTGCTGCCACTGTCCCAGCCTCCCTCCTCCCTCCTCCCCAAGAGGCGGAGTGGGGAGGGGAGGAGAAGGGCGGTGAGTCAGGGTTGACAGCTGGTGAGAAACCTTGGTCTTTTTTCCTAAACGGCCCCTCTTTTTTTTTTCTTAATGGTGATGAAAATCTTATTTTTTTCATTTATTTTTATTTGTATTAGAGTTGAATTACAATGTTGTGTCAATTTCTGCTGTACATCTTAGTGACCCAGTCTTATCTATATATACATTCTTTTTCTTATACTATCTTCCGTCGTGTTCTAGTCAACTTTCAACCTGCCCCACTTTCAGCGCTAACCCTCCCAGTCCCCAGGGCCCCTCGGCACTCAGGGTACGTCTGTCCCCACAGAGCCGTGCTCTTTGCCGCTATGCTGATGCACAAGACCATGGCCTCCCGGGTCAGAGCTACCATCCTCTTTGCAACGGAGACGGGAAGATCTGAAACGCTGGCCCGGGACCTCGGGGCCTTGTTCAGCTGTGCCTTCAACCCCAAGGTAGCCAACCCAGCCTGTGTGCAGAGAAGTTTGGGAAAAGTCAAAATGATCACTCTGCTCCTAGCTGTCCCTGCGCCTTGGCCGTGAGAATGTACATTGTAAATCTGTGATAGAAGGAGAGACGTGTGTCCAGGGATTCCCAGACTTCCCCAGTAAATAAGCTTTCTGTAGTGTTCCAGGGACAACAGTTGAGAAACACGTTCCTAATAACTCCAGGTCTCTATATACGTGAGCTTTTCTTGAGGAACTGTATTCACGTTTATGGACCATCAGCTATTCAGGGTGCAGTGCTGAATGCGAGGGAGGTGGAGAATGAATACCACTTAGAGAAATAAAACAAAACCCCAATGGTGACTGATTCGCTCCATCAGTGTCTGATTTGACCCTCGGTCACTCAAGGTCTCCCGGGTCAGGTGGGCCGGGGTAGAACTGCGAGGCGACACATTTTGCCCCGAGATTAGCTTCAGACCAAGTGTTTGGGTTCCTGAAATGTCAGAAGAGTTGTCATTTTTGTAACCCACTCGTCTTGTTTTTATGGAAAATATGGCCACACACTCAGAATTTGAAGTGGCAGTAGGCATGGGGGTGAGAAGTGCTCTGATTTGGGACGTGAAGTATTTTGAAGGCAGGCCCTCCAGGGGGAGTGGTGGGGCTTGAAGTGGGGGAGAAGTGAGGGTGCCGTGTTCAGAGAGGTTTACTTGAGTTCCCGTTGTGGCTTGGCGCGTTAAGAGCTCAACTAGTATCCGTGGGTTCAATCCCTGGCCTTGCTCAGTGGGTTAAGAATCCGGTGTGGCCGTCAGCTGTGCTGTAGGTTACAGATGCTGTAGGTTACAGATGCACCTCGGATCCTGCAATGCTGTGCTGTGGCTGTGATGTAGGCCGGCAGTTGCAGCTTCTGTTTGACTCCTAGCCTGGGAACTTGCATATGCCTTGGGTGTGGCCCTAAAAAAAGAAAAATGAAAACCAAAAACCAAAAACCAAATAGGTCCACTTGAAGGGGTTTGTTAAACACTCACCTTCTCTAGGCCAGGCTCCAGGAGACAGACGTGACGAAGGCCTTGGGGAAGGGGTGCGGGTGGGGGAAGCACAGAGTACTGGGGAGGGCATGGGGTGCCCCAGCCTCGGGACCAAGGGCTGATGTGCACCCCTGGCGCCCTGCAGGTTCTCTGCATGGACGAATACAGGCTGAGCCGCCTGGAGGAGGAGCAGCTGCTGCTGGTGGTGACCAGCACGTTTGGGAACGGAAACTCCCCAGGCAATGGAGAGGTAGGTGGCCCGGGTCCCAGTGGTCTGGGGGCCCGGTAGGGCTGAGGGGGCCAAGGAAAGGATCTGGGGACTCCGCATGTCGTAAGGAGGGCATTTGGGAGCGAGTGCTCAGGTCATTCTGGGTTGCCCTAATGTCAGCCGTTGGCCTGCCAGGGATCGAACCTGCATCCTCCTGGGTACTAGTCAGATTTGTTTCTGCTGAGCCACGACGGGAACTCCCTGTGGGTGGTTTTCAAATGATACACCAAGGAGTTCCCGTCATGGCTCGATGGTAACTAGGATCCATAAGGAATGGGGTTCGATCCCTGGCCTTGCTTAGTGGGTTAAGAATCCGGTGTTGGTTGCAAACACAGCTCGGATCCCGATTGCTGTGGCTGTGGTGTAGGCTGGCAGCTCCAGCTCTGATTTGACCCCTAGCCTGGAAACCTCCATATGCCGTGGGTGTGGCCCTAAAAAGCTTAAAAAAAAAAAAAGGAGCCACGAGAAGAAAGGGCAAAGTGGTGCTTTTATTACTCCTGTCGTGAGAACAATGTGGTTTTCTCTCTCTCTAGAAACTGAAGAAGGCCCTCTTCATGCTGAAAGAGCTCACCAACAAGTTCAGGTCAGGCTCTTCCCCACCCCCACCCCACCCCGGAGTCTGGGTTCTGTCCGGGGCTGGAGCTGGGTGTGTATAAGGGGGACCTCTCTGGGATGTCCAGGCCCAAGGAAAGCCTGTGCTCAGAGTGTGTCGTGCATCAAGGCCGGGAAACAAGTGCCTCTCATGGGTCGGTCATGGGGTTGGTGATGAGGCTGGGGAGCCAGGGCGGACCGGAAGGCGGCTGCACTGGCGGTCCTTGCCCATGGGCTGGGCCAGCGCTGGCCTTACAGGTTATTGGCAACGGGTGATGTAGTGGGGTGGCTCACCCTTTTCTCTCTGTGTCCCCCTTGGGCAGGTATGCTGTGTTCGGCCTCGGCTCCAGCATGTACCCCCAGTTCTGTGCCTTTGCTCACGACATCGACCAGAAGTTGTCCTACCTGGGGGCTGTTCAGCTCACCCCGACCGGGGAAGGGGACGAGCTCAGCGGGCAGGAGGAGGCCTTCCGGGGCTGGGCCGTGCAAACCTTCAAGGTCAGTTCCCAGCCAGAGCTGCCCCACAGCACAGCAGGGAGGCTGCGGTGCCCTGGGACCCAGGACACGGTGCCGGGCATCCCGGTGGGGTGGCATGACCCCTGCTGTGTCCTGGAGGCGGGGCTGCAGGCATGGGCTGGGCTATTCTCCCACAGCCCCCAGAAGAGCTGCGTGAGGCAGGTGTTCCTGGGTGGGAGAAGGGCTAAGGCACCTCCCCACCCTCCGGAACTAAGCCTTAATCTCTTCCCCTTCTGATTATCCAGGCCACCTCCTGACAACCTTGTCTTGTTTCAGTGTCCCTGCCAAAGAGAGCTAGGGGACAGGGATATCTCAGTAGGGCTTTATTGCCTGTGGCTTTACCTCCACCCCCCCCCCCCATTTGAGAGAACTCATTGAAGCAAAGGCGGTCACTGACCTACACCATAGCTCACGGCAACTCTGGATCCTTAACCCACTGAGCAGGTCCAGGGATTGAACCCCCACATTCTCGTGGATTCTAGTCTCCGCCGCACTGCTCCACATCAGGAAAATGGGAGCAGTCAGACCTGTCTCATGGTTTGGGCATGCAGATAAAACAAGATGCTGTCATTAGGAGTTCCCGTTGTGGCTCAGTGATAACAAACCCAGACAGTTTCCGTGAAGATGCAGGTTCAATCCCTGGCCTCACTCAGTGGGTTAAGGATCCAGCATTGCCGTGAGCTGTGGTGTAGGTCATAGACTCAGTTCAGATCCAGCGTTGCTGTGGCTATAGTGTAGCCCAGCAGCTCCAGCTCTGATTCGACCCCTAGCCTGGGAACCTTTGTATGCTGCGGGTGCGGCCCAAAAGAAAAAGGAAAAACAATGCTGTCATTATTAATATTCATAATAATGGCAGTCGCTGCTATGTGCTAGGACCAGCCACTTTCTTGAGTCCTCATAACTGCCCAGCCCCGCAAGTGTGCTTAGTAATTACACGGTGCACTTAGCTCAGTTGTAAGGACTGAAGAGATGATAACCCCAGCGCTGGTGCTGCTGCTGCTGGTGATGGGGATGATTTTTAACACCTGTCCACACCATCTTAATCCAGGTGGCCTGTGAGGCGTTCGATGTCCAAGGCAAACACCACATTCAGATCCCCAAGCTCTACACTTCCAGTGTGATTTGGGACCCGCACCTGTACAGGCTCGTGCAGGACTCAGAGCCTTTGGACCTCAACAAAGGTACTTGCTCCCCTGCACTGCACGGAACGTGTTTGCCCTTCCTTCCAGGGTGGGTGTCTCTGCGCCCTGAGCCTGTGGTCAAGAAGACCATGAGGACCCTCTGAACAGAGGCAGCCAGGCCAGGGCTACCGGCGTCTCTCTCGTTGCATCCAGGAGCTTGTTAGGATATGAGACTCCAGGGTTTGCTTCATCTCTAGGGAAGGCTGTTTAGGAGGAAGCGCTAGGAAGAAGGGAGCTCCCCCGAGCCAGGCTCTTTGCCCACCTGCTCTAAGAGATCTCTGATACTTCTCCTGCCGGGAAGGCAGACAGAAACTGAAGTTTAGGGAGGTGAGGCACGTTGCTAGCGCAGGGCCAAGCTGGAGATTGGACCCCAGCCTTCCAGCTCCAATGGCAGCCGAATGTTATGAAGAACAGGTTGCAGAGGCCATTCCGGGCTGCGGTCAGGGAACTCCGGACAGCCCCTCTGGATGCGGTTCCTCCGTGGTTCTTTCCATGTGCCCCAAGTACAGTAGCCCTGCAGGTGTCTGTGTGTTTAGGAGATCCCCAACTTCAATCATGCTCTCCTGTGGATCCCAAGCCGTGGGATGTTCTAGAAATGCCCCTATTTGAGCATCTGAATTGCATTTCCCAATGCCTAGCAGCAGCACAACCACCCTCTGTCAGACCAAAGATCTTTGTGATTCAGAAACACAGTGGGGAAAAAAGGAAGGGAAGGCAAACCCCAGCACCACCAGTGGGACAGCCCAGGGTAGCGTCTGGGTGTGGCTGGCTCAGCACCTAGGGCCGCATTGCCATCTCACTGTCTCTTCGTTCCCCACAGCCCTCAGCAGCATACACGCCAAGAACGTGTTCACCATGAGGCTCAAATCACAGCAGAATCTGCAGAGTCCACAATCCAGGTAGGACAGAAGACAGGGCTTCTGGGGAATGGTCCACAGATTTTACTTTAATCAAGGAAAAGACCAGAGCAAGTCAGTCTTGGAAAGGAGAGGAGGGAGATGCCCACTGCCATTAACTGTGACGCCGCTGGTAGGACCAGCTTGACTGGTAACCCGTGGCCACCAACACCTTTTCATCTGGTCTCCATGAAGCACGGACCAGTTCTCCAGCTTGGGAACCGGGCACCTGCTTCACGTCCTATCTCTTGTGTCTTAACTCTTTTACCAAAACAGGAAGGCAAGAGAAATTCAAATAATGGGGCTGTTTCTTAAAAGAATTTTCAGGAAAAGTTTGGGCAGGGAGGGACCTTCACCGCTGGCTAAACAAGTGTTAGTTTTGTTTGGCTGTACCGTCCTCCCTCCTTCATTAGAAAAACTGGGCTGTATTCTAATGAAAACCGGATTTGTGCCAGAGACTAGGAAAGGTTTGTTCTCCTTGGGCTGCTTCCTTCAGGCAGAGTCCCTGTTCAAGCTCTCGTGGGCCCGGGAGGCTGCATGCGACAGGCCCCGTCAGCCCTGGGCCCTTGAACAGCCTAACCCTGGGGGCTGCCGGCGACCTGTGTTCATGGAAGTGGGCAGGAAAATGAAAGGAAAGCACGTTTCCTGGGGAAACTGACCCACCCCTCAGGGAGCGCTGGAGGAAATCCTGGTGGCGTCACCAGAGGCTTCTTTTTCCTTCTCCAGCCGCACCACCCTCCTGGTGGAGCTCTCCTGTGAGGGCAGCCAAGGCCTGAGTTACCTGCCGGGAGAGCACCTCGGGGTCTTCCCCGCCAACCAGCCAGCCCTGGTCCAGGGCATACTGGAGCGAGTGGTGGACGGCCCTGCCCCTCACCAATCCATGCGCCTCGAGACCCTCGGCGAGAACGGTGAGTCCTCTGCATGGGAGCCTCGGCTGAGGTGGGCCACAGCATCTTCCCACCAACCCCCAGCCCTGCAAATGGGCGGCTACCCTGTCCTTCCTGGTGAGTGGGGCACCCCCTAAGCCCACACCAAAGCAGCCTTGCAAGTAGTCCTCCACCTGCAGGCAGACAAATGAGAAGGGCTTCTCTGGGACTATCTGCCCAACACCAGAGGCTGGGCTGTATTTTCCCTTCATGCTTTTGGTTATCTGGCCACTTTTGTTGATTGACTGAGTAATTTTTCCACGGAGATTTTAACAGGTCAGATCTATATACTGTGCAGACCCTGGGCTGCAAAAATGAATGAGACTCCGTGCCTGCCCTGAGAAAGCTCAGGAGGCAGATATGCAAGAATAGTCAAAATAGTAATAATTATTGTAATAATGGTAGCACCCACCGTTTTTGGTTACTTACTATATACCAGCATTTTACACGCACTGCCTTTTTAGTCCCCGCAGCAGACACATGTGCAGCTTGCTTGGTGACATCGTAGAGAAATGTGGAAACAGGGGCCTTCCTTGCAAGGTTGTGGTGAAGAACAAAGGAGTAGATACATGTGCAATCTTCACCACAACTCCTGGCACCAAATTGAATGTGGGAAAGGGGAATTTCCCACGGGCTAATCAATATTTGTCCAGAAGGTGTGAGGAAAGTAGCTTAATATACCCTGAAAGTTTCTTTGGATCCTGAATTGTAGGTTTTGGGATTTACATTGCACTTCCATGGTGGCATTTTTTTCTTTTTAAGGGCCGCACCCATGGCACTATGGAGGTTCCCAAGCTAGGGGCTGAATTGAAGCTACAACTGCCGGCCTATGCCACAGCCACACCAGATCCGAGCTGCGTCTAGTCTATGAGCCATACTATAGCTCATGGCAATGCCGGATTCCCAGCCTACTGAGCGAGGCCAGGGATTGAACCCACATCCTCATGGATACTAATTGGATTCATTTCTGCTGTGCCCCCACGGAAACTCCTCCATGGCTTTCTAATTTTGTAATGATTCCCCACCAGGGGTCTCATTCATCCCCACCGTCTGCGGGGTGACTGGCAGGGCCAGGCCACAGGTGGCCAAGGGAAACTAATGACATCAACAGTCACAGCAGCGTGGGGTGGGGAGGGCAGCCTTTGCACTTGCTCCCTGGCCTTAGCTCCCTCAGTGACCAGAGACATCCAAAGAATGAGTCCCCCTGAAGAGAGTGGCCAAAATAGGAAAGCAAGAGTCAGAGAAGCCAAGGCTGGCATCGTCCCCCACTGTCCAGGAGAACGTGAGAAGAGCCCGAGACTCAAGGATGAGGGGACAAAAATGTCCTCGTGACTGAAGGGAGACAGATGTGGTTCCTCAGGACTTGGGTCCAGATGAATTAATGTAATACTAATATTTTAACTTAGTACTTACTGAGCATGTGTACAAGCCACTGTAGCATCTATTGTATATGCACCATTTCATTCAGTCCTCACATATATGAAGTGGGATGGGTTTGTTGTCACAGTCATTTCACAGAAACAGAACCCAAGTCTCAGAGGTTCACTCATTCTACTAGTAAGTGGGGAGCTGGAGTTTGAACCCATGTCTGCCGGCTCCAGGGTCCACACTGTGATTGCCCAGCCTACTGCCTCTTGGGACCCCTTGGGGCTTGCCACCTCACTTTGGGCCAGTTCCTGCTCACCCAGCGCCTCTTGGTATATAGCATCCCTAGAGACTGCAGTTACCGTCTTTCCTCTAATTGAACAACTGGCCTCTGGAGTGTACATTAGTCTTTGGTGGGTTTAGTCACTGTGAGTCTATAGATCACTAGTGGGTGTCCTATTCAAGTCTGGGTCAGAGAAGGACTGGAATCTGGTGCATGGTTAGTTCTGCAGAATCATGTCAACTTGCGTGTCTTTTGGAGGGCTGTTGATCAACCTTCCTGGCAGCCCTATCTCTGGGTATCGTCTTCCTGCACCTGAGTTGGGCATGTGAGCCATTTTGCTATTCCTAGAACCAGAACTTCAGGGTCTTCCCTCCCCTGCAGTTGGAGGGTAGACAGTGTTTGTCCCAGATACCTCTTTACCCTTTGGGAAACCTAAAAGGGGCCTTTCCCCCATCTCAACTCCTTCCTTCCCTCTCCAGGAAGCTACTGGGTCAAGGACAAGCGGCTGCCCCCTTGCTCACTCAGCCAGGCTCTCACCTATTTCCTGGATATCACCACGCCCCCAACCCAGCTGCTGCTCCGAAAGCTGGCCCAGCTGGCCACAGAAAAGGCTGAGAGGCAGAGGCTGGAGACTCTGTGCCAGGTGAAGGTCAGGGCTGGGGGGTGAGGCAGGGGCAGGGTTCCAGAGTCAGGAGAAGCCTAAGCCCAGAGCTGATCTTTGACCTCCAAGGGGGGATCCACCCCAGCTCCCCAAAGTGTGTCTTGTCAAAAGCTAGATGGAACGCAGTCATGCTCTTCTGTCCTATCTTGAGACATAGTTGCATTAAGTGAACTGAAATTTTCTGTATGTCTGCCATTTGCAACCAATGTGCAGGTCTTCAGAAATTAGCTAGGAAAGGAAAGCCACTACATCTTGTATTCCCCAAACCTGGAACGAGCCCAGAATTTAGGAAGTGCTGGATGGATGGATGGTGTGGATGAATGGATGAACAGACATAGTAACAGATGGGCAGTTGAATGAATAAGGGAATGAGAAGGCAGTAACTCCTGTGACTTTCTAGGCCCAAGTGTCCGCAAAGGCACAGGTATCATCATTACCGCCATTTTTACTGCTGATTATCTTGACTCCAGCCACCCCCACTGCCATTGTCCTGTGGCTGCACTGCACCAACTTAGCACACATTTTCTCACTTAATTCTCACAATACCCACACGAGGTAGGCGATGCTATTCACATTCCACAGAGTGACTGGGACAAGATCTCACAACTACTAAAAGGGCATCCAGCCAAGATTTGAACCCAGGTCTGTATGATTCCAAAACCGCACCCCAAATTAGATTATAATAAAATTTGACTCCTGCCCACAAGGTGCTGACAGTAAAGTTCTCAACACCCAAGTTGGTGAAATGCCACTCCTTGACCTGTGTTCCTCCAAGAAGGGAACCGTTTCCTCTCCAGCATGGGAGGCTCAGCACCCTGGACTTGAATTTGCTGTAGGAATGAATGAATGAATGAACGAATGAGACACTGTCTTCTCTCGATGTGGGGCAAGCACCCTGAGACGCTCACACCACCCTTGGCTTTCAGCCCTCAGATTACAACAAGTGGAAGTTCACCAACGGCCCCACGTTCCTGGAGGTGCTGGAGGAGTTCCCGTCCCTGCGGGTGTCTGCCAGCTTCCTGCTCTCCCAGCTCCCTATTCTGAAGCCCCGGTACTACTCCATCAGCTCCTCCAGGGACCACACACCCAAGGAGATCCACCTCACCGTGGCCGTGCTCACGTACCGCACCCGAGGTAAGGCTGGGGAAGCCTAAGTCTGCTACTTGGCAGCTGTTCAACGTCTCTGAGCTTCCGTCTCCTTATTAAACACCCACCTTCCAGGGGTGTTAATAGCAAGAAGACGTGTGTGGGAAGATTGCTATGAACTGGGCACCAAGATAGCCTCTTTGTACGTGTGTGATCACTAACCGTGTGAGCCAGGTGCTGTGTGCATTTTACAGGTGGAGAGACAGGCACAAAGAGGTTCAGTGTCACACTGGTAGCAAGTAGAGACCTGAGATTCAAACCCAGGTAGTCTGACTGCTGAATCCAAGTTCTTAACCACCCTACTCCTCTCTACTGTCCAGCTCCTGTTGGGACAAGTCGATGAGAGTAAAAGTGGAAAGTTCTCAACACTAAGGGGGAGCCCAATGATTCTTAATCTTCCTGCTAGTCCAGCCTGAACCCAGGGGCTGATTCTGCGTTGATGGTTCACTCACTTACTCATGCAGTGATGATTTATCTCAGACCTCTCTATGCCTGGTGCCACGGCAGGGGTAGAAATACAGCACACATAGCCCAGCCTCAGGGAGCTTCCCATCTAGGGGGGACGATGAGGACAGACCCACGGACAGAGACGGTGGTCATTATGCAGGTGCTAAGAGGGAAAGGGCAGGCTGATGTGAGGGCAGAGGATGGGGGATGGGCTAGCATAGCAGGGGGCCCAAAACCCCGTTCAGTTGGGCTTGGCTTCTCTGAAAAAACCATGCCCCTGCCCTGCCTCCCTAACTGAGCATTTCCTGGGTTGGCAAAGCTGGGGAGCTGAGAAGCACAATCATATGGTCTCTGAACCTCAACAGAGACTGTCTTTGCTCGGCTGGAGAACACCTGCAGAGGCCAGGGGGAGAGGAGAGGCAGGAACACCCTGTGAGAGCGAGATTCCATCCTGAGGAAAAGCAAAGGGACTTCTCAAGTCGCGTGGAGATCCCCTTAAATGCTGGGCCATTGGGAAGGGAACCTGGGGTTTCCACAAGCCCAGGAGGGGCCTCGGGGAGAGAGAGACGGGAGAGCAGCCGGGAGGCTCAGCAGGGTGCCCATCACCTGACCTTCCTGCCACCAAGGGCTGTACTTGTGAAGACACCCTGGGGAAGAGGCTGTGGCCACCAGGAGGGACCACTTTGTGCTGCTGTCAGCAGAGCTGAGTCATGGGCTGGGAGGGTCCCTGGAGAACTCCTGGAAGGAGCATCACAGTAGGAGTCAAGGATGCTGAGCTGTGCCTGAGTCTGCTGCTACCTGAGTGACCCAACCCCCTCCCTCTCTGAGACTCAGTTTCTGCAGTGGCAAAAAGAGAGGCTTGCCCACTCTAGGAGTCCCTTCCGGCTTTTGCCAAGTCTGGGTGTATGGAGCCCAGAAACAAGAGGAAAAGGGTGCCGAGATTAAAGCCTGCAGAGTGCCTGAGCGGCAGTTGGAGGAGGCGCGTCAGTGTGGGAGGAACTGCCGGGAAGGTTCCTGGGTGGGTGGTGGGGGCGATGTTGGTCAGGTGTGTGCTGTCCTTGCAGATGGCCGGGGTCCCCTGCACCACGGTGTCTGCAGCACATGGCTCAGCAGCCTGAAGCCCCAAGACCCGGTGCCCTGCTTTGTGCGAAGGTGAGCACACCCTCCACTGGGTCCGTGGTTGAGACGACTGGCTCTGGGCTGAAAGAGAGGGCTTGGGTTCAGATGCCCCTGGACCCATAAAAAAGGCACTGGGGTCACTCTGGGCCTCTCCATTCGAACCCCCAGCTATAGAGCACAGCCAGGTCTCTAGCAGGGACAGAGGTGACAGCGGTGGTGGGAACCAGAGTATGTTGAGGCTCAGCCCTTCTTGATAAAGGAACCCAGGGCAAGGTGATGCTGTACTTGGACAGGGGACGTGAAACGGCCTACAGGACCTGGGAAATCAAATTTGAGCTTGTTTTGTCCAGCCCCCATCCCCTGCCCAATACCACCCCCCCCCCCGGCTCCCCAGCCCCTGTGCTGCACGTGCATCTGGCCCAGGTTGTCTGAGAACATGGCTTCTTTCCCTCTGTCCCCTCAGTGCCAGCGGCTTCCAGCTCCCTGAGGACCCCTCCCGTCCTTGCATTCTCATCGGGCCTGGCACAGGCATTGCCCCCTTCCGCAGTTTCTGGCAGCAGCGGCTCCATGATGCCGAGCACAAGGGTACAGCTGGAGGGTTCCTGGGGCGGGGGGGAGGGTCACCCAGTCCTTGGGAGTATAACTGGAGCCATGGGAGGAACTGTGCCACCTGCCCACAGACGTCTCCTGGCCCCTCTCCAAAATTTGCCTCAGCCTGGGTGGACAGATGATGTGAAAGCCCTGGGCCTCAGTTTCCTCTTCTGTAAAGTGGGGACAGGACTAGACAGGGTACTTTCGGGGTTAAAGTGGGATTCAAGTTGGCCGCCCAGCTTGCCCTCTAGTGGCCACCCTGGTAACCGCAGGCTGCTGGGTCTTGCAGGGCTGCAGGGAGGCCGCATGACCCTGGTGTTTGGGTGCCGCCGCCCAGATGAGGACCACCTCTACGAGGAGGAGATGTTGGAGATGGCCCGGAAGGGGGTACTGCACGAGGTGCACACAGCCTATTCTCGCCTGCCTGGCCAGCCCAAGGTAAATACTGCAGCCACCACTGCAAAGGATGGAGCCTTAAAGGCCAGCTGTGGTGGGTTCCTGGCCTCCACGAGCCCCCTCCCTTCGGCACCTTCATCTCCTCAGCTTTAAAATGGAGCCAGCTGGAGTTCCCATTGTAAGTCAGCAGGTTAAGAACCTGTGTGGTATCCATGAGAATGCGGTTCGATCCCTGGCCTCGCTTCATTGGGTCAGGGATCCAGCGTTGCCCTGAGCTGTGGTGTAGGTCGCAGATGCAGCTTCAATCCTGTGTTGCTGTGGCTTTGGTGTAGACCAGCAGCTGCAGCTCCGATTCGACCCCTAGCCCAGGAACTTGCATATAACGCGAGTGCAGCCTGTGGGGCGGGGGGAATGGAGCCAGTTATACAATCCCCAGAGGAGTGAAAATGATCCCATTCACTATTCCAGAAGAGACGGGCCCCGAGACCTTCAGAGCTAAGTCAGGGTCACTCCCCAGCCGTGCCCAGCCTGCTGAAGGTCCTCCCCCAGGATATATAACTGTCTGGGAGATGTGGTCCAGGTGGGCTTTACACCCCAGCACAGGGAGGCTGGAGGGTGGCCGTTGCCACCGGCACAGCCTGCTGACTGGTTGTGTTGCCCTGGGGGATACTTTGGCCCGTGAGCCTGGGGAGTAGAGACAGATGACTCAGTCCCTATGCATGTGTCCCACTGGGCTCCTCCCAGACCCAGTACTCTGTGCCCAGTGCCAGGGTCACTGGGCATCTTCGGTGGAACAAGAGCAGAGTCCCCAGTTGACTCTAGGACTTCCCTGCAACTCGGGAGCCCTGTTCCGAACTACAGAGGGTCCCATGGACAGTCTGTGCTGAGAGGCTCCCTTTTCTGGGGTGTAGGCAGGTGGGCTCAGAGCCCTGTGCAGGTGAACTCAGAGCAAATCTGGGACCCCCTCTGGAGGAGGGTCAGCTCCTCGAGGGCCAGGCTGTGGGTCATGTTCCCAGGCCAGTGCACCTCCTCTTCCTGAGCCTGGTCCCCAGGCAAGGCCTTGGCCAACTTCATGCCCCCTCAGCGCCTCCCAGTGGCCTGGGCCCACTGTCTCCTCTGGTTTCAGGTCTACGTTCAAGACATCCTGCGGCAGCGGCTGGCAGGCGAGGTGCTCCGCGTGCTCCACGAGGAGCAAGGCCACCTCTATGTCTGCGGGGACGTGCGAATGGCCCGGGATGTGGCCTGCACCCTGAAGCAGCTGGTGGCTGCCACCCTGAGCCTAAATGAGGAGCAGGTGGAGGACTATTTCTTCCAGCTTAAGGTAGAGCCGCCCGTGTGGGGGTTGGGGATGCAGGTCAAGGGCATGGGCCAGGGGGCAGACCAGGACCAGGGGAGTCAGCCTCAGAACAGCCCCAGACTCCCAGGAATCCTAGAGGTGGCCAGAGATTGTAGCTGGCCAGGCTGCTGGGAAGCCCGACTGTACATCCTAGTTCAGTGGCTGAGCTGAACCAAGGCAAACATGTTGCTTTACCACAAGACTCTCAGAGCCCCTAACATGCTACTGCACATGGTGGCACTTCAAGACTGGGAGAAAGTCCATAGCATCCACTACCATATTTATCTCAGAGCCTGTATTTTCTGGAGCACCGTGTGGGACCGGCCCCGGGCAGGCTTTAGCATCCATCCTAAAGCTGGAGGAGAGGCTTTGGTGGTCCGCGCCAGAGCGGGTACTGATGGGACTGAAAAAACCTAAGTGAGATTCAAGTATAAACTAAGCTTGGGACCACAAATGGCTCCCAAGTGTATGTGGGATGGGGGAGCCGGGGGACCCCAGGGGCCAGTCCAGCCTGGACCTGGTAAGGGGAGAGGCAGCTGCATTCACACAGCTGACACCCTGGCTTCTGTTTTCCCTTAAAGAGCCAGAAGCGCTATCATGAAGATATCTTTGGTGCTGCATTTCCCTACGAGGTGAAGAAGGAGGGGGCAGCGGGGCTGCCCAGCGATCCTAGAACTGCAAGCACCCACAGGAAAAGTTAAAGCTGCTGCCACGGCATTTAATGATGGCGCCAACTCTCGACAATCTGAGGTCACAGGGCTGGGGAGACTGGCAGGAAGGTATATCCCCGAGCCGTGCATCTCATCGCCCTGTCTCCTTCCCTCTCAAAACTCTCTACTTGACCTGCTACCAAGCAGCAGCCTGGACTGAGTGGAACCTCCTGTCACCCTTAGCCCGCTCTTCCCAAGGTGACAGGAGATGGACCTCCCCAGTCTCCTGGAGACTAAATCATCTGCAGTGCTGGGCCTGGCCAGTGGGTGAGAAGGATGGCACTTCTTTGATTGCACCACTTGGAATGACCACCAGGAGGCGCTGTCTCACCCTTCTATTTACCCGCCCCTCTGTACAGTTATTTATTCCCCCATATTTAAAAAAAAACAAACCCAGTCTGCCTTTGGGTCTTCAATGTATGATTCCTTGATGGAGATATTTATACAAAATGCATTTTATTTTAAGCACATTATATGTGTGTATGGGTGTTTTGTAAGGGAAGCAACCTTAAGCTATATGGCGTTGGGGACTGGTTGATGCCACAGCCTGGACAAAAGTCCCCCACGGAGGGACAGGCCAGCCTGGCCACGTGGGCTCTCTGAAGTGCCCACTGAGTAATAGGGGCAGCACACAGAATTTCGTGACATATCCAATAACCTGCGATGGGGTGGGGGGAGCTCGGGCTGGCCTGCAGGCGTGAGGATGCTCGCATGGGGGCGGCGGGTGCAGCGCTGCACCTGATGCCAGCTCTTGGGCAAAGGCCTAGACTTCAGTCCTGTCTTAGGAAGTCACTGCCTTTTGCTCTCGGAGCACCTGTCTTAAAAGAGTTTAGCCAATAACGATTTGGCCTCTGGGTAACAAAGCAGGGGAGGGGTCTAGCAAAACCTGACTAACAGCTGGGGTTTGGCCTCTGCCTCAGGCTCCCTGGTTCGCTTCTCCCCTTCCCCGCTCCTGCTCAGTGAGGTGGGGGTGGGGGAGAAAGGGGTGAGCCAACCTCAGTGTTCCAGCGGTGGATCTGCACAGCGTGGTCCAGGACAATCCCTGGGGCAGCACCCCTCCCACTCCAACATGCGTCTTGCCAGGGCGCAGACTGTGACCCAGGAGCCTGTGCAGAGCGGCCTGAGGTTCTGAGCGCCTAACAAGCCCCCAGTGGTGGCGCTGCTGCTGCGGGTCCGAGGACTCAGCTCCGAGCCCCACCCTGGCTCCTGAGACACTGGATTCTCAGAGTTCCAAGGGCGTGTGGGCATCACAGGACACAGAACCAGGCCCCTTGCACCAGCCCAGTCACTGGCAGAACACCGCACACGGAGCCCCTTCCTCCCAAGCACACCCTGACCCCAGATCCCAGGGGAGCTACAGAGGAACCCCACAAACAGGCCTCTCTTCTGGGTCAGCTTCTCTGGAGCACACCCACCTCCTCCCGCTCCCCAAGGTTCTTCAGGAGCCGGCCCTGCCACCTGGCCTCCTGGCTTCCCCCCAGCCCTCCCCAGCCCTGGCCCAGCCCGTGGCCCAGCCCGTGGCCCATCTCAAACGCTTGGGGCCGTGTCCTGGGTTCACCTTTGTTACCAAGCTTCCTGCATCCGAGATTTCTGTCCATGAGGCCTAAGCTTTCTCCCACACCCTGTGCGGTTTGTGGGGTGCCCGTGCTCTCTTCTCCCACTCCCCTCGGCCGTGACCTCCCAGATTCCAGAGACTCCAAAATGTTTCCAAACTCACCTAATAAACCACAACCATCCCCTGCATACGGGCTGACAAGCAGTTTTCCTCCTTCTTTCTTTACCGGAAGGACACTGGAAAAGGGAGAAAGCTCCTGTTGGTGGGATGTCCTCAGGGCACCTTTCTGGGGGCAGGTAAGGGTTGGTGCAGGGTGTTAGGAGAGGTTCAAGGTCGGAGAAAGGGGAGGGAACACCACCTCCCACGTGGAATGACAGCTGGTGGTTTGGGACTAGGTGACTTGAAGGGGGGGTGCGTTGAGAGGCAGGTGTGGGCAGGCCTGGGCTGGGAGCTTGGGAAGGAAGGCCAGGACCCAGGCAGAAGCCGGGGGCACAGAACATGGGACTCCGGCCTACACAGCCCACCCCTCCTCTGTAGGATGTGGGCACTGCCCCACCTGAGGAAGGCCGTCCCAGCCAGCCATCCTCCTGGCTCCAGGGCAGGCTGCAGCCAGAGGCAGGGCCAGGCAAGGACATGATCTCTCCAGCCAAGCCCCAGGTCCTGGCAGGCTGGGAAGGGTGGGGTGCGGGAGGGGAAGAGGGGGTGATGAGCAGATCCACACAGCATCGCCCGGGGCAGGGCTCGTCTATGTCTGCACGTGGGTCAGATGGATGTCACCCCCACATCCAGGGTGTTGATGGTGGGCAGGTGCTTCAGGTGGTGGTAGTATTCAAATAGGTGCTGACCATCCACGGCCACCTTGAGGCAGTGGCTTTCATAGAGGACCCACACCTGGACAGAGAGGCCTCGGCATCTGCATCCCACCTGGCCGCCCTCAACACCCAAGGCAGGCTTGCGTCTCCCTCCCTCCTTCCCGCCATCCTCAAACACAAGCTGAGCGAGACCTGCACCTGCACTGGAGCCAGACAGAAGGAGTCACTCTTCAGGCAACAAGCCTTGCTCTCCTTCACTGTATTTGACATACTGTTCCCCAGCCCAGAATGCCCTTCCCCCCTGTGCTCCCTGCTCGGCGGCGCTGCTTGTCCTCGAGGATCAGGGCTCATCCCCTTCCAGGAGTCACCGACCTCCGGCCAGCCTTCTTGGCCTTTCCCCACCTCCTGATCCCCTTTTAGTGGAGTCTGGTCACGTGCGCCGCCCCCATCCTCCCCACCGAAGTGGAGCCTGAGCCTCTAGGGGCAGAAACGCTGGCTTGTGTCTCCATGTCCCCAAGACCAGGCGCATGGGGCGCTCGGCGCCTGCGCTCCTGCAGCGGCAACCTCCTAACTTGTATTTTCTACCTGACATTCTCCAGGAGGCAGTGGCAATACATCTGTTAAAAATATCATCCCCATCGCATAGCTAACACTAGCAGCACACTCACTGCACACCGGCCTCACGTCATAAACACGACTGCTTTTCCTTCTTCCGTCCCTATGACAGCCCTATTGTTAATAGGCCCATTTTTTAAGATAAGGAAATGGAGGCACAGAGCAGTTAAGTCACTTGCTGAAGGTCACACAGCTATCGAAGTATATTGCTCTCTGGCTTGAAACACACCAATACCTTGTATTAAGCCCCCAGGGTCCTGGCTGGGGACTCAGGAGGACCAAGGGACCAAAGAGACCCACTAACCTGTTCTCAAAGATAAACCTGCTAACCTGAGCAGGCCAGGAAGAAGGTGTCCACCCCCCTCCTGCCCACCCCACCCAGAGAGCAATGGTGACCATGACCTTTGCCCTCCTATTACCTCAACTAGCACCTCTTCCAGGGTGATCTCTCTTTTACTCCTGGGCTCCCGTTCCCTCCCTCAGGCCCTTGGCAGCCTCCTGAGTCCTAATGGGGCCTCTCCACCCCTCTAGGCCCCATCGCTTTGTCAGGCCTAGGAGGGGACAGGGACAAAGTGACAGCCTTTTTTTGGCCACAGGGTGGCCAAAAAAAGGATCCATGCTCATGGTGAAGGATGCTTCATTTCAGAGCCAGGCACACTCCAGATCTGAATCCTAATTCTGCTACTCATTACCTGAGTTGTCTTGGGGAGCTTATTTAACTTCTGTTTGCCTCAGTTTCCTCATCTGTAAAACAGGGATAAATCCCACCTTCCGGATGAGATTGATGACTGAATGAGAAAAAGTTTATAGAAGACACCTGCACATAGTAGGTTGTCTCTTTACCACCCTCTGCTTCTACCTTGGTCTCTCTAAGCAAATTCCCAAATTGGTTATGTCTCAACATTGAAAACCTACTTCCAGAATGCTTGTTACCTATGTGGTTCTACAACCTGCCTTATACACTCTTCTACCTCCTAGTCAGTGTTCATTCACATTTTTCCAATTGTTGAAGTCTTTTCTACTTTCTCCCTTAAGTCAATTCCCTACAAAATTTAACTGCTTATAGGAGCCAGGCAGATGATACATATGTATAAGATGGCCAGGTAGGGGCAACAGGGAGTGGTGGGGGCTGTGGCAAAGTGACATCATCTTCCTTATCTAAAGAGGCAATGTCCACTCAGCTATAACTAGTGATTACCATCCAGGCTCAGTGTTGGCACAGCTTCCAAGTTTTCAGAAGATAGAAATCTGGATTTTTTTTTTTTCTGTAAAACTTCCTTATTTGGGGGGAGGTGGTAGTGGAAAGACTTTAAAAAGAATTGTAGAAGAGTTCCCCTATCGTAAGAGGCAAATAATGAAATATTTGCAATGAAATGATATATCTGGAATTGCTTCAAAATAACCCAAGGGTGGAAAGGGAAGTAGGGTCAGAAAAATGAATAGCGTTCCCAGCCTGGCAACTTTCCTGTGTGGATTAGATGAAGTAAGTTACACTAAGTAGAAAAGCCCTTGGCAGGAAGGCCTTGACAATGGTAGCTATTTGCATCAGGATGAATTAATCCCTCTCCTGGGTCAGAACCTGCTCTCAGCGCCTGGCCATGCCTGAAGGCTGAGGATTTTTTCCCCTTCTTCCTATCCAGTGGGAAAACAGAACCAGGCCCTATAGGCCAGAGGGTGGGCAGCCTCCTTCTGGAGGCCCAGTATCACAGAGGCCACACAGGAGCAGCTGGCAGAGGGGACTCTTCCAGCAGAGGCAGCTTTTATCCAGAGAGCACTGATGCCCTTCTGGTGGTCAACCTTCCCCTTCTGTGTTATCTCCTTAGTCTCATTATTAGTGCCCCGTTTACAGATGAGGAAACAGGCACAGAAACGTTGGGTAACTTGCCCAAAGCCACACAGCTGGGCAGTGGAAGAGCTGGGTTTGAACCACAGCACCCACCCATGCTTTTAACCACATGGGTTACTTCTCAGGATGAGGCCCAGAACATCCTTGCTCCGGGGTGACCAAGTGCTCCCCTGGACCAACCCTGTCCTGACTGTGGCTCCATCTGCCTTCTCGGGGGCTGAACCGATGAGGCTGGTGAGGCGTGGGCGAGGAATGGGGTAGGCTCCGGGGGGGGGGGAGGGCAGGTCCTCATGGTGTCTGCTCCTCAGCAGAATGGCCGCAAGTGACCTTCCTGTCACACTTTGGAGGAAGCGTGGTCCCAGGTACTAGAGGTCAGAGGTGACCCTGGAGAGGGCGGCCACGTGGGGTGGATGGGTCCCTCATCTAATGGAGTATGAGCCCGAGGCGACACATTCTGACCTCGAGACCACCGTGGAGGCACACCGGGCGGCTGAGCTTCCTCCAGCCCTAGCCCAGGAGCCCCCACAAGGTCAGCCTCGTGGCCTCGGTGACCGCCCAGAGTAAACAGGCCCAGCCAGGGCCCCTGAGGAGGTGGGATTGAGTGTGGAGCCCTGGCAGCACCCGCACTCCAGCACCTGCTGCCCCCCACCACTACCCGGGAAGGGCTCTGTCAGCCCAGGCTCTGCAGGGCCCTAGGGGGAGCCCTTGGTGGAAGCTGGGAGGGGCTCCTACAGCAGGTTGGGGTCCAGGACAGAGGCAACCCCAGAAACCTGAGCTGGGGGCTGCGTGCCCGCCTCCTCCCTCACTGCTCTCTCTGTGGGCCCCTCCCTCATCTGGGAGTGGGAATCAAGGCACCTCCCTTCTCGGCCATGTCTTCTGGGGACATTTGGCAAGTAGCCTCAGCCTCTCTGAGTCTCAGTTTCCCGTGTATGACGTGGGGATGATAAGGCTCTCAGGGTTCAGAAGAGGTCTCCTCTGACGGGGCTTCCACACAAGCGGTGAAAAGGCACAGAGGTGGCCCTTTGTACCCCACGTGCCAGGGACAGCCCGGCTCCCCACTTAATCCTGGGATGGTCCCTCTGGAGACACCCTTGACCGGCCCCTGCCTTGAGAACTCACCCCTCAGGGAGCAGACACCTCCCCTTGGAGGCCCTCCCTGCTGCTCCCAGGCTCCTAAAGAGGCTAAACACTTCCAGAGCGACCACAGGGAGCCCGACGGGGTTCAAGCGCTCTCCATGCGCTTTCCACTTAATCCATACCCCAGCCCTGGCGATGGCTCAAGGAGTATACCCCCCAACAGAGGAAACAGGACCAGAGAGGTAAAGTAGCTTCTTTGAGACCACTCTGCTAATTAATGGCTGAGCCCAGGGAGGCCAGCTGTTGCGCTGGGCTGTCCTCCGCGGAAACTCTGTTTACCTCTTTTTTCATACAAACACACCATCACTCTTTTTTGTTGTTGGTGGTGGTGGTGGTTTTTTAGGGCCGCCCCCGAGGCATATAGAAGTTCCCAGGCTAGGGGTCAAATCCAAGTTGCAGCTGCTGGCCTACACCACAGCCACAGCCACAGCCAAGCCAGATCTGGACCTACGCCGACGCAGCACCGCTGGATCCTTAACCGACTAAGTGAGGCCACGGATGGAACCTGTATCCTCATGGAAACTAGTTGGGTTCTTAACCCGCTGAGCCACAGCGGGAACTCTACACACCATGACTCCTATAGTTACTACCTATGCCCTTCTCCCCACCACCCAGAGCGCGTAGAACCGGCAGGTGCCCGGAGAGAGCTCAGTAACCGCACGCAAGCACGAACCCTCACGACGCTTGCTCGCCGCCTCCAGCCCTGACAGGCCGGGCGTGGGGCAGAGGTTGCGTCAGGGTCACCCCAGCTAGCGCTTCTGCCCTTCTTGTACTCTTTGCAATAACACCCTCTTCCACCCTCCACCGCCTGCAAGAGCTGTTTCCTCAGAAGCGCAGCGCTGCTTCCCTCCCCCCGCAGCCTCGGAACTCACCGGGTTCACGTGGGGAGCCTGGGCGCCGCTGACGGCCATCTTTCCACCGCCCCTGTGACCGCCGCCTGCCGCTCTGCGCGCCGGCCTCTGCACCAGGAGGACGTAAAGAAATAGAAAGCAAGGCCACTTGGCAGTTACTCAAAGGGGAAGAGCCAGGAGTAGGACGAAGTGAGTTTGGAGAAAGACAGAAACGTAGGCTGCGCAGGCGGAGGGAGGGCGGAAGACGGCGGAAGACGGCGGAGGACGGCCCTTGGCGAGTGACGTGAAAGCTCCGCCCCCGGCGCTTGCTCGCTCCGCCCCCGGTGCTGTGCCCCCCGCTGTCCTGTGGATCCGTCCGCAGACCAAATAGTTCCTGGAAGTTCGCGTAGGCGCAGAGATCTGACTCACACGGACTCCATAGCGAGCGCCTAGGCTGCACGGCCCGGGAGTGTGTCTCCTGAGCTTGGCCAGAAGTGTCTAGAAAACAACACGGCCACTTGGCGGGGCCCATGGGGCCAGGCTTGGCCTGTGCACGGACTGGTTGTCGTGCTGGGAAGGCCTGGTGAGATACCCATTTTCTGCACAGGGAAACTCAGGCTCAGAAAGTCTAAGGGTCATGCCCAAGCCGCCCTCCCCCCACACACGAACATCTCACTAGTGGCAGCCTGAGCCATATGAAGCTGCTTAGGTTCTCAAAAGGTTTAAAAGTCATCCCTTTTAAAATTCTGTTCCTCAGAGTTCCCACCGTGGCTCAGAGGTAAAGAACCCTATGCGAGTTGGATACCTGGCCTCGCTCAGTGGGTTAAATATTCGGAACTGCCGTGACCTGCGGTGTAGGTCATGAGTGTGGCTCGGATCCCACGTTGCTGTGGCTGTGGCATAGGCTGGCAGCTGTAGCTCTGATTTGATGCCTAGCCTGGGAACCTCCATATGCCTCAGGCGCAGCCCTAAGAAGCAAAAGCAAAAAAAAAAAAAAACAAAAAAACACCCAAAAAACAAAAACACTTGTTTTTTCAAAACTCCCTGCTGGTTGTTGCTGAGGTGCATCTTACAGTTTAATAAAAACCACAAGATTCAACCACAAGGTTGGTTCCTGCTGGGGAGATGTCTGTGGAGGCTTCCACGTGTAATATGACCCAGGTGAGGCCCTTCAGGGGTTCCTGAATGGATAGCATCGCTATGGATAGGCTGAGATGGACACCTCAGACTAGTATAGTGGCTCCTCCAAAACTAAACATAGAATTACCATGTTATCCAGCCAGCCATTCCACTTCCAGGTACATACCCAAAGGAACTGAAAGCAAGGACTTGAAGAGGTAGCTGTACTCCCATGTTCAGGGTTCTATTTATAACAGCCAAGAGACAGGAGCAACCCAAGTGTCCACTGATGGATGAACAAACAAAATGTGGTATATACGTACAATGCAATATTATTCAGCATTAGAAAGGAAGAGGGTTCTGACACAGCCTACAATATGGATGCACTCTGTTGGGGAAGGAGAAATTTTCCTCTACGCTTCTCAGTTCTTCTGGTGGGTCTAAGAAGTTGACATGAGACAGATTAGCAGTTGAAAATCGAAGTTAGTTACCTATGTAGGAGGGAGCTGTAAGAAAAATGAGACTACAGAACAAGCTAGCATTTCCCTGGTAGCCTAGCAGCTAAGGATACGGCATGGCCTGGGTCCCTGCCGTGGCTCAGTTTCGACTCCTGGCCGGGGAAATCTTGCATGTTGAGGGTGTGGCCAAGGGAAAAAAAAAAAGAAAAAGAAAAGCAAGTTAGATAACTGAGGCTTATCTGCCACCTAAAAGGAGAAGGAGGTAGGAGACTGGGACTTTGAAGGGGAAGGAGAACAATTTACAGGAAGATGGGAAAATGTTTTGCTTTTTAGGGCCACGCCTGTAGCATATGGAAGTTCCCAAGCTAGGGGTTGAATCGGAGTTGCAGCTGCTGGCCCACACCATGGCTACAGCAACTCGGGATCTGAGCCGCATCTGTGATCTATGCTGCAGCTCAGAGCAACACTGGATGCTTAACCCACTGAGCTAGGCCAGGGATCAAACCCACATCCTCATGGACACCAGTTGGGCTTGTTGCTACTGAGCCACAACAGGAACTCTGGGAAAAATAAATGTTTAGCAAACAATTGTATGCCATGCTCTGTTGAGACAATGGGACATAGAGAGGACTTGTTCTTAGTGCTGGTGGTAGCTCTTTTCCTGCGATAGGACCCCTGCCTAAATTCTTTTAGGCAGTTAAGGGGGAGGAGGTTAAAACTCTTCCTGAGCCTTTTATTTCTTAAAAAAAAAAAAAAAAGGCTAAAAAAACCCCTCAGGAGTTCCCACTGTGGCTCAGCAGGTTAAGAACACAACTAGTCTCCATGAGGATGCAGGTTCCATCCCTGGCCTCACTCGGTGGCATAGGTTGCAGATGGTGCTTGGATCTGGCGTTGCCGTGGCTGTGGTGCAAGCTGGCAATTACGGCTCTAATTCGATCCCTAACCTGGAAACTTCCACATGCCATGGGCGTAGCCCTAAAAAGACAAAAAATCCCTCATACCAAAGAGAGACATTTTAGGGTGGCAAATTTTGCTCCCCTCCCAGGACATGATGCTAAGTGAAATAAGGAGAAATACTGCATGATTCTGCTCGTATGAGGTTCCTAGGCTAATCAAATTCATAAAGACAGAAAGGAGGATGGTGGTTGCCAGGGGCTGGGGAGGGAGGGATGGAGAGTTAATATTTAACAGGTGCAGAGTTTCGGTTCTGCGAGACGAAAACCGTTCTGTGGATGGTGGTGAAGGGAGCACAATGGTGAACGCACCTAACGTCACTGAATCGCCCACGTGTAACTGGCTAAGGCAGGGGAGGGGAATCGGCCCCTCCAAAATGGTCCCTCTGCCATGGGAATTAGTTCAAGCTTGTTATTTTCCTTTTTTTTTTTTTTTTGTCTTTCTGCCTTATCTAGGGCCGCACCCGCGGCATATGGAGGTTCCCAAGCTTGTTATTTTCTAAGGAACAGACATGGGAAAAACTCTGAAAACCAAGCAGGGCTTACACTTGAGAAACTTTTATATTTGTAAGGGGAATCATTTGTAAGGATGTGCTCCTCTTCTAGACCAGAAAGAGGAGGAGGACCAGACCTCTAGAAGCTTATCCATAGAGAAAACAGGAGTTCTCTTGTGGCTCAGCGGGTTAAGGATCCGGCATCACTGCTGTGGGGAGGGTTCGATCCCTGGCTTGGGAGCTTCCGCAGCTCACGGGCACAGCCAAAAAAAAAAAAAAAAAAGGGCAATGGCACATATGCAGGACAAACTTACTTTTGTTTACTGGGCTTTTCCTGGTAGCTTCTGATTACTGACTCCCCATCCTCAACATTCTCTTTTGTCTTTAGCCGCCGGTGGTATTTAAAGTGAGGGCTTCAGCCACTTTGGTGAATTTCTTTGTTACTTTAGTTATCTGGGTCTCTCCAATGCGTACATGTTACTAAAATTTGCTTGATTTCCTCCTATTAATCTGTCATGTCAATTTAATTCTTAAACCAGCCAAAAGAATCTAGAAGGGGAGAGGAGAATTTCTCACTCCTCGAACAGGTCTTCAGTAGGCAATTTGGTAGGAGAAATTAAAGCTGCATCCATATTCTTTTTACGCTTGGAAGGTTGCAGCTTATCTGCTGTTGCTCATCTGCTGTCTGGGGGAGAGGGAGCGGCTGGGCCCACAGCAACTCCTACTCCACTGCATCTCCTCCTTTAGCTTCTCCTAATTCTGTTCTAGGTGCCTGTTTACATCCGTGTCTAAGGGACCTGCCTCTCCAGCAGGGACACGCTCGTCATCACGATAGAGGCTTGGAGGCAATCAGAACAACGTGTGTTATATCCTTGGGGATTCTACTCTTTCTCATGGGTTCCAGTGTGTTCTTCCTCCAGTCACACCCCCACGCCACACCCCTCTTCCCTCCCTGCCTGCCTGCCCTGCTGACTTTGGACTGTGACACCAGACACAAAAAACTACTTAATAAGCTCCCAGAAATGCACACAGTCAAATCCTTAGAAATGTCTACATATATAGGCCATACAATGCAATGTATTTATAGAAATATAGACATTAAATTTATATTAAATAAATATATAAATTTTAATATTTTATAAATGGTTCTGCTTCTTAAGCTCTGACTTCTACCCCTCAGCTATATGCTAGTCACAAGAAACATACTTTATTTATTTTTTTGGCCACACCCTCACCATGTGGAATTTCCCAGGCCAAGGATCGAACCCATGCCACAGTTGTGATCTGTGCCACAGCTGCAGCAATGCTGGATCCTTAACTCGTTGCACCATGAGGGAACTTCTGAAATATATTTTAAATATAAGGACATAGATATGTTAAAAACAAAAAGATGTAAAAGATCAAGTGGCTCAGCAGGTTGAGGATCTGGCCAAAAAAAAAAAAAAAGATGAAAAAGATAACCCACGAAAATTCTAAGCATGAGAAAGTCAGAATAGTTAGATTAGAGCAGATAAAATAGACTTAAGGATAAAAAAAAAAACACTACAGCAATAAAGAGGAATATTTCCTGGTGATAAAGGGGTCAAATCATTAAGATCCAATAATCCTAAATATTTTTGTATCTTATAATGGAGTTTCAGAATACATGTAGCAAAACTGAAAGAACTGAAGGTAGTAAATAAACCCACAGTTACAGCTGGAAATTTCCTCACTCATTTATCAGTCATTGACAGAAAGAACAAACAGTAAATACTAAAGAGATAAAAGATTTAAGTGATATCACCCCAACCTAATGGTCACTTAACAAGAGTAGGATGACATTCTTCTCAAGTACACATCAAAGTCAAAACAAAATCCCAGTGGACATTTCTGGGGAGGGATGGGGGAATTAACAAGCTGATTCTAAAATTTATGTGAGGAGTTCCCTTCGTGGCTCAGTGGTTAACGAATCCGTTACCCACAAAGGGACACGCTGGGACTTAATTCTCCTGGGTGCTCTCCTCTCCGGCACATCTGCTCAAGGATCTCTTTGTTATCCCTCCAGCCTCTGTCCTTCCTGTATATGTAAAACATAAAAAAAATCTGATTATGGCTCTCCCCTGCTCAAGAATTTTCGAGGGCTCCCCTGGGCTGCTGTATTAAATCCTAAACTCCTTGGCTCGGCTCCTAAAGAATCCTCTCCAGACTCATTCTATTCCCGGGTTTCACTTTACAAAGAACAGCTGAAATACTCCGATTGCCCAGCACACCCCGTATCCCCAGAACTCTAAGCCTTTGCCCAAAGTACAACAGTCTCCTCTTGCTTGAGGCACCAGGCCTATCACTCACTGCTCAAGTCAGCTCCAAGACCACCACCTCCATGAAGCCTGCCAGGCAGACCGAGGGACCCCTTCCTTGGGCCACTCACTAGCTCATGGCTGAAGGCAAGGGCACTACCTTTGTTATGTGTTCCAGCACTTTTTCTTCTTTTTGTTTTTCTGGCCACCCCTCGTCACACGGAGTTCCCAGGCCAGGGGTTAGATTCGAACTGCAGTTGCAACCTATGCAGTTGCAACTGGATCCTTAACTCACTGTGCCAGGCTGGGGATCGAACCTGCCTCTCAGCGCTTCAGAGTTGCTGCCGATCCCATTGAGCCACAGTGGGAACTCCTGTCCCAGCACTTTAGCATCGTCTTAGGAATGCGGTGGATGCTCAGTAAATGCCTGGCTGATAAGTTCCCTGACTTCTGATGAGGGAGATTTTGGAGTCAAGGTCTGACCCAAGTTCTGGACCAGCTACCCACCAGCTGTGTCATCCTGGGTGCATATCTTAATGCCTCTGTGCCTTGGTTTCCTCCACTGAAACATCACAACAGCTCTTACCTTGTGCTGCTGGGAAGACTGGATTAAGGACAGACGAGGTGTAGAAAGCGCCTCCCTGGCTCAGAGAATGTTGGTTCCTCTTTGCCTCCGTCTGTTCTGCTCACCTCAATCTCCAAAGTACCTTTCTCTGCCTAACTGGCAAGGAGAGACTCCTAGAAATAAGATTGAGATAAATGACCGCTGCTCCCCACCCCCCAGGCTTCCCTAAGGCAAAGGCAGAGGAGACACTGACCGGGTCTGGGTCTGCCCGTGGGCTGGCACTGCTGGGGGCTGGCTCACCTTCCTCTGTGCTCCTCAGTCTCCGTTCCTCCGTTTATTTAGACATAGCTGCCTTCAAGGTCCAGGCCAAACTTCTTTCCTTTGGGACTTCCCATTGTGGCTCAGCGGAAATGAATCTGACTAGCAACCATGAGGATGCAGGTTCGATCTCTGGCCTTGCTCAGTGGGTTAAGGATCCAGTGTTGCCGTGAGCTGTGGTGTAGATCGCAAACGGGGCTCAGATCCAGCGTTGTTGTGGCTGTGGTGTAGGCCAGTGGCTAAAGCTCCAATTGGATCCCTAGCCTGGGAACCTCCATATGCCACGGGTGCTGCCCTAAAAAAACAAAGCAGAACAAAAAACAAAAACAAAACCCGAATAGTATCCATGAGGATGCGGGTTGGATCCCTGGACTCACTCAGTGGGTTAAGGATCTGGCGTTGCCACAAGCTGCTGTGTAGGTCTCAGACGGGCTTTGGATCCGGTGTGGCTGTGGTGTAGGCTCCACCCGCAGCTCTGATTCAACCCCTAGCACAGGAACTTCCATATTTTGCAGGTGCGGCCCTAAAAAGAAAAAGACAAAAATGGAAAACTTCGCTCCTTGGAAGGAGGTCCCAGGGAGGGGTCCAAACACCCCACCCCCTCCCATCCTGCTCTCCCACTCCACCCATCAGAGCAGTGTCTGCGCCCCCACCCCCATCACTCATCCGGAACCGACCCAAGCAGACATGAGCCCCAGACACCTTGGTACAATTTTATTCACAGACTCCAGACACCCAGGCTGGGCCTGGCACAGTGTTCTTGCCAGTGGCAAAAAATTGATAGCACACGTCCGTTAATACTAACCATTTTAATTTAAATTAATAGCCTTTCTGAAGACAAATGTGGTTGATAGAAAATATAAAAACTTTTTTACTGTACAAATTTTACATCACATTCAAAAAAGCGAGTGTGTGCCTCGCGGCCACGGAAGACGCTGGGTCGGCACACCCTGATGAAATCCTGGCTGACGGGCAGCATCACACTAGCTCCCCAAACGGCTTCACATTTAGGTCTCCACCTAGGCCCCAAATCAATGCAGGCCACTGCCAGCACGGCCTTACGGGGCGCGCCACTCCCCTGGGTGATCACAGAAAGAAATGCCATGAGCGGGCAGAGGGATTCCAGGCCCTGCACAGGTCTTTGACGTGGTGACAAGGAGAGGTCAGCTTTGCTACACACGGCTCACGACTGACCGAGAAATTGCTAGGATTCAAGACCTCGAGTTGGATGGAGACCCAGGGGTCTGGTGGTAAAGGCAGCAGAGACAGATCCTAGGGTTTTGGAGGTGAGGCTGGGAAGTAGGGGGGTGGGGCTGAAGGGTTGAAGCTTGTGCTCCACCCCCAGACCCCCAGAGCTCTGCAGCCCCCGGAGCTCTCAACCTAGGAGGCCTCCCAGCTGTTCCAGCCCTTTCACAGTGGGCTGTGAGGGCTGAATTCACAGTATCTGCCGTCCTTCATGTGTTTCCAAGGCAGACAGGGAGCGGGCACGGAAGGGCGAGCTTGTCTTCCTAACCTCAATTCACAGTCACTGAAACAGACAGGGAGGGGGGACCACGGGGGAACGGGGGGCGCTCCCCAGGCATTTCCTTAAATGACAGGCAGTGCAGAGGCTCAGGCCGAGAGCAGGAAGGCATCTCAGGGCCCTGGAGAGGAGAGGGGTGCCCCGACACCTCGGCTCCACCCTCAAGGTTCCCTAAGGGTGAGCACTGAGATCGCTCCCATCACCGGCCCCGAGCGCGTGCACAGGACACAGTAGGCGCTCAGTGAAAGCTTCCAGAACTGACCCCAGAGTGTGGCACCCCAGAGCGAGAATAAAACAAACCCAACTGACCTTCTGTGGGCTGTGAGTCGAGCCTGATCTGCTCAGCTGCCGTCCCACCCCTGGCCCACCTGCGTGTCCCAGGGTTCAGAGGGGAAAGGTGAGAAGCACAGACTGCGACCTCTGAGAAGGCTCCGCCTTGTGGGGGAGGAGCCTGACGACCAGAGGCGGAGTCACACACCACGCAGCTTTGTGGGGTGAGGTGCTGGGGGCCAAAGGGATGATGGGGAGAGACATGCAGTCCCGCAGAGCCGAGTCCCACTGGTTTGCGGCTTCTCCGTCTTCCTCCCCGCACCCTGAGCGGGAAGGGCAGAGGCGCTGATGGGCGCGGAGGCCCGGGGACCCTGCAGGGCCGCTCGGCTGTGCCCTCCCAGCAGGGCCACCAAGTCGTCCTTCCAGGCTGCCCAGCAGCTTCCAGGCAGAGCGGCCCGCTTCCCGTGACGATTTGGCCAGACCCCAGGGAAGGCTCTGAAGTCTGGGGGCCCGGCCAGATGGGTCTACATGAAGCGGGTGGGAGGGCCACATGCCTCCAGTCATGGCTCAGAGCGCAGACGCAGGTTCTGGATCTGAAGCCAAACCTCTCTCCACTTTAATGGCTTTGGAGCCCAATACGACATCATGTTCACCGAAGGGCTATGCCATTTAGAACATTTGTCTCTAGGTGACAGCGTCTCAATGAGGGCACAGGCAGGACACATATCCTGGACTTTCCCTCCTCTGGTTCAAACAGACAGGAGTGGAAGGCCTGACCTGTGTCTGGGAAGGCCCTGAAGGTGGGGGGCTTGCTAGGTGGGTCTAAATGAAAGGGAGTTGGGGGGGCATGCTGCCCACATTCGCTAAGAGCTCTGAACGCGGGCAGAGGAGGAGTCAGAATTGGGCTAAGGGGCTTCAGCAGGACTGAGCGGTGGAGGAGGCGGGCAGTTCTGGAAACTTGGCACGTCTGATGATGGGTTTTAAAGGGTCGGGCACTCTGTGTTGAGAGGGTGGGCTCAGGGACCCTGTCTGCCACTTCTCCCTCCCCTATTCTCATGGACCAAGCCTTCGTGGTATATGCACCTGCTGGGCTGGGCCTTAGCTCTGGGGTCAAATGTCAGCCAAGGACTGGGCTATATCTGAAGAGCTGACATTCTTAGTCCCAGCTCCTTGGTGCCTCCCTGGGGGCTTCATGAAAGAAACATCTCCGCGGGCAGAGGAAACCCTGGCTGGGACCCACTGGATCAGTCTAGATGTTATTTGGATTCCGGCTCTGCTTTTCCTGGATTTTAGGAGTCAGAGGTGAATCCAAGCTCTCTGTGAACTCCTGACCCTCATAATCCAGCTCGGCGCCCAGCCAGGGTTTCCTCTGCCAGAGGAGGGACAGCGTCCCTTTGTAGGAGCAGGGGAGAACCCTACAGATGGTGATTCACCACTGATGGGGTTTACAACCAACACAGAAGCCGGGTCAAACCTTGTGCTTCCCGGTCCTACCAGGAGAACAGCCACAGTCATGATGCTTTTCCTCCTCTGGCCCAGAGTGGGAACCTCACTGCCTACAGGGTCCTCCAGAGGGCCAGCCACTTCTGCCATCCTGGCCGACGGTGCCAGCGACCTCTACACAGACCACACTTATTATTGTACAACATCAGGTCCAACTCTGCAGTAACACCCATGTAGGCACTTGCCTCCTGCTGGCACAGGTCTTGTTGTTGGTGATGACATTTTAAGAAACAGCAGGTGCAGCTCCATCTCGGGGATCCAAGTGTTTTTGTGGAGGAACAGTCTAAAGAGAGGACATGGGTTCCTGGTTTGCAGCACTCAGGAGGGTGGCTGGCATTTCAAAGAGTTGTTTTTTTGTCGTGGCGGTCGTTTGGATGTTTTAGAAACACATTTAAGAGAGAAATACATCGGCAGAAAAACCGCACAGCTGGCTACATCTTTGGGTTACTGGACTCCAGGACGCCCAAGCCAAATCTTTCAAACCGGGGTACAACTTTGCTGCTGTTAATGCTGCAAAGAGGAACAGAAACAAGAGTTATAGCCCCACTGAGCTTGATCAGAATTTGGGCAACATTAGCTAAGGAGTGGGCCAGTTCCAGAAACTCAGCAGAGGACCCAGACCCGCCAAGAAGTGGGAATGATGATACGGCCAATGGCCTTGACAGAGCTGCTCCTGGTCACATCTGGCCAGGGGGGCTAAGCCTTGGCTACATGCCCTCCAGGAGGGTAGAGGCCTATTCGTCTCGGAACCCCCAGCACCGCCCCCCCCAGTAACTGCTGTGGGCATCTGAACTGCTTTCCCACTGGCGGCCTAGGAAAGCTCTGGCTTCGGCTGGAACTGGAAGGAAAAGGAAACCCGACCCCCAGCACTGAGAGTGGCATCACTTGCTCCTTCTAGAAATGGTCCTCAAATGCTGGGTTGCATCAGGGCCACCTGGGAAGCAGCTTGACATGTGGGTTCTCAGTGTCTGCCTCCAGAGATTCAGTTTCAGGTCTTGGGATGGCCCAAGAATCTGCATTTGGTGAGCACTGGATGACTCTTGCCGAATGCTGGCTCGGGGTCTGGTACTTTCCGTCCACACTGGGCAGAAGGAAGGGGAGTAAGGCCGCAGGGGGAGGGGACAGAACCTTGTTTTCAGGAGTGAAGTTACCTGGAGACAGGCCCCACCCCTTTGTTTCAGGACAGCTTTCCCCAGGGTGCAGCTGAGGACTCAGCCCTTCTGAGCTGGTATCTTTGATGGCAACGGAACTTGTGGGGTTTCCACCCCCAGTCCTCCGGAGGGGACCGCCCGGGCAGCTCTGAAATCATTCCACCCCTTGCTGGACAAGATCCCTGCAGGTTAAGAGCCAAGCAACACCCCACGCCCTGGACTGTGGACACCCGGTGGGGGGCCAGCGTGCTGGGGCCGGGGCTCCTCTCACTGAGCTGTTAGTAAGGAGACAGCCCCACCCCCCAGGAGAAGCGCTAGAGAGATGAAGTCACGTCCGGGGAGGCGGTTCCGGGGCACCATTAGGGGGCCCTCTGTGAAGAGCTGTTACTCAGGCACACGCAGGCCGCGGAGCAGAGAGAGGGCCCATTTTAACAAAGCAAAAGGAGAAGTCTTAGCAGAGAAGGCCGGAGTGGCAGTGATCGCGTCCCCTGGGTTAGTGCGCATCGCTGTTGAGTAGGAGTCGAGGTGCTGAGCGTGGATTAGGAGGAAGGAAGCCCCGGTACATGCAAGGCAGCCAGGCCTACAACCTAAGGGAGGAAAGAGAAGAGGGGAGAGCCGTGTCAGAACCCGAGTCTTCGGGGACGGGGGCGGGGGAGTGGCAGAGGCCTGGCCAGGGTGGAGGACAGGGGACCCTCTTTCCCTGCAGTCAGAGAAGAAGATGTCCCCACTCTATTGCAGGCTTTGGCAGCAGAGCCAGCTTGGATGGGAGCCCGGTACAAAGAGCCTTTCCCAAGCTCTCCCCTGGGACAGGCCACAGGACTCTGTGCAGAGGTTGACCAGCAGGCCCACTGCTCCTCAGTCCCTGACTATCAAAATCAACATCTTGTAGTTTTGGTTTTGTTATGTTTTGTTTTTGGCTAACCCCGAAGCGTGCAGGAGCTCCCGGGGCCAGGGATCAAACCCACACCACAGCAGGGACGGGAGCCACAGCAGTGACAACACTGGATCCTTAACCCATGGAGCCACCAGGGAACTCCCAAAATCAACATTTTGGAGTTTACTATTTCCACTCCCTGCATTCTCTCTCTCTCTTTGTTTCTTTTTTAGGGCCACACTTGTGGCATATGGAAGTTTCTGGGCTAGGGGTTGAATTGGAGCTGCAGCTGCTGGCCTACACCACAGCCACGCAAGATCTGAACAGCAACTGCAACCTACGAGGCAGGTTGTGGCAACACCGGATCCTTAACACACTGAGCAAGGTCAGGGATCAAACCCACATCCTTGTGAACACTATGTTGGATACTTAACCCACTGAGCCACAACTGGAACTCCTGCATTCTCTTTAAGTTCTAACCAGAGGGGACCCTGGGGACTGAGACTGTGATCTGAGCTCTCTGCCATCCACGGACCCGCTGTGTGTAGACAGAGCCCTGCCACATGCCATTGGTCTGCTCTCAGCACAACGAGAGAAACACGAGCCTGGAGGGCCCTTGCTGGTGGCCACGTGAGCTGCCGGAATGTCACTCTGGTGTACGGGAATACAACAGGCCAGGACGGGGAAGCTGGGTGCAGAGACAGAACAGGAAGCAGGAGATGCAAAGGTTAACAGCGAACAGGCAGAGAGTCAGGGAAAGAGCAGAAGACACACTATTCCTCCAGGACGGTAGAGTTGTTCTTAAAGTCAAGGTGACCGAAACGTCCTTTCCCATAGTAGCGGCTCCGCCAGCGCCTGGGAGCGCGCGGCAACCATTTCACCAGGTGTGGGAGGAGCGCGGTCCGGCAGGTGACGGAGGCGGTGGAGGAGGGGCCGTAGGAGTCAGGATGGCGGGGAGAGGGGGAGATGACAGGGCAGGCCAGCGCATCCGCCACCCCACCCAGGAAAAAAAAAAAAAAAGGCAACAAGACAGATGGAAAAGAAAAGAGAAAATGAGAATTAGAGGCCTGAGTGTGTAGAAGTAAAAACCATGAACAGAAAGCTTTGACACATTCAGATGAGCTTGAAGGGGCTAAAACTGATCACTTTGGGCAGGAAACAACCCCCACTTGTGGCTCAGAAAGAAGGTGGAGCTCCATGGCCTTTAGGGAATCAGCAATCATCTCCCGAATGCCAGCAATCCCCCTAGTGCAGGCTTCTCTCTCTCTCTCTTTTTTTTTTTTTTTTGTCTTTCTGTCTTTCTAGGGCCACACCTGCGGCCTATGGATGTCTAGGGGTCCAATCGGAGCTGTAGCCGCCGGCCTACACCACAGCCACAGCAATGCAAGATCCAAGCCTCGTCTGCACTCTCCACCACGGCTCACGGCAATCCTGGATCCTTAATCCACTAAGCGAGGCCAGGGATTGAACCTGCGTCCTCATGGATGCTAGGCAGATTCGTTAACGCTGAGCCACAACAGGAACTCTGCAGGCTTCTCTCTTGAGGGCCTAGTTTGCAAAATGAGCTGCCCAAGGTCTGACAAACCAAACCCTTGAACTTGATGCAAATCCAGGAGACCCGCAGGCTCCCGGTCTCAGCCAGGACAGCTCTGCTCAAAACCCAGCTTCCATGAGCCCTCTCTTCTCGAGACCCTTCCTCAAGCCCCCCAGGTGGTCAGAGAGCCCTGTCTGTGCGCCTACAGAGGCTGTGTGTTTGCCCGGCACTCAGCACGCTGTAACCACTTCCTCCTACATCCCTCGAGCCTCAAATCATAAATCACATTAACTGAGCAATTACTACATCCCCGGGACTATGAATACGGAGAAGCTGAGGATATAGAGGTGACAAGACAGTGTCCTGCTCTGCGGGCGTATGGTGTTCGTCTGGTTGCCTATATCTCAGTTAGACCATAAACTCCTTGCTGCTGGAGGCCCGGCCTTGGCCTCTGTCTCCTCAGGTATGGCGTAGCTCTCAGCAATGCTTGGGTAAAACGTGTCTGATGGCAGCATTCTGTTATCTCCTATTTATACTGGACTCTGACTCATCTTACGTGCAAAATATTGAATCTAATATTACCTTGTAAGGCATAGAATTCCCTCCCTCCAAACTGTCCTTCCTTAGATTGTCCCTGCGACTAGCCTAAACTGCCAAATTCGCCGTATTTCATCACCAAGTTGCCCTGCTTGCACCATCTGCTTGGTTGACCCGGGCTGGGCTCCTCCTCACCTGCAGCTTTAAGCCTGGTTTGCTTTGCTTTCAGAATGAGCTGGCAAGCTAGGCGAAAGTCAAATCTGGTCACAAAACAGTTGTGACCATTTTATTTTTTTATTTTTTTGTCTTTTTGCCTTTTTCTAGGGCTGCACTCGCAGCATATGGAGGTTCCCAGGCTAGAGGTCTAACAGGAGCTGTAGCTGCCGGCCTCATAGCCACAGCCACAGCAACACGGGATCCGAGCCGCGTCTGCGACCTTCACCACAGCTCACGGCAACACCGGATCCTTAACCCACTGAGCAAGGCCAGGGATCGAACCTGCAACCTCATGGTTCCTAGTCGGATTCATTAACCACTGAGCCACAACGGGAACTCCTGTTATGACCATTTTAGAGTTATAAAAAAACAAAAATAAAAAAACAAAACAGTGAAATTCCCTTGTACAGCAGTGGGTTAAGGATCTGGCACTGTCACTGCAGTGGCTTGGGTCACTGCTATGGCGTGGCTTTGATCCCTGGCTCGGGAACTTCTGCATGCTGCAGGTGTGGCCAAAACCAAAAACAAAACAAAATCAAACAAACAAAAAACAAAACAAAGAATATGTGACAAAGACCACGAGCCTAAAATATTTACCATCTGGCCCTTTCTAGAACAAGGGGAGTGCTGCCACCACACACCTGGGCAGGTGTGAGATGCAGGTGCAGCTTCTCCAGGAGCTACCCTGGGAGTGGGGGGCACACAGGCTCTGGCCTATACGCCCATTGAGAACAGCTTTATCGGTTCTATGTCCCAGGCTGTGTGTGAGATTTCACTTTGAGAAAGTGCCTTAACCCTTAAAACAAAGGCTTTTCGTTTTTTTTTTTTTTTTTTTTTTTTTTTTGCATTTTAGGGCCACACCTGCAGCGTATGGAATTTCCCAGGCTAGGGGTTGAATCGGATCTGCAGCTGCTAGCCTATACCACAGCCACAGCAATGCCAGATCCGAGCCGCGTCTGTGACCTACACCACAGCTTGCAACAACACCGAATCCTAACCCACTGAGTGAGGCCAGGGGTCGAACCTGCATCTTCAGGGATACCAGTGGGATTCTTAACCCACTGAGCCACAGTGGGAACTCCTCCCTTAAAAGAAAGTTTAAAGCCATTCATCTTGTCCAGGAGGCCAGCCACGTGTGACCTGCCACTTGTTTTTGCAAAATCCACCAACTAAGAATGTCTTTCTAACCTTTCTAAATGGTTGAGGGAAAAAAATCAAAAGAAGACTTTCATGACATGTGAACATTAAATGAAATTCAAGTGTCACCACCCATAAAGAATGTTTCACTAGAACCAGCCAGCCCGCGAGTTTGTGGGTCTGTGGCTGTCCCCACACCACATAGCAGACCTGGGTTGTTGTGACACACCGTGGGTGGTGGTGCCATTGCTTTGCTGCTGCTGGGCGTGCTGCAAATCCCAGAGACAGGAGCTGTAACTCAAGGTTCCCTCTCGGCCTGAAAAGCTAAAATACTTCCCAAGTGCCCCTTGATAAGTCTGCCCATCCCCCACTTTGTTGAGCTGGAAACTGAGGCTGGAATGGGGAAGGACTTGTCCGGATTCCACAAAGCCAGGGCAGAAGTCTGGTTTTGAGTGTTCCGGCAGACAGCCGGAGGGACAAAGGGAAAAGGGAATGAGGCAGAACTCAGAAGAGCCGAGTGGAGACCAGCCCTGCTTGGAGGGGCGCAGCGGATTACGTGATTAAACGGGGGGGGGGGGGGGGGGCTTCCAGCATCAAAAACGCACATCAACCCAGGCGATGTGGTCCCCACAACAGATGGCTGATTTGGGGGCTAGAAAGCTCTGTCTTGAGTCTGTGCCATTTCAAGCAACTGTCGCTCTGCCGATTGTGGTGAAGCTCTGCACATCCCCCGGCCTCACGGACCCCTTCCCAGGCAGAACCTTCTTTCAGGGCCTAGCCTGGGCCCAGTGGCAGCACTAGACTGATGATAGCAATGGGGAGGTTTTCGCACAGGAGAGCGGGAGACACCAGCCTATAAAAGAGTCTCCAAAATCAATGCAGTGAACAGAATCCAGGTGTCCCCTGGGCGAGTCACCAGCTCCGAGTCTTGGGCAGACAGAGCTAGTCACCTCTGGCTAACCTGCCCTGGGCGTGCCCCAGCTCCGAGGCTTGGGCAGACAAAGCAGAGTGCCCCTCCGCCCCAGGATGCCTGGCTGCAGGTCTGGCTCCGAGGGGTACTTACTCAGCAGACTTCCAGAAGTGCCCGGGGTGCGAGAGCCGCCGGTTCAGCTTGGGCAGTTTCTCCAGCATGTCCATCAGCAGAGGGAAGCTGGGCCTCTCCTGCAGGTCGAAGGCCCAGCAGGCGGACAGGATCTCCTGCAAAGCGAGCCGGCATTGGAGGCTGTGAGAACCGCCAGGGAGCCAGGAGGGCACAGCAGGGGCTCTCTGCCCAGGGGCCCTTCAACGCTCCCGAAAGCCCCCCTCTTGGTGGCCCCTTAACCTTGCTGCCGACACTGAAGTGACTGGCCATCGCTGGAGTGGGGCTGAGAAATGACTGAATTCCAGGAGAGCTCTCATGCTCCCAGTTAAAATGAAGAGCATGGGCCTGCCTCCTGTCCTCCCTTCGTTGACCTCCTTTGTGTCACAAAGTCAGAGGAAAGAGATCAGAAATGGAGTCACGGATGTTTAGAACGGAAAGCGAAAGGAGCACGTTGACAAGTGAGAAGAAAGATTTGGAAAGTGAGTGCACGGCGATGCTGCAACGGAGGGGGGAGCCTCAGTGTTCCAGGAACGGAGGCCGGGAGTGACAGGAGGAAAGGACAGAGGGCAGAACAGCCGTCCCCGCTGCCCAGAGTCGGGCAGAGCCCTGGGATCCTGCTGTCTATGCTCCAGATCCGTGCGTGCGCACAGCACACCGCTCCACCTTTCGATTGAGAACTACCCCTGAGAAGACAGGTCTGCACACACACAGCCGGGCAGATGCTCACACGACAGAGCAGATGGTGACGCTGCCAGAAAACCCATAGCCTACCTGGTGCTTCACCTGGACAAGTGCCAGGTGGGCCTCCCAGACAATTCCATTGTTATGCGGGCTGCCTGGGTACCTACTGGAGCAGGTTATCTACATCCTGGCTGGCACCTGCCTGCTCCAGGCCTACCTGACTCATGGATGCCTGGCTGTCGCTGACCGCACTCAAAACACCGCCCACACCACCCCCATCCTGGCTCCTTTAGGCATCGCTGTGCCAGACAAGGGAGCTTACAGAATATAATGCAGAGAAGTCATTAACCGTATTCAGTCACGTGAGGGCAGAAACTGTATTATGGTTTGGTATTTTGAGAACAAATTCGCTTGAGGAAACCTTGATTCATTCTCCAAGAGTTGAGAAAAATGTCAAGGACATAGATCTGATACAATAACCCCTCTGTACTCTGTGCAGTGATATGTGTTATTGTCTTCTTTCTTGTAAGTAACCTACAGGCTTTATTATCTTATCTCATAATTCAATCAAAACCATTTTTAAAAATTTCCTTCCTGTCTTTTTAATTCTTTTGCTTTTTAGCGCCACACCTGTGGCACATAGAAGTTCTGGGGCTAGGGGTCAAAACCAAGCCACCTCCTCAACATACACCACTTTGCGGCAATGCTGGATCCTTAACCCATTAAGTGGGTCCAGGGATCAAACTCCCATTCACATGGACACTAGATGGGTTCTTAACCTGCTAAGCCACAATGGGAACACCCTGTCTGTTATTTTTGAAAGGTTAGGAGTCGGGTGATAAAGAACACAGATCTTCTAGGCAGCGGCAAAAAGGCCTGCCTGACCTCTGGTCCCACTTCTCAGGTGAGTGAAGGAAGGTCCCAAACCCGGGTCCACCCTCCAGCCCTACTTCTCGCCCAGAGCAGGTGGCTACTCACGGTGACTTCCTTCCCCAGGCTGACGGAGGCCAGGACTCGCTTCATTCCCTCTCCGCTCCCAATCTGCCAGATCAGGGCCTCTGCAGCTTGGTTCTTCAAAGGCCAGTCTCTGGCTTGCAGCTCATACCACACAGTCCTGTAGAGAGCATCCATCCGGGTGGTGTGAGCTCCGGGTGGCCCAGCCCCCACTCACACCCAGGGGCTCCCGCTGTGAGGAGCCCAGCTGGAGGACCCAGGATCCCCCGCCACCTTCTACGGAAAGAATGCCACGAGCCCTTCCTGGGCCCCTCGCTCTCATCATGGTGGAAGTCTTGAGATGGCACTGGCTCTAATCAGATATCCTGGTGCAGCCGTTTAACCTCCGTGAGGCTGATGCGCATGGCCAAGGTGGTCTGAGGAGTGACGAGAATGCCCAGCCCTGGAGTTCCTGTCGTGGCTCAGTGGTTAACGAATCCGACTAGGAACCATGAGGTTGCGGGTTCGATCCCTGGCCTCACTCAGTGGGTTAAGGATCCGGCGTTGCCATGACCTGTGGTATAGGTTGCAGACGCGCCTTGGATCCCTTGTTGCTGTGGCTGTGGTGTAGGCTGGCAGCTACAGCTCCAATTTGATCCCTAGTCTGGGAACCTCCCTATGCCGCAAGTGTGGCCCTGAAAAGGCCAAAAGACAAAAAAAAAAAGAAAAAAAAGAATTCCCAGCCCTGGGTCTGGCACATGGAGGTGCTCAGAAAATGATGGTTAAAGGTCAGGGCAGGAAGAGCCCACCCCGAGGGAAGGAGACCCTGAGAGATTTCAGGGTGAGGCCCTCATCAGACCCTCCAAATCCCCTCGCCTTTCTCTGTTAGACCCGCACTGTCCAGTGTGGGGGTCACACACTGAAGAGCTGAAACGAGGGGAGGGCAGCCGAGGCGTGCTGGAGGTGTAAAACACGCACCAGGATTTGAAAGCTTTGTGGGGTAAAATATCTCCTTAATTTCTTACTTTGATTATATGGTGAAACGATCATATAATGGCTCTACTGAATTAAAATAAAATATCATGGAAACTGATGGCACCGGTTTCTTTTTCCCTTTTAATGTGGCTAAGAGAGAACCTTACCTACCTGGCTCACATTATGTTTCTCTGTTTCTAACTTTCTGCTGGTCAGCACCCCAGCTCTCTGTGGCGCATAGCCCACAGGACTCCCTGTTCTTAGTTAGCTCTTTTTTTTTTTTTTTTTTTTGCTTTTTAGGGCTGCACCCGCGGCATATGGAGGTTCCCAGGCTAGGGGTAAATTGGAGCTGTAGTTGCCGGCCTACACCACAGCCACAGCAGTGCAGGATCTGAGCCACATCTGCGACCTACACCACAGCTCACAGGAACACCAGATCTTTAACTCACTGAGCGAGGCCAGGGATCAAACCTGAGCCCTCATGGATGCTAGTCAGGTTCATCAGCCACTGAGCCAGGACGGGAACTCCCAGTTCTTGGTTAGCTCTGGTGAGTGCCCTCAAGGGCCAACAGTGAGAATGACACCCAGAGTTAAGCATTTTATTTTTAGTCTTTTTAGGCTGCCTATGGCATATAGAAGTTCCCAGACAAGGGGTCCACTTGGAGCTGCAGCTGCCAGCCTACACCACAGGTAAGCGACACCAAATCCAAGCCGTGTCTACGACCTACAATGCAGCTTGCAGCAACGCTGGATCCTTAACCCACTTAAGTGAGGCCAGGGATCAAACCTGCATCCTCATGGATACTAGTCAGGTTCTTAACCCACCGAGCCACAACAGGAACTCCCTGTAGTTAAGCATTTTATACAATTAGCTAATTTAGTCCTCGTGAGACAACTCTACGAGGGAGGTGCTTTATCCTTCCTATCTTATAGGAAGGGCAACAGAAGGTCAAGGATGTGGTTACTGGCCCAAGCCGATGAGCCAGACTCAATGCACACCTCCCCTGCCGCCAATGGCCAGTGGGACCCTCTCTTTCGGCCACACTTGGCCTCAGATTCCCAGGAGAAGGGACGCCAGGGGCCTCCTCACCCAAATGCGTAGACGTCAGCGGCTTTGGAGAACGGCAGCTGGTCCTCGTCCTTCCCAGGGGTCATCTCCCGCACGATCTCGGGGGCCAGGTAGCACAGCCAGTCGTGTGACAGCTTCAGCTGGTTCTCACGCCTGGAGGCCAAGAAGCCAGGGCAAGGTCATGGCCTTCAGTTGGCAGCGAAGAGGCCGGCAGGGCACACATCTGCCCCAACTGGCACACCGCCCGCCCCCGGCCCAGAGATGCACTTGGCAAGGCCCCCGGGCTTCGGGGAACATTACAGTGGAGTGATGACCAGGTTTTTCTAGGACAGCAGGCCAAGAATGGGTATTGGCAGGGAGCTGCACTTGAGGGAGCCTGATTCCCTACCCTGGGGGAGTGGAGTGCGTCTCGGGTCTGCCTGTGGGTCCCACAACCTGGCCTGGGGCTGGCTCTCTGCCCCTGGGAGACCAGATGCCTGGGGAGGAGCCCTTCCCCACAGCCCCACCCTTTCAACTGCTATGGAAATGGGACGCGATGCTCTTCCTCATAACGGGGACATGAACCTGGTCCCCGACCCAAGTTGGTGAGCATCCAGGGAAATTGCGAGTGAGGGGACCCGGCTTGCATGGGGGTTAGCCTGAGAATTAAGCACGATGAGGGACCGAAATGTCACCCAAACCTGATTCTGGACCAGAACCACAAAAGCAGGAGCAAAGCAGACCCGGCCTTTCCACCAGCGAGGGCTGCTCTTCAGGGAGAGCGCCCAGACCTAAGGTGGACCTCAGGCCATCCGCGCCGCCCACTTCACCCATCCGTCCACAAGGGCAACTGACCGTCCCTCTCGGACCACGCCTGAGATCCCGAACAGCCCGAAGTCTGTGATGACCACTTTGCCATTGTCGTAGAAGATGTTCTTGGACTTGAGATCTTTGTGCACGATGCCCTTGGCGTGGAGATAGCCCATTCCCTGGAAGACAGCGAGCGGCACGTCAGGGGCGCGGGGAAGGTGAAGGGCAACCGTGTAGCTTCCATCCCGGCCCAGGCCCCCCATTTAATCTTCACGACCCTATGTAGTGTAACTGCCTCCACTTTACAGAGGAGGAAACCAAGCCTCAGAGAGGGGAAGTCACTCGCCCCAGGCCACACAGCAGTTAGGCAGCATCACTGATACGGCAGAGACTGGCACAGCATTGTAAATCGACTATACCTTAATTAAAAAAAAAGGAGTTCCCATTGTGGCTCAGTGGCTAACGAATCTGACTAGGAACCATGAGGTTGCGGGTTCAATCCCTGGTCTTGCTCAGTAGGTTAAGGATCCGGCGTTGCTGTGAGTTGTGGTGTAGGTTGCAGATGCGGCTCGGATCCCGTGTTGCTGTGGCTGTGGCGTAGGCCGGCGGCTACAGCTCCTGTTAGACCCCTAGACTGGTAATCTCCATATGCTGCAAGTGCCGCCCTAGAAAAAGGCCAAAAAAAAAAAAAAAAACCCAGCATCGCTGAGACCTGGTCCAGACCAGTCTGAGCTCCTGCCCAGCACCCACCTACTCCTTGGAGGAGGTGCGAAAAGGGTGAAGGGTGGGGAGCTGGGCGTCAGGGAGTGTATAAAGGTATGCCGTGATGGTGCCCTCCGTGTCAAATCATAAAAGACCCGAGCGATCTGGGGTCTCTCTGGGGCTGTGCGCAGCTGGCCTCTCCTCTCAGGCTGGGCGAGGACTGGGTGGGGGGAAAAGAGAATTCCCACAGAGGGAGTCCCTGAATTCAGATGGCCCCCTGTCTATGCTGTGGTAGAAGTCCTGGCCTAAGACTGAAATCCAATCCAGATTCTAATTCACTGTTAGCCTTGGACTTGACCTCTGAGCCTCAGTTCCCTCATCGGTCAAGCGACGGGGTGGGGGTGGGTGATTTCTACCACCGCTGTTTGACTGGACACTGGCCAGGGCATGGGCTGTGGGTGACCTGACCCAGGTGTATCTCATCCAAGGCCGAAGCTGTCTTCTGTCGCCAAGCCCAGGGCTCCCTTGGGAACGGGGGGGGGGGGGGGGGGCGGAGGGAGGTACAACATGCCACAACTGAAATGGGCGTCCCTACCAGGTCAGAAAGAGGCCCGGGTGAAGCCACCTCCCAATCCAGGGTGCTCCATGCGTGAGAAATCTGGGGGTGAGGGGCGCGGAGGTAAACAACAAGCCAGATTTAGGAAATAGAGAGGACAAGCTGGGAGGCAGAAGCAGGCAGAACTCAGCCGAAGCCAGAGCTCGGTCCGCGTGCAGCTGCAGCGCGTCAGAGAAGAGTCTACACAAGGCAGCGGCTGTTCTGCAAGAGACAGGAGGGCGGGGTCCACCGCGGCCACTTCCCTCGGGCCTGCCAAGAACTCTCATCCTGCCACAGAAGTAGGGAGCGCCAGCAAAGAGGGACTTGCTCTGTCCCCAAACTCCACCCTGCATCTAAGAAGGTCCCTCCTAGATGATCTGCCCACTTCCCAAACCAAACCAAAGCACAAGCCTTCCCGAGTGACCAGAGAGAACCAAAGGCCTCATCTTTGGTTGACCAGGGACCAGCTGTGTGACTGAGGATAAGTGGCTGTGCCTCTCTGAACCTTGTTTATATTAAATACATACCACGGTCTCAAACGGGCAGCTTAAAGAGACAAGAGAGAAAGTGCTCGGGGGGAGTTCCCTGGTGGTGCAGTGGGTTAAGGATCCAGTGTTGCCACTGCTGTGGCTGCAGGTTCAAGCCGTGCTATGGTGCAGGTTCAAGCCCTGGCCCTGGGAATTTCTGCCTGCTCTGGGTGTGGCCAAAAAGGAGGGGAAAAAAAAGTGCCCGAGTCTGGAACACGCACTCTCCTTCCTCCCCATAATTTCACAAAGTCTCCAGGGTGGCCTCCAAATCCTCTAGCCAGAGGTCAGTCCCATGTTATTGTATTTTGAGACTTAAAATATCAGAGATGACTACAAAAGGAAATGGCTTCTAAGTCCCCAGAAGGAGAAGGGTGAGGGAAAGTCAAAAAAGCCAGCAGAGAGGCGCTTCCAGCTCCGCAGCTCCAAAAGCTCTGAGCAGCTTTTCTCTTCTGCCCTGGTATCTTCCAGATGGTTCCTTCAGCCTGACTCAGCCCAGCAGATCCCCCCTCAGGAACCAGACAGACTCCTCCAGGGTCCCAGGGCAGGGAAAATTGTTTGGGGGAGGAAGGAAGGGGTGGGAAAAGGGCTTGGCAGGTTTGGGGAGATCACAGAATGGCTTTGACACTGCGGCTCCCCCCAGCTTCTCTGCAATGAGCACGCCGCGAGCGCCATATTCTGGTTTGAGGGCTGTGGAAGTTGAATGCATTAGTTTAGCCACATGGGAATCTGGATGTTCATAAGTCACTGAGATTTTTGTCTTTTCCTTTCTGAAGAGACATGCAAAAGGGATGGATGGAAGGAGGGAGAGAAAAAGAAAAGGCAAGACTGAAGGCAGGAAAGGGACAAAAACCTGGTAGGAGCTGGTAAGGGAAAGCTTTTCTACAAAAAGAACCAGGAAAGAGGAAGCCCTAGCAAATATGAATCTAGTTTTTCTCTGGGCCTGTCTGTTGCTAAATAAAGCAACAAACGAGATGGAACCCCCCCCACACACAAAAAAAACAAAAATACAAAAAAAGCTGCCTGAGCTAAGCCTGAGAGCCTGTTCTCATGAAACTCGGATTCGGAAAATTTAAGGCAGAACCTCTGCCCCAAACCTTAATCAATTCTAACAGACTCTCACACCAAGGACTAGCCCAAGGCCCAGTGCTCCCTCTGGATTATTCCATTTCATTTTTGCACCAGTCCAATGAGGGAGGTGACACTGGCACCCCCATTTTACAGGGGAGGAAGCCAAGGCTCAGAGAGGCTAACCAACCTGCCCAAAGTCACACAGCTGGTGTGACCAAGATTCAAAGTCAGGCCATCTATTGCGTTTCTCCAGGGTATCCAGCTCCCATCGGATGAGACATGGATGGTGGGAAGGCGGTGGGGTCCCACCCCTGAGGCCCCTCTGGTCGACACCACCCTGATACAGGCAGACAAATCAGGGGACGGCCTGGAGTTGTGGACCAGCCAGCCACCCTTTACCTTGATGATCTCCTGGGCGATCTGTCTGGTCTTGTTGATGTCCAGAGACGTCTTGGGGTCCCTCACAAATGAGTGCAACGTCCGTCCCTTGCAGAAGCTGTGAAGAGGGGGTGGGTCAGCCAGAGGGCAGGGGCTCTGTGCACCACGACCCCAACCCCTGAGAAGTCTGGGAGGGGTAGGAGCAGGGCTGTGCCCACCGCTTCCGGAGGGCTCTCCATCTCCTGGACTGTGGGCACCAGAACATTCGTTCTCAACCAGCCTGGCACCCGCTCCTGCTGGGGCCTGGCCTTGACAGGCAAGAACACATGTTCCCTGAAGCCCAGGGCTGCCCACACCCCAGAACAGAAACCTGACAATTCGGAGCAGCCCACCCAGAGGGGGGGCGGTGCTGTGGCAGGACCACGCCCACTCAGACTCAGGTGAGGAAGAATCTGGCCTTTGTGGGCTATAACCTGGGAACCCCGGGTTCCGGGGCTCACCCTGTTAATTCTCATGATCGTGTTGTTTTCTGATCACCAGGAATTTATTACAATACAGAGTGTGCAGGGGGGAGGGGCTGGCTGTCAGGAGCATTAGAGCGATTATTAGATTAGGGGCTCATGTTATGGGGTCTCCACCTGCACTGACTCCTCAAACCCAGGGTGAGGAAGCACCCAGGAATAATGTGCTGCCTCATTCCCCTGTTCTGGGGAGAAGCCGACTTAAACCACCTGAGGAAGGGGCTAGTTTTTAGGGACCATCTCCAAAGAGATAAGATTCCTGGACTCTCAGGGTCTGGAATATTGCTGATGGTTACTTATCTGTGTTCCAGTCGCCTCAGCATATTTGAAAATGTGAACTTTTTGTTAATGTGCTTTTATTCTTGTATTGTATGTATTCCCTTTCCGTAGACTCAGGTCTCTCACGGGACCGGGTGGATGAGAGAAAGATAGAAAGATGAAGAGTGGACAAGGCTGAGGCTGGGCCCTGGGGGTGCTGAGCTGTGTAACCACAGCAAGACTCCCTGAAGCATAACAGTATCCTGCTTTGAGCTGGAATTTTGTCCCCTTGGTGTGGTGGGTGACCTGGTGACCTCATGCTGTGGGTGGTGGCTTATGTCTCTGATAGGCAAGCAAGATAGAAAGTACTATTATTTTTTTAGGACTGCAACCACGGCATATGGAAGTTCCCAGGCTAGGGGCTGAATTGGAGCTGTAGCTGCCGGCCTGTGCTACAGCCACAGCAACGCCAGATCTGAGCCACGCCTGCAACCTACACCACAGCTCACGCCAATGCCGGATCCTTAACCCTCTAAGCCAGGCCAGGGATCGAACCCGCATCCTCATGGATACTAGTCAGGTGGTTCTTAACCAGCTGAGCCACAATGGGAACTCCCTGGAATTTATTTTTTACCTAGTAAACAAATATAGTTTGAGGAGAAAACACTTTCAAAGCACAGGGTCCAGCTATAAGAAATGTCATCAGAATATTAATGAGGGTTCTCTTGGCTGATGGGATTAAAGCGACTTTTAGTTTTCTTCCTTGAATCCTCCACACCTATTCCAAAGATTTTTCATTAACCTCATATTGTTTCACCTGATTTTAGGAGGGAACACCCAACAATGACGTTCTCAATGCCATGGACAAAAAGGTTTCGGTTTGACCCCACTTTGGTGCTCAGGGGGCTGGACACTCATTCACTGTGGGTGGGAGAGGAAAGTGGTGAGCATTTTCTGGACTAGAAACGAACAAGGAGGAGTTTCCGTAGTGGCTCAGCGGAAATGAATGTGACTAGGAACCATGAGGTTGCGGGTTCGATCCCTGGCCCTTGCTCAGTGGGTTAAGGATCCGGCGTTGCCATGAGTTGTGATGTAGGTTGCAGACGCGGCTCGGATCCTGCGTTGTTGTGGCTGTGGCGAAGGCCAGCAGCTACAGCTCCTGTTAGACCCCTACCCTGGGAATTTCCATATGCCGCGAGTACAGCCCTAAAATGACAAAAGACAAAAAAAAAAAAAAAGAAAGAAAGAAAGAAACGAACAGTGAATTTCCAAACAGGACAGACACCTACTCTGATGCAGCCCCTTGCAGTCTCCCAAAGCCCACTAAGATATGGAAACAGAGAAGTTCAATGATGACAAAGTGTCCAGAACCAGAGGGCTGGTTGAATAAACTAGGGGAGGACCAGTGATCAGGATGCAGAGAGAACCAGGGCCCAGCTGTGGGACTCTACCCAATTCCATGCTACTCTCAGTGACACCATATTGGTAACTTGAAATCAACCACAGTGGTTGAGAGAGGCTGCGAACAAGGGCTCCCTCCCCACCACCCAAGAGCTGGTTGTTAAGCATTTACCAGCACGCCAGGGGGGTCAACCGCATGATGGGAACATTATGTGGGTACTTTTCGGGGGACTAGGTACAGTGTACTTGATTGATGGTACGTGATAAGGCAGGGCTCCCTAAGCTCCTCCTTTTCTTCAGGGGGTCTGGGCTGGAAACTGTGGAGGTTGGGAAATACTCTGTGTGTCGGGGGATCAAGCCGAGGCAGGTTCTCCCCGCCCAAGGAGGGCCTCTCTCTCCCCCCCCCCCGTGCTCTTCTCGCTGGGGCTGGTGGTCCAGGGGCTCTCACTCCTTGGAGGCCAGGTGGACCCTGTGAGGGCCACCACCCTGACGCTGAAGCCAAATTTACTGTCATACCGGGAAACGGCTTCACAGAGTGCTTGTCGAGGGCAAACGATTAGACCTCAGACCTGCGCTCACACGAGGAAAGCAAGGTAACCGGCAGGCTTTGGGGTGTGTATTTTTACAAACACATAAAAGTAGTTACGAATACAAATAGGAAGATGGTTTAAAAACATGAGTATCTACAAACTATTTTATTTATTTACTTGTCCATCGTTTCTGCTTTTTAGGGCTGTACCCGCAGCATGTGGAGGTTCCCAGGCTATGGGTCGAATTGGAGCTACAGCTACAGCGTCTGCGACCTGACCACAGCTCATGGCAACGCTGGATCCCCAACCTACTGAGAGAGGACAGGGATTGAACCCATGTCCTCATGGATCCTAGTTGGGCTCGTTTCCGCTGTGCCATGACAGGAACTCCCAAACCTCTTTATTTTAGTGGAAGGAACAATAACGAACTTTGGGGATACAGCCTTTGGGGAGAAGCACCCAGCTGGGGTGGGAGGAGGCTGGTTTTCACTTTGTACTTTTCTGGAACATTTGAATTTTCTTTATCCTTTTTTTCTTTTTTTTCTTTTTTTGGCCACCCCAGGGCATACAGAATTCCTGGGCCAGGGATCTGGCCTATGCAGCTGTGGCAACAGCTGGATCCTTCAAACCATTGTGTTGGGTGGGGGATCAAACCTGAGTCTTTGGTGCTACAGAGACACCACCAAATCCCACTGCACCACAACACAGAGGGAACTCCTTTTTTCTATCCTTAGGTTTCATTTCAGTAATTAATTAAATACAAACGGTTATACGATGGGGAAACGATGCCCTATTTTTGGTTTTCTTCTTGTAGCTCGCTAAGTTGAAATATTTGCGCCCACGAGGGTGTCCATAGGCCTCCAGGGAAGGAGGCAGGGGAGGGGGAGGCGGCAGCCCCAGGGAGGGCGGGCCGGCCTACCTGGTGATGATGGCCAGGTGAGGCGGGTTCATGCAGGCCCCCATGAAGAGTACCACGTTCTCGTGCCGCGTCTGCCGGTAATTCATCACCTCCTTCTTGAACAGCTTTAGGTGGTCCTGGTTGTGGCCATCCATCTCCAGCAGGCGGATGGCCACCTCGCCGTGCCAGCGGCCGCGGTGCACCCGGCCCCAGCGGCCCTGCCCGATGGGCTCGCCCAGCTCCACCTGCTCGAAGGGGATGTCCCACTCCTGCAGGTACACGCTGGTCTGGCTGGCCTTGCGTGAGATGGGGCCCCGCCAGGGCCGGCGAGAGCTCGGCAAGTCGTCCACCTCGTCCTCGTCGTCCTCCGCCTCTGACTTGCCGGCCTCAGGCTCCTCGGCCTGGAAGGAGAGGAGGAGGGAATGGAGGGGGCAGCAGGCCCGGGGCAGCCGACCTCCCTCCCCCAGGGCCTCCACCAGGTCGGGGAGCAGAGAGGCCTGGGCTCGGGAGGCCAGTCTTGGGGCAGATCCGGATCGCAGGCGGGCCACTTAGCACTATGCACCCCTCAATGTCCTAATCCACAACCTAAGGCAAAGCTCCTGGGCCCTAGGACACTTCTTCCCACTAATGTTCCAAGACTGCCTATGAGTGACAGCAACATGTTTTTTGTCATTCGTTTTTTCTTTTTAGGGCCACACTCATGGCATCTGGAGGTTCCCAGGCTAGGGGTCTAATTGGAGCTATAGCTGCTGGCCTACACCACAGCTACAGCAACACAGGATCAGAGCTGTGTCTGTGACCTACACCACAGCTCACGGCAAGGCTGGATCCTTAACCCATTGAGCGAGGCCAGGGATCAAACCCACGTCCTTATGGATACTAGTCGGATTCCTAACCCACTGAGGGAACACAGGGGAACTCTAATGTGGACATGGCATATCTGGGGAAGAGTATTAGTTCTCCTGGTGTGAAGAACTGAAGCTCATTCATCCTTTCTGGCTTTTGTTTAAACACGGAGTTTCGGACGCTCCTCTGGGCAGGAATAATCAGGCTGCCCACATTCTTTAAGTCACTGCACTGCAAGGGGCCGGGCTCAGTTGACACCAGTTCAAGGATCAAGGCAGCAGCTCCTGGCCCCCGGGGACCTTTGATATCGTCCAAATGCCTGGCCCCACCCCAGACTGACTTTGGTAGAGTCTCCTGCGGCGGGGGGCCCGAGGCCTCAAGGCAGGGGGTGGGACCCATGGGAATGAAGAGCTTACTTCAGCCTCAAAAACCAGAGAAGCGGAAGGTAGCTTGCTTTGTGGCATCCCGCATTGCTCTTCCTGCCTGGCACACGGCCCGCACCTGCCGCAGCGGGTGGGCACCTACCTGAGACGGCCCTTATCAGGGCCTGGTGCCCACATGTTCTCCAGGCCCCTCAGTGTGCTGAGCCGGGGGAGAGGAGAGAGAAGCACCGTCTACAGCCTGCGTGTCACCGCCACTCACCTCCAATTCATGATCCTCCGACACATCTGCTTTTGGCTGGTCATCAGGCCTAAGAGTAAAACAGGGTTTGTCAAGGAGACCCCGAGACCCAAGGAGACCCCACGGTCTTGCCACTCTACTCCCAGTTGGGCAGGGGCACTCCCGGGGTGAGGTCTGAGAAAGGAGCACCAGACCCAGATCCTGACTTTGGTGGTGGGAAAGGCACTCTGGATGCTGTGGAAACAGATACGAGGTCCAGGACCAGACCCCATATCCCTTCTCCAGCTTTGGCCTTCTCCAGACTAACCCGAGGGTCGTGGGGGCTAAGGGGTGGGCGGAGACCACCAGGGCCCTTTCAAGTCTGACAACCAGTATGTGGTTCTGCGTGCACGACCAGGACTTGGATTTCTACTTAAGAATGGGTCCTATCGCTCCCTAGCCGTGTGTCCTGATTCAATTTCTTAACCTCTCTGAGCTGGCTTCCTTGTCTGTGTGTTGAGGAAGACACCTACTTCACGCCTGGCTGAGAACTGTACCAAAACTTGTGAGTCAAGTGCTCAGAGCGACCTGACACAGAGAAACTGCCCCATAAACAGGAGCTATTTTTATTAGGTTTCTCTAAGGCCAAGTGCCCTCTGCCCAGCCCTCCTGGGCCACAAGCCTGCTCCAGCTTCACAGCCAGCCCCACCCAATGCCGACTGCACCCACAGGAGGCAAATAAAACCTTCCGGCTGAGTTCACAGGACCACAGGGTGAATTAGCCCAAGGAGTGTGCCCTATGGCTGACGGGACGGGTAACACCTGGAATGGGAGGTCCGAGGTTTAAAGGTAGGAGTGGGAGGTGCTGGGGATGTAGGTCCAGCTTTGACAAGTCCCCAAGGAAGAGAAAGTCCGGGGAGAGACCTACCGGGAACTGTCGGCCGCATCGGGGAGAGAGGCTGCCTGTGGAAAGGCCGAAATGTCTGGAGGAAACAGAACACAGATACGAGGCATGAGACCCCCATCCCACCGTCCCTGAAGACAGGGTGCTTGCAGGCCCAGCACGCGCAGGGTAGAGGGTGCTCCCCCGGCAGCCGCTCCCAGGACTGCACCGGTGCTCCCGGGCCACTTCCTAAAACAGCGCACCGCCGCAGCCTCCATGCCACTTGGTTTTGCAGACAGAGCTCTGTCGAGGAAGGGACTCCAGGCGGGAGAGGAGACTGAGACGTCTCAGTTACCGCCATTGCCCTTTGGCCCCACCGCCCCCTACCAGCAGCAGGTGCGCAAACTGTGGGCCAGACCCTCCTCCTGGGCTCCAAAGCAGGGGCTGATGACAACAACGCTGGAAAAGACTCTCAGACCAGCAGCGGGCAAAAGTCAGACTGGCAGGTGGCTCGTTAGTGACACCTGGTGCCTGGCCCAGCGGCTGGTGGGGGGACTTCCGGCAGGAGCCAGAGGCCACCCCCTCCCTTGGCTTCCGGGTTGGTGTGGCTGGAGGAGCAGCTCTCTGGGGAGATGAAGAGATGCAGAGTCCACACACCAGGGGCCCCAGGGCTGGGCGGCTGGCACTGACCCCTGAGCAGGGAGCCAGCGTGTTACAGGCCAAAGGCTCCATGCTGCTTCTGCTGCCGGCTTCTTTCTGTCCTCTCTAGTTCCTCTTAATCGCACTGCGGACACTGGCAGCCCCAGGGCTGGGTGGGTCCTTCACTTGCTTTTCCAGCCAAAGGGGTAAGACTGGAGGTGGTAGTGGCTCAAGCTAATCAGGGCCCCTCCCTGTCTTCTAGGACAAAGAGCCTCCCCCTCAGCCAGCAGACCTCCCTCACCTCCCTCTAGGGCTTCCTCCAAGGCCACTCCCGGAGCTTTCTCAACGTCTCTGGGACGTCACAGAGCCTCATAGAGGCCATAGGGCTTCTTATCAGAGAAATGCACACATGCACCCAACAACCTGTGCACGATTTCTGGGGAAACCTAGACCCCGCAAGCCTCTGCTGAGGCTCCCCCAGACATCGCTGTGGTGTCTGCAGACTCTCAAGGGCAACCTGATGTTTCTGCCCATCCAACACTGCTCACATGTTTCCACAGAATAAAAACACATGTGTGGGGGGGTGGGGGGGACGTCGGGAGGAGGCAGTTTGGGAAGAAATAGCACCCCAAGTTGGGGGCAAGGCAAAATATCTCTGAAGCTTCATCCTTCTTAAACCTTAAGAGTATAGTTTACAACCAACTCATTCTGCCATGTAGCAGAAATTGGCGTAACATTGTAAATCAACCATAATTAAAAAATTAAAACAAAAGAGTATATTTTGCATTCTGCTCCAAAGGTGTCCATGTTTGCTTTAATAGGACTATATTTTCCTTCCCTTCCCCCAGAGAGACCTTTCTGGAAGAAGGGCTACGTTTTCCCAAAGCTTTCAAGCGTACTCCCCTGTGTGTCGCTCTAGAGTAGTAACTAGGCAGGCTCTTGGAGGAGAACCATAGGGGCAGCTCAAGGATTCTGGCCCTGGGAGTTCCCGTCGTGGCGCAGTGGTTAACGAATCCGACTAGGAACCATGAGGTTGCGGGTTCGATCCCTGCCCTTGCTCAGTGGGTTAACGATCCGGCGTTGCCGTGAGCTGTGGTGTAGGTTGCAGACGCGGCTCGGATCCTGCGTTGCTGTGGCTGCGGCGCAGGCCAGTGGCCACAGCTCCGATTAGACC
>PVHT020000004.1:4813994-5052794 GCA_004024745.2 Catagonus wagneri
AAGAGACACAATGAACTTCTTTGAAGAACAGACAATGACTCACAGATTTTGGAAAACCTTGGTTTTTCAAATAAGACAATCTGGGGGGTGGGGGGATGCACTGTGGGTTTGGGACACAAAATCTATCGTATTGACTTATGATCTTTGTACACCTATAACTGAAATAAAATTCATTGTTAATATGAAAAAAAAAAAAATAGATGGGTGAGAGACTTAGGTACTTTCAAGGCCCCCAGGGAGAGGGTGCCTGGGTCAGCCGGACAGAGAGGGTCACGGCACGAGGCAGTTAGTGGAACCATGCAAAGGACTCACCTGGGAAGATAAACTGCTGTCTATGATGAATGAAGTAGGCAGCTTGAAACAGAAGAGGAGGTAAGTCACACACAGAACAGCAAACACAGCGGGAGTTAGAGGGGACACAGGCAAGGGCTTGGGCTTGGGGTAGAGGTGTTGGTTACAGGGCTGGGGCAGGGGGCCTGGCCAGGACAGGGTGATCCATGCAGGAAGGGGGAAGAAAGCTGGGAGAGAGAGGGTGCTGGCAGGAGCCCCAGGAGTAAAAGGACTTGATTGGAGGATGGGGGTTCAGAGACCCAGTCTCGGAGGCCACCTTGCTGCAGAGCCCTGCAGTGCTGTTTCCCTCCCGGGTCCCCTTCTCCTCTGGGAACTGCGCACGAGCCCGGGAGGAACAAACACAACGGGGAGAAAAACCAAGTTCCTGAAAACAGTTAAAGGTGCTGCATGCACAGGAAGGTGAGATCTCCCGGCCCAGGTTCACACCAGGAGGTGCTGAGGCTTCAGCCACTCAATGTCATCCTCCGAAAAAAATAACCTTTCCCCAGGGTTAGCCTCGGAGATACATGGAAATGCTCCCTCGCAGCACAGAGTAGCTGGGCAGGAGGAAGTCCCAGCCCACGTTAACCGCCAGCCCAGTTCAGCCCCGGGCGCTGCCATGACCAGAGAAGGGGCAGATCCTGGGGAGAAAAGGTTCTGTGCAGGGGGACAATGCGGGCCCAGCCCGGGGACATCAGGGAAAGCTGAGACGCACTGGCTGCCATCACACAAGGGACTTTTTCTATGGCTATTATTTTCCAAACAGGCCCTGCCTTTCAGAACAACCCAAACTATAAGGTTCAGCAAAAGGCCCGGTTTCAGAGCATAACAATGACAGAGCAGAAAGGGAGAGGAGCTTAATCAAGCGGGCCATCTCCCAGTCATGGGGAGAGGAGGGGTGTGCTGGGGACAGTGCATTCCTGTTGCCAGATGTCCAGCCATGTGTGTGTTAAGGCAAAGGGGCAGAAGAAAGAGAAAAAAAGATTGCTAAAATTCTCTTGTCATCTCCCCAAAGAAGTCCCTAGAACTCTGGTGAGATGGGCCCAAAGAGGCTGCCCCAGCTGTGAGGGGCCCCAGCTGGGGGTCCCCTGGCACGGGAAGGGCTGTGCCTCAGTCCTCCTCAGCCTGTTGCCCCAGGGGCCAGTGACAGGTGGGGCCCAGCCTGGACTCCTTGGGCTGAGGCTGGCAGTGGGCCTGGCTGGGCCAGGAGCAACCTGGAGCCCCCCAGCCAGCTGACCTTCCCCGGCTGCACTGGAGCACACCTAGGGCCAAGGCTGGCTTCAAGGAGACACCTGAGGGCCAAGGCCGGGGCTCAGTCTGAAATGGGTGAGTGGGCTCCGCTCTGCTCCTTGGGGAGGCAGGCACCTCAGGCCTGGCCGAGTGGCAGGGACCATGTTCCTACAGCCCCCGGGGCAGCCAGGAACGTGGAGGAGTCAGAGGTCAGCCCTGCTTCAGCCCCCACTCCCCGTGGGCTCATATCCTTATCTACACAATGGGAAGGCCCTCAGCCACACCTGATCTCTCGTTTTATGGAAAAGGGAACAAAGCTCCCCTTTAAGCGGCTTGTCTAGATCACAGAGCAGGTAAGCCAGAGTCTGGATCCCCTCTGCCCGGCCTCCTGGACCTGCCCCAGCTCCCTGTGCTGCCTGCCCTGCTTCCTGGCAGCTTAGATACCCGAGTGAGCGAACAACACCCAGGAGAAGCCACCCCATGCATGAAAGGGCAGCATGGGGATTATTTAGGTCAAGAACACAGGCTTGGAATTCCCTTGTGGAGCAGTGAGTTAAGGATCTGGTGTTATCACTGCCCTGGCTTGGGTTCAGTCCCTGGCCTGGGAACTTCCACATGCCTCGAGGGTAGCCAAAAAAAAAAAAAAAAAGGAAGAAAAGAACCCAGGCTCTATATCAGACAAACTTGGCTTTTATCTCGGCTCTGCCACTTACATGCTGTACAGCTCGGGGCAAACCAGTTCCTCCCTCTGAACCTCAGTGTCTCTATCTGTAGAATGGGTGCAATCATAGCAAGTTTAAATAGGGCAATGTACTTGAGCGTGGCATAGCACTTGGCTCCCAGCATGTGCTCTTGGTGGCTGCAGCGTTTGACCTTGAGCTTGCTGAGACGGGGACATGCAACCCCATCCCCAAGGGCCCGAGAAAGCCAAAGTGTGGTACCTGGGAAGTTGAACCTGCCATCCCGTTGGCCGGGCGAGGGGTTGGGGGGCGTGGTGGCACTGGACGGGTTGGATGATGTCGGGAAGGGTGCGGGCGAGGAGGGCGTGGAGGATGTGGTGGAGGATGGGTTGCTGCTGGAATCCAGGTGGTTCATGGCCGAAGGGTGCTCCTGCAGGACCAGAGACACGGGGGCGGGGGGGGGGGGGGCAGGGGTCACCCAGCCCCCACCCAGCCCCACCTGCCTCCCCCACCCACCTCACCTAAAGAGATCAGCCCAGGGCGTCCTGGCATTTTATGAGTCTAATATTTGAAAGAAGGACAGCACCCACACCTCACTGCCCAGCCCCTGGAGGGCTCCTTTTATCCTTATTTCAGCTCAAACATCCTTTCCTCCTGGAAGCCCTGCTCCAGCCCTGGTTGGGGCCACGCTCCTCCCCCTTACCCTCCCACGGCTCCCGGGACTTTTCTTTCTTTGGCCACACTCGTGGCAATTGGAAGTTCCTGGGCCAGGGATCGAACCTGTGCCACAGCAGCAACCCAAGCTGCGGCAGTGACAATGCCGGATCCTCAACCCGCTGCGCCACGAGGGAACTCCCCAGAACTTCTCATCAGGGCACTCGAACTACGGTTTGTCACCCACCTGCAGGCCTCTTGGGCCATTTCCTGAAGACTGTCCCTACATCACACCATGTGTCCCAGGAGGGCAAGGACCATGCCCACTCATCACACACCCAGTGCCTGGGTCTGGGCGGGCCAGAGTGGGGTCTTTCAATGAATTAAATTCAGTCTCTGGCAAGTGTCTATTTAGGGCATGGTACACAGTGGGTGCCTAACAAGTGCTCTCTCCACTCAGAAGCTGGATTTGCCGGCTAGGACCATTCAGTGGCGTGAGCCTCGGCAAGGCCAAAGGACCACCCGAGAGAGGGCTACAGGGGAGACCGAGTCTATGTCAGGCGGGACCCTGGACCTGACCAGCATTTCCCAGACCCAAACACCAACTGCCTAAGGGGCTGGGGAGGGACTCCTGGTCAAACAAGTTGGGTTAGAGGCTTAACTCAACCAGTTTCTCCTTTGAAGGCTCTCAAGGCTCTGGGGTGCACAGTGGACCCTGCAACCCACCAAAGCCATTCAGTGGGTCTCACTTCCCAGTGACAGCCAACACTACCTGGTGCCAGGCTAAAGCAGGAAGGGCTGCACGCACGGCGCCCTCGCTCTTCCCGCTCACAGGTCAAGGACCGGACCCTCCATTCTGGCCAGGCCAGCTGGGGCAGGGGACCGGCTCGAGGGGAATCACCTCCCCCTTCTGAGTCACGTGATGTGTCATTCCTAAGACGGGGGCATCAGCTGCTGCCTCAGGGGGTTGTTCACTCGCGTGACATTCAGTGCAAACACTTCCTCACTGCCTGCTGCGTGCCAGCCACCCCGCTGGGGGTGCTTTGCAGAAAGGAATCCCGGGCCAGGGTTCTCCTGACATCATACCTTCTTTGTCAGTGCTTTGGGGAGGGTTCCGAAATGGGGCTCAGCTGCTCGGTCCACTGGATTGTTGATGTCCGAGGGGACAGATTCTGTCCTCCGAAGCCTGGGTACTATTTAAAAAAAGGGGGGAGTTGCAACCATCAGCAGGGAACAGGATCAAGAAAGACCTGCCCAAAATCCAGAAGGCAGGGGAAAGGAGGGCAGAACACTCACGTGGAAGGAAGGATATTCTACAAGCAGGGGCTTCTTTTGTACACTTGTTATGACACTTCAACCTGGTAAAGAAGACAGGGTCAGTGCATGGAGGGCAACGTGCCCCGGGGTACGTACGGGGCTCGGAAGCACTGCCTGGCAGCTCTGAGCAGCGCTCAGCCACAACTGCCTCTGTTTCTACAAGCGCCTCGAGCAACACTAGGTTACAAGTGTAGAATCGCTTGTTAGTTAATAACACTAGCAGCTACTGTCTGATAAGGAAGGCCAAGTTCCTGCTGTTGCCTGCCCAGTCTTCACAGCAAAATAAGTTTGATTGGACTGATTTTGACTTGCTGTGGGTCACACATCTAGTTCTCTTTTCCACCCATGTCCAGAAAGCTTGAGATGGTCGGAACTTTAAGGAGGCGAATTGGAAGGAGAATGTTTCCATCCCCAAAGGGAAGCAAGCGGCGGCCCATCTCGCGTCACTCCTGCACAGGCCATGTGGTTTGAGGAGTAGCGTGGCCGGGAACGGGAAGCGCTGGGTTCTCGGTTTGGTTCTGCCCGCTGAACGCTGCCTTGGGGTCCTCACTGATCAAAGGGGCCGAGCGCTGGGGCCCTGCCAGCCTCACACTGCAGCTGCAGGGCTCAGAGGTTCTCCTGTGCTCTCCACGTGCAAGGTGGTACTTGAGAGGGGGCTGGAGGTCCCCAGTCGAAAGCCAAGTGGTCAGAAGCCACAAAGGACCTAGGCTGGTGAGAAGGCTCTGGCGTCTCCTTCGTGGTCAAGGGAGTCACCGGGGAGAAGCAATGTAGCCAATGGACACACACGAGAGCTGTCACCTACAGTCTGGCAGGAGCCCAAATGCTTTCACTACACATACTAGCTCAGATTCTTAGAGCAATCCTGATGGACAGAGAGAGCTGGAGTCATCTTCCCAGGTGTATAAATGACAAAAATGAGGCCCAGAAAAGGCAAGCACCTTGCCCCAGGTCACCCAGCAATGCAGGGGTTAGGTGAGCTAGAAGCAGAGACTCCAGGTTCACCCTCCATAAGGTGAGGGCAGAGGACAGCAGGGGACTGACTCTGCTCATCTGACACTGTTTCCTATCTTTGTTCTTCTCTCCCACCAGAAACCATAAGAGTAGGAAAAAAGAAAGCTGAATTTGTATAGAATCTGCATATTCCCCTCACTCTCTTCTTCTGTCAGTACCGTGAGCCTTCCCTCTATTGTTATCATTGCCTGTCTCCATTTCCCCGTTCCTTGTGTGCTAAATTTTAAGGCTATACTTCAGAACTTACAGATTCCAGAACACTCCTGCCTTTCCTCTCTGCCTTGGTACAAGATGTTCCCTTGGCCTGGAATTCTCTTTCCTCCTTGGTCTACCTGGTGAACTTCTATTCATCCTTCAAAGCCCACATCAGATATTCCCTTCTTTTGAGAGTGCCTTGCCTGATGCTTCCTCAGTCCTCCTAGAGAGAGTTAATCTCTCCCTGGTGTGCTGAGATTATGAACAGTAGGTTTAGGAACTCTCAAAGGACTCTGACTTGACCTAAGGCCAAGAATCAAGACTGTTACTAAAAATGTATGGCGTTTGTTCCTCTCCCCCATGCCTGCCACCCTCCACCATGCCTGTCACCCTCCACCCATCACCTGCAATGCTTGCACTTCACTCCAAACATCATGCTCTTCTGGCACACATGGCAGACCTGGGACAGCCAGGACTTGGTGGAGAACCTGCAGGGGGTGGACACATGAAGATGTTCAGAGGGGCTGTGATGGAGGAAGGTCCCCACACAGCCCCAGGGAAACCAGGAGGTTGGTTCCATCCCAGAGTCCCAAGCACCCTCTCCTGTGGGAGGCAGGGACACCCAGGGGCCACTTCCTTCACCAGGCATTCGGGTCTCTCAGCCACAAAGTCATTGCTGCCAAAATCCCAAAGCTGGTGTGGTCACTGATGCCAGCTCTCCGGCAAGGCAGTTTGGCAAAAGCAATCCAAGCTCGAAGTGCACACCTCAAGCATTTCCAGTCTCAGGGGATTCATCCAACAGATACTCCCACAGGTTTCAAGTGATGTACTGACAAGGTTACTTGCTGCAGCGTGTTGGTGGCAGTAAGAGACTGGAAGCAACCCACGTTGTTAGGTGTGCAGGTGCCTGACTGCACAAAGTACGGTCCATCCACACAGCTGAACACCATGCAGTGGAAAATAAGGAAGCTTTTTTTGGGCAAAGAGGGCATGGTCTCTAAGTCCCACTGTCACAGAGTCCCCGTTGTGGCTCAGTGGAAACGAATCTGACTAGTATCCATGAGGACGCAGGTTCGATCCCTGGCCTCGCTCAGTTAAGGACCCAGTGTTGCTGTGAGCTGTGGTGTAGGTCACAGATTCAGCTCCGATCCCGCGTTGCTGTGGCTGTGGTGTAGGTCAGTGGCTACAGCTCCGATTCAGCCCCTGGCCTGGGAACCTCCATATGCCATGGGTGTGGCCGTAAAACAACAACAACAACAAAAAAAATTACACTGTCAGTGATAAAAGTAAAGTACAGTGCTCCTTGACTCTACCAACATGAAGTTCAAGTACAGGAAAAATGAAGTAATGACAGAAGTGAATAGTACCTCTGGGTGGTGGTGCTATGGACTGGGAGGGGCCAAAGAGAACTTTCTGGGGTGTGGATGCTCTGAATCTTCCTCAGGCGGCACGCGTGTTGTACACATATGGAAGAAATTACTTGTGTACTTAGCTCTCTGCATAGTATGCCCCGATTTTAGAAAGGAAAAGAAAGCAAAGTATAGGACAGTGTGTATAATATATGCAATATTTGTGTGAAAATAAAAAAGGAGACGGAAGGATATGCATATGTATTTGCTCGTATAAAAATATCTCAAGGATACACAAGGAGCTGCCAAGATCCGCCTACGGGGCGGGGGGTGGTTGCGGGGGAGCTGGGGACAGCTGCGGGTGGGGGTTTTTCTATATATATACCCTTCCAGACCTCTTGAGGTTTGAATTACAAATGTATTTCAATTCAAACTAAATCAAAACCAAAAACACAGAAGCTCACAAAAGATATAGTAGAAAGAAGGATGGGCGTTGAGTGGATGGTGCCTTCCAGAGAAAAAGCCCAAGACTTATCTACAGGGTGCGGAGGGCTAAAGGGCAGAAAGAACTGACATTTTTGGAGAATAGATTTTTTTTGGTCTTTTTGTCTTTTCAGGGCTCCACCCGCGGCATATGGAGGTTCCCAGGCTAGGGTCAACGCTATAGCCACAGCAACGCGGGATCCGAGCTGCATCTGCGACCTATACAGCTCACGGCAACGCTGAATCCTTAACCCACTGAGCGATGCCAAGGATTGAACCCACAACCTCATGGTTCCTAGTCGGATTAGATAATCACTGAGCCACCACGGGAACTCTGGAGAATAGATTTTTAAAAGCATAGGATAGCATAGTAACCACAGAACAAATAGCAACAGTATTTGGGCAGCAGTTTCTCATGTGTCCAGAAACATTAGCTCACTCCTGGGAGTGACCACCCCTGGGAGTTAGGCAGGCCGGGGATTCTCAGTGCAGAGGCATGGAAACCAGCTTAGAGAGGTTAGGTGACCTCCCCGAGGTCACAGAGTTGGGATGCTGTGCGGTGGAGGCTGGACTCCAGATCTCTGAAGTCAGAGCACGGCTCTGTAAGAGAGACCCCTGGGGCAGAGGACGAAGGGAAGAGCATGACGGACTTCGGGGTCAGACCACACCGGGCTTGCACCCTGCTGATCACTGGCTGTGGGTTGGCTTGAAGCCTTTGCAAATGAGGCCAACACTCCCCACTCACAGGGATTTGGGATGAACACTCAATGTGCTGTGTACCTGTGCACAGCCTGGACTGCGGGCAGGACTGTCACTGTCTCTACTCAGCCAAGAGGGGAGCTCCCAGGTCTAGGATAAGGGCACCCATTCCCTTGGAATGACTTTTGTGGGGGCGGGCGAGTGCCTGCAGCATCTGGAAGTTCCCGGGCCAAGGATCAAACGCACGCCACAGCAGTGACAATGCCTGATCCTTAGCCCTCTGAGCCACCAGGCTACTCTTGTGGGATGCCTTTTAAGGAGCCCTGATCTGGCCTCCCTGGGATCCACTCTCTTTCTAGGCATTTTTTGCTTTTTTTGAAGGGCCATACTCGAGGCATATGGAGGTCCCCAGGCTAGAAGTCGAATTGGAGCTGCAGCTGCTGGCCTATGTCACAGCCACAGCAATGCCAGAACTGAGCCACATCTGCCACCTACACTGCAGCTCACAACAACGCCGGATCCTTGACCCACTGAGCGAGGCCAGGGATTGAACCTGACACTATGTCAGTCCTGCTGTCAGCTTAACCTGCCGAGCCACAGTGGGAACTCCCTCTTCGGCCTTTAGTCTCCTCTCATGTCAACACGGGGGGCGGGGAAAGGAGCAGCTCAGTGGTACCCAAGCTCTCCACTAGGGAATCCTGATAACAGGCTGAAGTGATAGTTAGGGTTGGGCCCGAGAAGGGGGAGGTGCTGGGAGGTGGCGGGGGCAGGTAAGTGTCACGGAAGAGGTTTTTTTTTTTCTTTCTATGATCAGACCAAAAACCTTCAGACTTTCTTACTGAAAGAGGCCCAAATCATGAATTCAAAAAACCAAGAGGGCGTGACTGTGATGTTAAGTCCCCAAGGCCAGAACCCAGGGGTGGGGGCGGAGCAGCTGGGCAATGCCAGACGAGAGGGGTGCTGCTGCCCGGGTGGAAGGGAGCAGCTGTCGGGGCAACATTCGGGGCCAGCGGGCATGGCCTCAGGTCCTCTGGGAAACCAGGTGCAGCCAAGACAGAAATGGAACAAAGCTACCTGCTGATCTGGGTGCCTTGGACAAGTCAGCCCCTCTTGGGCCGGAGGCAGAGGTTAAACGCCAAGTGCTCCTCAGGACCAGACACGTACGGCTCACACGCATGTCACCCCATTTTATCCTCATGACGGGACTGGGAGCGGGTCCCGGGGCAGACAGGGAAACCGAGGCTGGGAGGGGAGTCCTGCTCTCGGCCTGGGAACATTGCACCGGGGGTGGCTGAGGGAGGCACTCGGCCTGGCACTCAATCAGCGTCTTCGGGTGCAGGGACTCTTCCTGAGGCCTGGAGTCCAGGCATCCCAACCCGGCCAAGGCTCCAAACAGGTACCCAGGCGCCAGCCACCGGCTCAAGCAGCGTCTCAGTGGCAGCGTGACCTCAGGCAAATTACTCAACTCCTTGGAGCTAGGTCTGCCCTTCTGGGCGAGGGTTCCAGACCTTCCTCCCACACAGGCTGGAGTGCAGTTCACGCTCCAGAGGGCATCAAAAGGCCCTGGCAAGTTGCAAAGCCCTTGACGAGCGTGCCCTGTAGCATTCACAGCCTTTAACGGGGCAGCCAGGGCTCAGGCATCCTGCCGGTCATCCAGGGGGATGAGACGCCACCCAGACGTGCCGCTGGCAGCACACACCGGCCTCATGGGCATTAAGGCTGGGGCCTCTGGGTGGTCCACGTGATGGCCCACGTCAGTCACGCCAGCTGCATAGGCGCCAGATCACTGGAAGGCGCTGGAATCCAGACTGGCAAGCTGGCAAGCCGAGAACTTAGGGGTGGGGCCTGAGTTGCAGCGAGCTCCAAGGACTCTGCCGTGTGGCCAGTTATGTCCACATAATTGATGTAATGCTGGACTCAGAGGACACCCTCAGCTTTTCCTCCCGGGGCCGGTGACTCTGGTCTCCTGGGACCTGTGTTTTCCCTCAGCAGACTGGGGAAGAGACCCAAGGAGGGGCAGGGGAGGAACCAGGAAGTCCCAACAGCCGCTGGTGACCGTGCCAGGCTGTGTCCACAGAGGTGATAGACAGACAGACTAGAGGTCAAGAGCCCCAAGAGGCAGGCCAGTCCCCTCCTGCAAAGAAGAGTGACCCCTCCGTGAGGGCTCAACTCATGCGGGTCCCAGCCCCTCCCCAGCCTGGCTGGGCCTACCTGTGTGTCACCGAGAGCCCGATGTCCCTTCGTACCATCTGTGGGGATCCGTGCGGGAGATCTGCGGGGAAAGAGGCCAGGTCAGGCAGGCTGAGGAAGCCCTGCCAGGGGCAGTGCGTACCTATGACCTGCTATTCCGGAGATCACAGCCTGGGGCATTGAGGGGTGGGGGGATGACACAGGGACCAACCAGGTGGCAGAGAAATGTCTTCCTGCACCTGCGTCTAGTCAAGGCAGGGACAGGACAGGCTGGACCACGGGAGTGGCATGACCACGACTCCAACAGCTGTTACCACCTAACCTCTGCAGACGGTTCACAAAGCCCCTGTGTGGTTTCCAGCTCTGGCAGAAGGCAAAGCCGAGAGAAAGCCAGAAGCTCCACACCCCCCAAACTTGCACTTTCCTCATAGATGCACACACAGGTCACCAGTCTGGGAGCTCCCAATTCTTGTTAAGCTGGTCGAAGCTCTCCGACCCTTGGCAGAGACAGGGTTTGGGGCTGCTAGGCCATGGAGCTCACCTGGTGGCTTTCCAGCCAGAACCACCTTGAGAATTGTGCTCTGAGAGCACCACTGCCAGGATCTGGCAGGCCGAGGGAGGCCGAGGTGAAGCTTTACCTGCTCCCACGTGGCCCAGCCCCACCCGGGCACTCAGCCTGAGCTCTGCTTGCCTTCCTAGAGAGCACCCTGGCCTCTCTCCCCAGTCCTGGCTTCCCCGTGAGAACAGGGGTCCCTGGCATTCATGGTATTAGAGGTCGGGCAGCAGAGGAGCAGCTGGAAGCAATCTGTCCATCCACCAGCAGCCCACGTCTGACCCCCTCTGCCCCCCTCCTCTGCCCCGCACCCTTCTGCCCACGTTCAGCACTGCCTCTCTCCTCCTAGAGCCAGGGTTTTCAACTGAGCCCATGGATGGGCTCCAGGGGGTCTGGGAACCCTCTGGACGGGCAGGCACAATGTTGTGGGCTTTTCCCTAGAAATAGAATCTAGACTTTCATCCAATTACCCAAGAAACCTGTGACCCAGAAATTCAGGAACACAGTGCTCCAGGGATCTGTGGTCATCCCGTATCCTCTGAGTCAGCCCTCCTCCCCGCGCTGGCCGGGCACACAGCTGGTGCTCAATAAGTGGTGGTTCACTTAAGGCCGTGAACCACACACCAACCGCAAGAAGGGCATGGTGGACGTACTGACTTGTCCTCCTACCCCAAGGGGAGTTTGATGGGGACCAAGAGGCCTCTGCCAACCCCTGATGATTGAACCCACCATCTCTCCAACACATCTGCCAGGGGCCTGTCTCCCCCTAACTCTCTCCTGGGGACTCCGTCTCACCCTAGTCAGTAGCCCAGGCCATCAAAACACACACGTCTAAAAAGGGGTTAGGCTGCCAGTCTAGGAGAGAGCGACTATGGGAAAATGAGATTTTAACCATCTCTCTTTCAATGCAAACTACGACTGATTTGTAACGTCTGCTACAGGCATGGGCTAAGAAGGTGAGATGACACAGGTGCCAGGTTTCAAATGTCCCTGATGGAGATGAAATGCAGTCCTAAAGGTTTCGTCCTGCCTTCCAGGCCAACTGGGGAAGCAGCCCCACTACTGTGGCTCCTACGTTACCACAGCCACGGGGAAGATGGCAGGGCTGGGCTGTCCTAGGGGTGCAGGTGCTGGATTCTCCTCCAGGTCTCTGTGAGGGGCCCTGGGAGTTTCTGCCTGTGCCCTGGGGAGACAGAAGCGCAGCCTCCCTCCTTCCTCACCTACGCCTCCCTGGTGGTCCTGCAGTCAGATCCATTTCGGCAAAGTCACTGCCTGTTATCCCCTCCTCATCTCTAAAACCGCATGGACAGCCTCATCACTCTGCTTGGCCAGCTCGGGAGAGTATGAAAATAAGCTGCCACAGCCGGACATCTCTGAATTTCCATGGAGTCAATTAAAAGCAGACGCCTGAGGCTGTTCCCCTCTGCTCTGACTCTGGAGTTCGCTGCCCCACGGCACAGTCACCTGCAAGAACCAGCTTCCAAGCCAGAGGTGGGAAAGGGACTCAGGGGCTGCCTGGGCATCCTGGTCCCCTCCCAAGGGGGCATTCGTGCCCTCTGATCTCTCGGGGACTCATTCAGAGCCGACCACATTCCCACCTCCAGGGATGGCCCCTCCTGGGGCTCTGCAATGGTTAATGTCCCCCTACACTAGACAGACCTCTCTCCCAGGAGCCTGGCATCCCCGTGGTGGCCTGGCAGGCAGACAGTCCCCGCCAGTGGCCTCCCGTGGGGATGGCAAGATGCAAGCGGGGGGAGGGGGTGGCTGTGGGACGTCCATGTCCCGTGATGCTTTCAAAGTCTCTGCTTCTCAGAGCAGCTGCTGGCTGGGCCGAGCCACCTTCTCATCTGAAGGCTCCCTGTCCTAGAGCTAGTTCCTGACGCGGCGTCCAGCACCTCTGCTTCTAGACCATGGAAAGGCCAGCAGACTAAGAGGGCTGGAGAGATCCACCTCCGACGGGCACAGCGACACAAACGGGACTCCCCAGTGGCAGAGAGGGTGAAAGTGAATCATTCTTACCAAACCTGGAAGAGACAAAAAAAAGTGGGATTATGTCACCACACTGGCTCCCAGCACATCAGCTGGAAGGGTGCAGGCAGAGTGCTCGGATGAGGGCTTTGAGCCCCTGGGGCGTGGGGCTGCGCTGGCTGAGTGCCTGGGGACGTTTCCTCAATGAGAAACGCTAGAGGTGGCCCCTTGCCCCCCTCCCAGGGGGCAGTGGAGCTACACCCTGCACCAAGCACGTCATTTATTTATTTATGTTTTTATGGCTGCACCTGCAGCATGTGGAAGTTCCCGGGCCTGGGATTTGAGCCACAACTGCAAGTGGCGACACCAAATGCTTTAACTCATTGTGTCAGGCCAGGAATCGAACCTGTCCCTCTACAGCGACCGGGGTGGGCCCTGAGTGACGCTTCTGGGGTGTGTGTTCGCGCTGCTATCTCTGGGAGGAAGAGAGTTGGGACCCCAGGCCACTCATGGAGGGCGGCAGAGTGGGCTGAGCACCCACGTTGGTGCCAGGTTGGCGGCCTCTGTGGGGACCTGCCTCAGAATCCCAGGGTCCGAGGGCCACGCACCAGTGGTGAGATCTGAGGAAGCGGTGACATCTGCCTGAGGTTCTGTCCACCCAGAGCCGGGGATGAGACCAGAGCAGTTCTAATGCTCTTTTCAGGGAAAAAAGCGAAACAGACGCACTAGGATTTGCCCACTGAGATGCCCTCTGACGGATCCACGTCCACGTCCACGTGGTGGTCAGCACCGTGCTTTCTTTTCTTTTTCTTTGTGCTTTTTTTCAGTCAGGGCTGCATTTGCGGCATATGGAGGTTCCCAGGCTAGGGGTCTAACTGGATCTGCAGCCGCCGGCCTACACCACAGCCACGGCAACGTGGGATCCAAGCCACGTCTGCGAACTGCACCACAGCTCAACGCAACGCTGGATCCTTAACCCACTGAGCGAGGCCAGGGATCGAACCCGCGTCCTTATAGGTACTAGTCGGGTTTGTAACCTGCTGAGCCACTACGGGAACTCCCAGCATGGTGCTTTCTGAGAGAAGATCCAGAAGGCTCAGTGCCTTCCCGGGGGGCGAGGCTGAGGGAGGATCCCGGCCCCGGCAGGAAGGTCACAGGCAGGTTTCTCTCCTTGAGTGACATATACTCAAAACCGTCAGAGATGTCAGGGTCTGTCCCACAACGGACCCAAAAGAACCTGCACCAGGACAAGGGGGAGCAAGCCCACCAAGACCAGAAAAGGGGTGTCCATGTCAGGAGAGCGTACAGAAAGGTAAGAGGCACAGGAGAAAATGCCCTACCTCCCCTGTGCCCTGCCCGCGGGTATATTGATAAGGGGGGTTTTTATAATAGCAAAATGACAAAGACCTAAACGTCCATCAGGAGGGGACCTGGAAAGGTATAAAAAAGTCAAAAAGATGAAGTAGTTTGAATAATTATAGTCTGTACAAAACTGATAACCTGGCTGGCTCTTAAAAGGAAAATGAAAAAATGATACGGGGTAACTCTATCCTCTACAAAGATTTTGGATTTTGGACCATGTGACTGCTATCACCTATTTAAAATTCATAGATAAACATTTTTTGTATAAACAAATAAGAGAGTAAGGCATTTCAAGATGTACTGACATTAAGATCTCAGAGATAAAGGTAAGCTGAAAAATAGGTTATAGTACAGAGTACCTGGGGAGTTCCCTTGTGGTGCAAGAGATCCAGCATTGTCACTGCAACAACTCAGATTTCTGCTGTGCCATGGGTTCAATTCCTGGCCCAGGAACTTTAACAGGCCACAGAACAGAGTACATGGTATTTGATAATCACTAACAGTTTCAGAATGATGTTCTTGTCTTTTTTTTTTTTTTTTTTGGCTTTTCAAGGCCACACCTGCAGCATATGGAATTTCCCAGGCTAGGGGTTGAATTGGAGCTATAGCCACCTGCCTAAATCACACCACGGCAACGTGGGATCTGAGCCGTGTCTGCAAGCCACAGCACAGCTAACGGCAACACTGGGTCCTTAACCCACTGATGGAGGCCAGTGACTGAACCCAAATCTTCATGGAGAGTAGTCGCGTTCTTATAAGCCACAACTGGAACTCCTAGTCCTCCCTTCTAGGCACAGAGAAGGATGACATTTCTTGGTTCCTTTGCTTGGGTGGGGCCACAAATGGTGAGTGGAATTTTCAGGAAAGAGCATTTAATTGCTCGGTCATAACATCAAAAATTCTTTTTAACTCTGCCATGGCAGGATGTTTCATACAATGTTCCAGCCTGGGATGTGGAATGAGGCTGACCCATGATGGACAGGTTGCATGAGCAAGAAATAAATGTTATTTTAAGACTCAGAGATCTGGGGGTACTTGTTGCCCCAGCATGACCCAGCCTATCCTGACTGATACATGGTATCATTTCACATTTGTGGGGGTGTGTGTGCAAAAAAAAATCTAGTGGCTTCAGCCCAAACTTAGAAGGTAGTCTGGGGAGGGGACTGGAGAGATGGGGGCATTTTTTACTTTTTACCTTGTGGCTTCTATATTGGCTGATTTTATCTGTCCTTTAAAAATCAAGCCCATAGGAGTACCCTTCGTGGCTCAGTGATTAACGAATCCGACTAAGAACCGTGAGGTTGTGGGTTCGATCCCTGCCCTTGCTCAGTGGGTTAAGGATCCGGCGTTGCCGTGTGCTGTGGTGTAGGTTGCAGACGCGGCTCGGATCCCACGTTGCTGTGGCTGTGGCGAAGGCCGGCAGCTACAGCTCCTGCTAGACCCCTAGCCTGGGAACCTCCATATGCCGCAGGTGCGGCTCTAGATAAAAAAAAGGCAAAAAGACAAAAAAAAAAAAAAGAATAGGTAAAGAAATCAAACTGATTGAAAAAAAAAATCAAGCCCATATTTCCTTTACAATGAGAAAACCATAGTCGGCATTTTGAGTAGATGGCAGATTCCGCATCTGCCTGCAGGACCGCTTACCTCATCGGGGAGACCTCGTCGATGCGGTTCCCCAGCTGAGACTCGTGGGACTTGCTCCGGGTGAGCGTGGGGAAGCTGGGCAGCAGCTGGAAGACCTTGCGGCTGGGCGGGGGCGGCGTCCTGGGCGGCTTCAGCTTGGTGTGCCGTCGGAGCTGGGGCGTGGTCGGCGGGGTGATGAAGCTGGGCAGGGCGCGGGGGGTCAGCCGGCCGCTGGCGTGCAGGGAGATACAGGGGTCTGAGAGGCCCTCCCCGGGGCTGGGGTTTGGGCAGTCCGAGGCGGGCAGAGCTGACACCGAGATGGAGCGTGGGCCCTGGGCACCACTGCCCATTCTGCCCAGCTGGGAGCTCCCCGGGGTCCAGGGCACGCTGGCCGGTGAGAGGGTGTCTGCGGAAGCCCCGGAGCCACTTTCCCGCCGGGCGTCCAACGAACTCCAGCTCGAGTCCTCTCTGTACTCCCCTCCTGTGGGCCAAGAAGTCGAGTCACAGCTGTTTGGGGCTGGAGGGGCTCCCAGGGGAGGTGGCCAGGGCCCAGCAGCACCGTTTCTGAGGGGAGGCTCCAAGTGCCAGCTTTCCCTTGCTTTCTAAAGGCCACTGGCCCACAAACACCATCTTCTACGTTATCTGGCTGACTGTGGGGACACCGGCATAGACACCACTGTCCCCATTTTATAGAGGGGAAAATGAGGCCCAGAGAGGGAATGCGGAGGGCTCCGGCTGGCAGGCAGGTGGCTAGGGGACCTGCCTCCGGAGTGACCTCAGGGAGGGAAATGGTGCCTGAGCTCTGGGAGTCAGGAAAGGGAAGCTGGGCTGTGAGAAGGAATAACACCCCCTCTAAGAAAATTCAAATTTCAGGAAAAGGGGCTGTACTGACCTTCCGAGAGCAAACTGCCCTGGGAATTTGCTAGAAAAGAGATCCAGCTGGAAAGAGGTCAAAAGCCACTTCCTTTGAAGAGGAGCCTGTGACTTTTGGCTGCCCCCACGGTGACCCTCTGCCTGAGGTCCCTGAGGACTTGGGGCTCCGGGGGTTCCAACTCAACGACCCAGGCTGTCCATTCACTCCAGCCCCGGTGTCAAGGCATAAAAAAGGCACATCCACGGCGCCTGAGGAGTCCAGCGAGGGTGACCGACGTGCTGTGAGCTGACCCAGAGATGCATGGGGACCGAGGGGTTACAGAGGAGAAGAACCTGGGATCAGGGGGCTTCCCGGAGGAGGTGGCACCTTGGCTGAACAAGCTAAGGAACTGGAGAAGATGGGCAGAGGGAACAGAACATGCAAAGGCAGGGAGCACGAGGCCCCTTCTGGCAACCGCAAAGAGTCCCGTGTGCCTTGAGAAGTCAAAACGGGAGCTCCCACTATGGTGCAGTGGGATCGGCAGCGTCTTGGGAGCACTGGAACGCGGGTTCGATCCCCGGCCCCACACAGTGGGTTAAGGATGCAGCCTTGCCGCAGCTGTGGCTTAGTTCTCGGCTGCAGCTTGGATCTGATTCCTGGCCCAGGAACTCCATATGCTTTAGGGATATGGAGTTCCATATGTCCCCCCAAAAAAGTCAGGACAAGCCAGGGAGAGGCAGGAGATGAAGTTGGACCATGTGGGGCTGGATCTGGGGGGTGGCCTTGGGTGTCCTGCCAAGGGCCTGAGGTTTGACCTTTTAGGGGATGGGGAGACAGTGAAGGAGTGGAGGCAGGGAGAAAGGACCCCTGTCTACAGAGAAGCTGCGGTGGGGGAGGGGAAGACACCTCCCTTGTCATATTTACCGGTGAGTGGGAAGTACAGGAGGGCAGATTTTGGCTCCAGACAAAATGAACTTGCACCCTGTAATCCTACTTTACCCGGTGTACCCTGTCTCCCTCAATCTGCCCAGCACAGTGAGGTCGCTGAGACTCGGTGAGGCCGTGTACCCCGCTGAGGTCAGACAGTTAAGTGGGAACCAAGCCCTGGATCTCAGCCACAGCGCTGGGCCACCACCCGTAAGGCTCCAAATTCTGAAGAAGCTATAACGGCACAGCCTGGGGAGGTCATGAGCTGTCGTCAGAGGTGGCCCAGCCTAGACCACACAGCCATCTATTCGGGATGCGGGAGAGGGATTCCCCTCCACGGTTCTAGGGTCCGTCCAGTCCATCTTCTCCTCAAACACTGCATGGTGACTTTTTATTCAGGAACTGACTTGGAGAATGAGTTTGTGTATTCCTTATGCTTGCTCCTTTAGAACTGCAGCCAAGACCTATACTTTTATGTACTGGCTTATAGGAGGCACTGAATACACTCTGGTAGGGGATGAAAGAATGAGTTCCATGGATCTATGGGCAAGTCTGCCACCAAAGGTTTCCACCTTCCAATCTGCCCCAGATTCTTCAATTTGTCTATTTAATCATCACTGCTCAGGGACGGCAAATGGCTCTTGTATACGCCAACACCAGTCAACTGGCAGTGGCTGCTTGAGAGTGACTCTGGAGTCACTAATAGGTAGGAAGAGCTCAGGGATTGATTAGTGATGTCTGCTTTGGATGAAGGAGGGGGCGTATCAGTCAACCTGACTTTCCTTGAACACCAGCCACTGGCATAAGAAAATATATTCCAACACCTTTTCTAAAACCAGAGGTATTAACATTTTTCCATCACCCTACAGGCCTAACACTGAAAAAACCACCTAATATGTGCCAGGCTCTAGGCTAGGTACTTGACCTTAACTCACAGATGCCTTACTATGTCCACTTTACACATAAGGAAACTGAGGCACAGTGAAGCTAAACTGAGGCTAAGTGGCCAAGCAGGGAAGTCTAATTCCACAGTCCACCTTTACTGCAACCAGACTGCCCTCACCTGGTCCTGCCAGGTGCCATGAAGACTGTCTACATGACCTGAGAGACAGGGTGATCCCAGGTGCCCATCCAGCCCTCAGCAGGTACCCTTGAAGGGAAGCCACTGCTGAGCAGACCCGTCTGCCTTCTTGCATCCTGGACTGGGGTGTGGCAGATCCCTCTTGGGGATGTAGGGACACTACAAGCATGAGAAAGAATGAATGAGAAGTACCTGGAACAGACCCTCTGCCCAGGGTCTCCTCTGGGGAATAGTAGAAAATTCACCTGCTGGGGAAGAAATCTGAGCGCAAAGCCCAGCTCTGCCAAAGGTCAGGTGTGGAGCCCGGACAACTCACCCGGGGTTCTGATGCTCAGATGATGTTGCCACATGTGTGTCAAGTGCCTGGCATACAACAGGTGCTTTGTAAATTAGTGATCTCCCTATCTTGGCCTCCACGATGGGCAGCCAGAAGCCTTCCCAACCCACCAGGGTCACCATTGCCCAATGTCTGGCTCCTCCAGGACTCTTTACAATGTAGGTGTAAAGACAGAGGGCCAAGTCCCCCCAGATTCCCAGCCTGGGTGGCAAGTACTTTTTTTTTTTTTTTTTGCCTTATCTAGGGCCGCACCCGCAGCATATGGAGGTTCCCAGGCTAGGGGTCTAACAGGAGCTGTAGCCGCCGGCCTTTGCCACAGCCACAGCAATGCGAGATCCAAGCCGTGTCTGCAACCTACACCACAGCTCACGGCAACGCTGGATCCCCAACCCACTGAGCAAGGCCAGGGATCAAACCCACAACCTCATGGTTCCTAGTCGGATTTGTTAACCACTAAGCCACGACGGGAACTCCTGGGTGGCAAGTACTTTAAACCCTTTCACAACATGGGAACAACTTGACCACTATCAAAGACCGAGGCTTGAGGAGTTCCCTGGTGACCTAGCATTTAAGGATTCGGGGTTGTCACTGCTATGGTTTGGGTTCGATCCCTGGACCAAGAACTTTTGCATGCCATGGGCATGGCCAAAAAAAAAAAAAAAGAAGAAAAGAAAGAAAGGACTGAGGCTGGAATCTCAGTTCTGCCACCCATTGCTGTGTGTCCTTGGTTAAGCCCCTTCCCCTCTCTGGGCTCAGCCCCCTCCTCTGTAAAAAGTGTAGGCAAGAATGCTAAACATGTCTCTGTTCTATTTACTACCTGGCACCTGCCAGAGGCCTGATGCCTTGAGGCTTTCCGAACTGAGTGGTGAAGTTCTGGGCTCTGTGTCCAGAGGAAGACTTGGTACAATGGGGCCAGGGGAGAAATTAAGCACAATCCTCTCCGGGGAAGGCAAAAAAAAAATAAAGCAGAACTTAAACCTCAGCACCTTCCTTTAAGCTTCAGGCAGCTGGAGATAAGACAAATGGCTCAGCTAATTAAAAAATGGAGCTAATTCCATTCATTAGGCTCATTTTAAAGGCTTATCTGTGTGGTAGTGGGAGTGTTAAGTCAGGGCATTGGAAGCTGTTTCCAAGGCAAGATTTAGAAAGCCTGCAAATAATTCCCCAGGAACATTACTCATAACGCCAGGATTACACGCTTGGCCTGGGGCAGCCATGTCCACGCTCACAGCTGAAACACTGCACGGTTTCTCTCCTCATACTTGGCTCAGGCTCAGGTCACACCAGCGTGGACACACAGCTTAGCCTGCCGATGGGACAGAGAGGGTAGGGAGAGGGCTGGGCGTGAGCTGGGCGGGGAGGGGGCTGGAAGGCAGGAGGCTGCATTAGGGTCCTGGAGATGCTCCAAGGAGGGGAAATGGGGTGGGGGGTGGGCCCTGCCCAGCAGGCCAGCCCGGGGTTTCTAACAATGGCTAAGGTCTCTGCCGTGGGCCAGGCCCATCACGCACTTTCTGAGAGCCAACCAGCCCTTCCAAGCTGGCGGGGAGACCCTGGGCCACGCTTGCCCCACTCCATCATCCAGCCCAGCAAGGCCCTGGCATCCAGGGAACCAGGCCTGGGAGAGAAGTGGGGTGTCCAGGCCGAGGCGGCGGTGGGGGTGGGGGATGGGGGAGCCCACAGGAGTGGCCCTACCTACCCAGTCCTGTCACCTTCCGCAGGCAGGTGAGGGCATACTGCAGGCGGCCACACTCCTCGGCGCTGGCCCCGCAGCGCCGCAGCGTCTCCTTCACCTTGGCCTCGTTCATGTCCAGCAGGGCATCCAGTGTGAGCTCGCGGAGGATCTCCTGAGAAGCACAGGGCAGGCGGTGAGCCGGGTGAGCTGTCATCCTCCTCCCGACAGGGCTGGCCTCCGCTGAGTGGCAGGGGCCAGCTGCTGGCGGCCGGCCTCCGACCAGGAGCCACCACTTGTCTGAGGACACAGGCATCCAGCCCCCGCCCCTCCCCCAGCACAGCGAGAGCAGCTGAAGCAGAGATGTCACAACTTGGGGTTGGGGGTGGGGAGGAAGGAAGAAAAAAATCCAGAAAACTTCTGAGCAGGGCAGGTCTCCCCTCTTGCCTCTTTTTATTTATTCCTCTGCACAGGAAAATGATGAATCACAACTTTTTAGAATGACAAGTACTTCAGATAAAAATGGCCCTTTACAATTTTGCTGTCTGTGAATCAGACAAGATAGGTTCTAAATAAAACTGGCTTATCCAGAGAGGGATTAAAAAGATTTAACCCTCGCCAAGCACCATGGAGGTTCTTACTACTTGGCCTTATCTGCTTCGCAGTCGAACCCTTCCAAAGTTTCGAGGTAGCAGAGAGGAAGTGAGAGGCTCAAAGCATGGAAAGGACTCTCTGTGGACTCTGAGGACGGCGGGGACCACACGGAAGGAACGAGGCAGCCTCGAGGAAACAGACTGGCCCCTGGCTGACCAGCAAGAAGGGAACCTCAGGCTTGAGGTGACAAGGATGTGGATTCTGCCAACAACCTGAATGCACTTGGACGCGACTTCCTCCTAAAGCTCCAGGTAAGAGGCCAGCCTGGCTGACACCCCGACTTCAGCCGGTCCAGATGCTAAGCAGAGAAGAAGCCTTCCTCCTGCAGACCTATGAGCTAATACATGGGGGATGATAGAAGCCACTAAGTTTGTGATTATTTGTTACACAGCAAAACTAATACAGAGAGCGAATACTTGAATCAAGACCTGACTGACTCCAAAGCTTGTGTTCTTTCCTCTCATCAAGAAGGAGGGAAATTCCTCCGGCTCTGACTACTTTGAGCCACACATGACACGGAGCCGGAACAGACACACAGAACAATGGGACACGTGCCTGGCCTCAAGTGGCTTGTAGAGTGACTGACATGAAAATAAGTTATTGCAATGCCATAAGGTATGGCCCAGCATAGAGAAAGCTCAAAGAGCTAGGGGGAGATGGAATGGGAAGTGCTGGTGGTGTAGGTTCCCCTTTCTTCTTTATTCCCTTTCTGTAGTTTCCAATTTTCTTCCCCCTCTTTTAGGGCTGTACTTGCGGCATATGGAGGTTCCCAAGCTAGGGGTCAAATAGGGCTGTAGCCGCCAGCCTATACCACAGCCACAGCAACATGGGACCTGAGCCTCATCTTGGACCTACACCACAGCTCAGGTCAACACGGAATCCTTAACCCACTGAGCAAGGCCAGGGATTGAATCCACATCCTCATGGGTACTGGTCAGGTTTGTAACCTGCTAAGCCACAACAGGAACTCCCACATTTTCTAAAATAGGGAAAGTCAGACATCCCACACACCAAATGATTCATATAAAGCTTGCAGTTCTTGAAAATCTAAGCTGGTTTTGTTGATTTTATTAGTAAGCTGTGTCTAATTTTACGAGAGCAATGTTATGGTCAGCCGATCCGTGGTGCTTTAAATCTTAGACTCAAGTGTTCAAACTGAACGTGATGAAGATACCGGCTATGAAACATTAGGGCAACAGTTTGGGGGCTTTGTGATGCCTGGGGATTGGGTGACCGAGGTCTGGCATGTGGCCCCTGGTATCTGGCCTTGCCTCCCTCGCCACCTTTGTGTTTTGAATGTATATTCTTCCATCTCTGGGGTGGTGGACAAGAATCTTACAGCTGTTTAGAATGATTCACACCAAAATTTGGAAATAAACAGATACAAAAAAGCACCAAGAAGCTCATCATTGGTTTGGACAAACCCTTGGTTGTCAGGAATCCTTCCAGGTGATAACATGAGAACATCACAGGAAACCGGTGACTAGAACAGCACAGGGAGAAGGACGTGCACGTCCGAGATAATGATTTGTGCAGAAGCTTTGGTTCAATCAAAGCGTCTTCCTCTACTGCCCTCAATAACGCCCTTCATTAAAAGGCAATTTTGACATCTCTTCCCCTCAGTTCCTCTATGAAAAGCCATTTGGCAGTATCGTTGGGGGGAGACCAACCGGAAGTGACTCAGCAGTTCTCCCGAAGTGGAGATTCCAGTATCTGCTTGATTTGGGGGTGAGGGTGGGGGTGGGGGGTGGGGCAGTGACGACAAAGACAAGCCTGGGAACCTAATCTCCAATCGAACTACAATGCAAATAGGGTTTTTTTTCTTTCTTTATAATCCTTTCCTCCCTGCCCACACCAAGTTTTGGCTTCTCAGGCATAACAACTGCGTTCATTATTACAAATTACTTGCTAGTGCTTTACAACAAGCCCACGGCTTTGTTTACTATCTCCACACAAAATAATTCAGCAAGGAGATGCTGTTAAGCTCATTTTATTGAGTCTCAGTGACCAGACGCAACTTAATAAAGGGTGGGGCTGAAACCCAAAGCTCCTCCCATGACCCCCCACCGTCACTCGTTACCTTGGCAATACCCTGGGATGCAGGAGCATCCCTCGGTGAAAATGAGTTTTTGCTGGAGTTCCCGTTGTGGCTCAGAAGAAGTGAACCTTACTAGTATCCTTGAGGATGCAGTTTCAATCCCTGGCCTTGATCTGGCCTTGTTGTGAGCTGCGGTGCAGACTCAGCTCGGATCCCCCATTGCTGTGGCTGTGGCACAGGCTAGCAGCTGCAGCTCCAATTCAACCCCTGGCCTGGGAACTTCCATATGCCACGAGTGTGGCCCTAAAAAGCGAAAGGAAAAAAAAAAGTTGTTGTAAAGCAAATTAAAGGAAGGAATTTCTACCTGATTCCTGGGGAAAAACAAACCAAAAAACCCACAACCCCCCCCAAAAAAACCCTATACTGTAAAATAAAAGAACCTCCTAAAAAAGCAAAGTAACCCCCTAAAAAAGAGAAAGACAATACGTTCAAATCCAACCCCTTAAAGGGAGAAAAAAAAGAATGTATTCTGTTTATCTTCAAAGGAGCTGGAAAGTCTCTCTCAGTCCCCCAAGGCTTCAGGGATCAGTCCACCCCCTGGGAATGAGGCAGCAGGGGCTGCTCCCTTCCCTCCTGTGCCCTCTCTTCATGCTTCATTTCAAACCAGGGGCCCACTCGACAAACTGGGGCTGGGGGAGTATAAGCAGCGGTCATGGAACAGAAGAGCCAACCCAGAGCCCCACTTACATAGGAGCCGCCCTAGCCTCTCTGAGGACAAGCATCACTTCCTGGGGTATGAAGTGTGCATGTCCTCGGTGAAACGGGAGTGCTTAGCACACACAGCATCGCTATATTTCAGTCTGTTCCTTCTGTCCTCTAGTCCCTCCTCCCAGCAGGCCTGGATCACTGAACTGGGGAGAGGGGCCACCCGGCTCTGCCTAAAAGCTGCAGTGAGGCTGTCCACCAGTCAGCAGGCTACCTGGTAGAGTAAGAGTTCCAGATACACAAGTCTCAGGGCCAGTCCTCGGGAGAAAATGGGGACCAGTGGGCACATGGCCCCAAAGATTTATCATTTGATGGAGACACACATACTAGAAACACTCCTCTTGCCTCTTTACTGGACAGCGAAAAAACTGACAGCAGCAGGGGCGACGCTTATCAGAAACCCACCTCTGTTCTCACTCAGAGCTGGGGGAAGAAGGGAGGCTACAGGAAGGGGTGCCAGATCTTAGAAAGAAATCAGAATAGTTACTTGAAAACGCTGATTTCATTTGGCGGCAACAAGTGCAAATCCATGGAGACCAAACAATCACACCCGTGGATTACATGGAGCCCCCAGATCACAGCCTGGAGAGCCCGTACGAAGAATCTGGGGCCTTCTGAGGGTCTGTCTGCTCAGTAGCTTCTGAGGCTTCATTTCTTTCTTTCCCTTTTTTTTTTTTTTTTTGTCTTTTTGCCTTTTCTAGGGCCGCACTCACGGCATATGGAGGTGCCCAGGCTCGGGGTCTAATTGGAGCTGTAACCGCCGGCCTTCGCCACAGCCACAGCAACGCAGGATCCGAGTCACGTCTGCAACCTACACCACAGCTCATGGCAACGCTGGATCCTTAACCCACTGAGCGAGGCCAGGGATCGAACCCGCAGCCTCATGGTTCCTAGTCGGATTCGTTAACCACCAAGCCATGACGGAAACTCTGGAGGCTTCATTTCTGTAGGTGAATGGGGAGCCGTGTTGGCCCAGCAGCAAGCTCCTTGGCGACACGTCACCTGGCAGCCAGGCCTTCCCAGACAACTGCTGCCCTGGCTCTGGGACCCCACTGGCTTCCAACTCCTACGAGCTACTTCAGGGCTACCGTTCATTCAAGCAAGAGGGGATAGTGCACGAGGCAGGCTCGTTGGAACCAGGGGAACCAGGTACGAAGAAAACGCATCCCCCAGCTTCGGTTGCACCTCTGGCGGGACCACAGTCAGGCTGAGCTGGTGGTTGTGACGGCCCGGGAGGGGCCCTGACATCTCCTTTCACAACTCAAGCAATGCCTCCAGGCAGCTTGGCACCTCCAGACCTCACATGTGGCTGTGATTCTCCCGCTCATTTAAAGGCATGGCCAAGTCTGAATTAGGGACTTATTTTGGACCAGAGAAATTCGCCTAAAATTGTTCTGGATAATCTCTGCATTTTTTTTCTTTTCAGGGTTGCACCCACGACATATGGAAGTTCCCAGGCTAGGGGTCGAATCAGAGCTACAGCTGGCCTACACCACAGCCACAGACAGACCAGGTCCAAGCCATACCTGAGACCTACACTGTGGCTTGTGGCAAAACCAGATCTTTAACCAGCTGAGTGAGGCCAGGGATCAAACCCCTATCCTCATGGACACTATGTCAGGTTCTCTCTCTCTTTTTATTTCTTTTTTGTCTTTTTGCCTTATTTAGGGCCGCACCCGCATATGGAGGTTCCCAGGCTAGGGGTCTAACAGGAGCTGTAGCTGCTGGCCTTCGCCACAGCCACAGCAACATGGGATCCGAGCTGCATCTGCAACCTACACCACAGTTCATGGTAACGCCGGATCTTTAACCCACTGAGCAAGGCCAGGGATTGAACCCGCAACTTCATGGCTCCTCGTCGGATTCGTTAACCACTGAGCCATGACTGGAACTCCTATGTCAGGTTCTTAACCTGCTGAGCCACAATGGGAAATCCCATGGATAATATTTAAATCGAAAGCAAATTAGGGAATCGGTGTCACCACCTGTGGCAGGTGACCTCACAGGCCCGCTGACAGCTGGGCAGGTGCAGCCGCCCTGGAACACTCTTAGGTCCAATAGGCCCCAAAGCCGCAGGAGGGCCTCCCAGCTTCCTAGAGGCACAGGAAGATGCCAAACTGTCTCAAAGCCAGGCACCCCCTGGAATTCCAGAGAAGGAAACGAAGGCTAGGTGTCCACCATGCTTTAGGGAGAACTACCGTCCATCCCACCCCAGCTTCTGTCGAAAGAAGGAAGTATGAGCTAGAAACCAGGGAGGGAGGGCATGGCTGCCCAGCCAGCCGAGGGAGCTGCCCCAGCTCCAGCCAGCTTCGGGCAAGCACGTGGGCCGGGAAGCAGGGCATGGGGCACACCCTGGCACGCTGGCTCTCCGCTTCCAACCGTTCCCTTGAGCTGCAATTCACGACATTGCTATTCTTTCTGATAACAATTAAGGGGGCAGGGCCAGTCCGAGGTGACTCCCAGTCTGTGATCTTCCAACTGCTGGTTCTGTCCTCCACAGCAGAAGGGGAGGATGGGCTGGGCCGGGCCAAACACGCTGCCCCTCCCCCCAGCAGCTGGTGTCACAGGCCGGGCTGGGTATCGAATGGCATCCTGGGACTTACCAGCAGCCACGGGGCTGCGGGACCTATACTTAGAAACCTGGGCTGCCTGACATGAGAGCCATTCCCCAGGGCCGTGGCCAGTCAGGTGGGCCACAGAAAGGCCGGGGACTTCACAGCCTGTATGTGGCCACGTACAAGAACCTGTGATAGGAGTTCCCATTTTGGCTCAGTGGTAACGAACCCGACTAGTATCCATGAGGATGAGGGTTCAATGCCCGGCCCTGCTCAGTGGGTTAAGGATCCAGTGTTGCTATGAGCCGTGGTGTAGGTCGCAAATGTGGCTTGGAACCTGCATTGCTGTGGCTGTTGGTGTAGGCCGGCAGCTGCAGCTCCCCATTCGACCCCTAGCCTGGGAACTTCCATATGCCACGGGTGCGGCCCTAAAAAAAAAAGGTACCTGTGATGGCTCAGGATGGAATTCAGGTGAAGGCCTGGGATGAAGGAAGACCTAGACGCAAGCCCATATGTGGGGTCTCTGTCTAGCCTTCTGTCTAGTTCTAGAGCACAGCATGGATCGGTAACGTCACTAGCTACCTGAGCGAGTGCAGCCACCACTCCAGGTCCATCGACAGAGCCTGGATTTCTGGGGCAAGGGGTGGGGCGAGGCAGAGGCATTCCTCCAGCTCACCTGGCTGAGGCTTAATTTGAGGGCCAGGGCTCTTCACCCCAGATGGGGCCAGAGGTGGATCCCAGAACCCCATGGATGGTGACGTGGGGCCCTGTGCACCCTCTCTGCGGCCAGGGCTCAGGGAGGGGCTGAGACAGCACAGGGAGAGGAACAAGAGAGTTCCACGGCCACGCAGGCTGGGAGCCCGTGTGCCTCCAGCTGGCAAAGGAGCACCTGACAGATGTTCCTTCCTGCCTTCTCACCACCGCTGGCAACGCGGGAGAGGGAGGAGTGAGACTTGGATGATAATAATAGTGGGATATTCTGGGAGGCACAGGAGGGGCTGCGGGAGTGAGGGGCCTGGGTCAGGCAGCCTCCTGGGGTTCCCATGGGGATACCGGCTTTGTTTGTGGACCAGCTCTGAACCTGGTCACCATCCCAGTCCTGGGAAATGAGAAGAAACCCCTCCTGGGGGACGTCAGCCCCTTCCTGGAGGGATTCTCTCCACCGCCTCCCAGCCAAAGAAGGGTCAGATTTGTTCCTTAGAATCCTCTTAACCTTGGGCCCGTCCCAGCTCCTCTCTGGGCTTCCATTTCATCATTTCGAAAATGAGGGGACTTGGCTGGATCAGATCAGTGGCTCTCAACCCCATTGGCACCCTGGAGTTACCCGGGAGGCTTTAAAAAAGGATCCTGGAGTTCCTGATGGCTCAGCAGTAACGAACCTGACTAGTTACCAGGAGGACATGGGTTTGATCCCTGGCCTCGCTCAGTGGGTTAAGGATCCAGCGTTGCCGTGAGAGCTGTGGTGTAGGCTGTAGACACAGCTCAGATCCCACATTGCTACGGCTGTGGTGCAGGCTGGCAGCTGTAGCTCCAATTCCACCCAGAGTCTGGGAACCTCCATACGCCATGGGTGCAGCCCTAAAAAGACATTAAAAAAAAAAAAAGGATCCTGATGACTGGGCCCCACCTCAGACCAAGTGAATCAGAATTTCTGGGGGTGAGGACTGTGGGGTCTTAGGTCCGGCCAAAGCAGCCCAGAGCAGAAAGGGTCTAAGAAGGCGGGTCAGGCCAGGGCAGAGCAGCACCCCGTGGCCTGAGTTCTCATGAAGCCCACGCTCCCTCAGCTCAACCCCAGCCTAGCCCAGGCTCAGAGACATCCCGGGGGACACCGGTGCCTCCCTCCGTCCCACGAGGCGGGCGGGAGCTCACCGAGCAGGGAGCCCAGCTTCTCCAGCCTACACATTGTATGTCCGGGCTTGATGCCTTAAGAAGATGGTGCGGTGGTAGGACAGGGCCTAGAGGTGAGGGATGCAGGTCAAAGGGGACGAGATGAAGAGGAGGGTCAGGAAAGGGTGAGTGGTGACCGTTACTCGTTTCCTGGGTGTCAGGCCCTCTGTTAGATGAACCACAGAGGTCAGTACCTGCAATCCTCATAAGAGTCTGAGAGGGGTGATAAGGCTCAGAGAGGGTAGGTAACTTGCTCCAGGCCACACAGCCCCATCAGTGAGGCTGAGGCGTGGCCATCTTTCCCTCTTGACAGCCAGCCAGCTCTGCCTGTGCTGGCGCCCACATCTTTGCTCTATAAAGCGAGATCTCTTTCCCAGGGCAGATTCTACCTGGCCCCACAGGTCACATCTGGCTTTCCAGGTTCCACGCTGTGCCCTACTCCTGTGCCCAGCTGAGCTGCGCTCCAGCTGTGGGGTTAAAAGCAGCTTCAGGAGGCCTCCAGGGGGACTTCCGTCTATACTCCTTTTCAGTCCCTGAAGGCCTGCAGGTCCCCTCAGTCTCCCTCCGGCCTTCTGGAGGAGGCTGGTACCCTGCAGCTCTGCCTGGGACAGATCTCCAGCTTCTGGCAACATCTGCTGTCACCACAGCCACTACCATCACCCCAAGCGGTGGCCCCAGCCACCTGGAAAGCCCGTCCTGGGGCTGCCTCCCAGATCCATTCTTCCTCCTATAAACCCTAAGGTTTATAGTCTAGGAACAGTCACACTTTTTCTTTTTTTCCCTTTCTTTCTCCCTCCCTCCCTCCTTTCCTTCCTTCTTTCTTTTCTTTTTCCTTATTATTACTATTATTTTTTTTTGGCTTTTTAGGGCCAAAGGTGCGGCATGTGGAAGTTCCCAGGCTAGGGGTCGAATCAGAACTGCAGCTGCCAGCCTACACCACAGCTATAGCCACACCAGATCTGAGCCAGGTCTTCCATCTACACCACAGCTCATGACAATGCCAGATCTTTAACCCACTGAGTGAGGCCAGGGATCAAACATGGGTCCTCATGGATGCCAGTCGGGTTTGTTTCCACTGAGCCACAATGGGAACTCCCTAGGCACACTTCCTGAACAGGCCAGAGAATGAGTATTTTCAGCCTTCAGGCCATATGGTCTGTGTCACAACTACTCGTCTCTGCCATCAGAGCCCAAAACAGCCACAGACAATATGGAAACAAACGGGTGTGGCTGTGTGCCAATAACAACACTTTAAGTATGCCCACTGAAACCTGAATTTCATGTAATTTTCACATGTCACGAAACAGTCTTGTTTGACTTTGTTTTGTTTTTCCTACCAATTAAAAATGGGAATTCATCCTTAGTTCGAAAAGCCGTACCATCAGCAGTGGTGGGCTGAATTTGGCCCATAGGCTGTAGTTTGGCAACCCTTGACCTGGTGGGTTATTCAGCCACTCAACAAACACACAGCTACTACATTGGGCTCCATCCTCTGGTGGCCCTGGTTCCTTCCTTCCCACTTCTCCCTGTGCTGATGTGTCTTCTCTCCGTCCAACTCCAGCACACAACCCGCAGGAGAAGAGCACAGTGGAGAGGCAAGGCAGGCCTAGAGCTGCCGTCTCAGCAGCCTGCACTTTGACGCCTTTCTCTGTGTCATCAACACACATTTCCAAAACCGCTCCTCTGGGGTGCTGTTTGAAAATGGCCAGATTCATCGAGCATTAGACAAACACAGTCCCATACCCACACCCTGCATTGCGGGCTGTGTGCTCCCCCCAGCACACGTTAATTCCAAAATGGAGAGAGGAGAGGGGTGGGCTTCTAGAAGCGGGGCTCTCTACCCCCGGGATGCTTGGGAAAGAACCCGCTATTGTCCACTAGACTCCACCACGAAAGTCAAGTCAGAAATGGAATACTTTAAAACAAACGAAAGAGAACGTTCCAAAACTGGGGTCAGGGGAGGACAGGTGGAGGACCTGAGAGTAGCCAGAGCTACAGGAGTCCCGGGTGGCGCCTGGCTTCCAGGGAACCGGCAAGTGGAGAAGTCCCTCCCGGCACAAGCAGGGCAGCGTGGGGAGGAGGGGAGCTGGGGACGCCGGGGGCTCAGAGTCACCACCTCAGCCCTGCTCCAGAGCAGCAGCTCCCCCAGACCTGCAGGCCCTCATGATGTCCCTTGCTGATACAAGCAGGTGGACGAGCAGGGTGGCGGCGGGGACCCCGAGCAGGCGGGCAGCAGGTGAAGAGGAGGAGGACCTCCAGAGAGAAGGTGAGGGTGTGACGTACGGTCCCAACGGGGGCACCTCAGAGACGGAAGGGGGAGTAGTGAGCAACTGCCCAGGATGAGAAGCCCGGGAAACTGGGATGCCCGGCAATCCCGAGCAGAGGGTTCAGGGAGCAGGGTCTGGTTTGAAAGGCACCAGCTCTCCTGGGGGTAAAGGCACCAATAGAAACAGACAGGCGCCCTTGGGCGTGGCCATGTCTGCAGCTACCTGCTGGTCCCCAACATCTCCCGCTTCCAGCTATCCCCTGTGCAAACATATCCTTCAAAAGAGGATCCCCAGACAAGTCTACTCTGTCTCCTCCACATCCGCAGGCTGCGAGCTCTGAGCGCAACCCGTAAGCCCCCGATCCCCCAGCCGTGGCAGACTGGGCTCAGGGCCCCTGGCACTGCCTGGCCCCAGTGATGGAGTCTGGTGGGCCCCCCGAGGGGCCAGGAGACAGATCACAGGCCCTTCCTCCAGAGGGGCAAGCGTCCTGGCTGAAGCACGCGGTCTGTCCTGTGAGGCTGTTTGTTGGGCTGTCTGTCCGGGTGGGGGATGAGCCAGGCAGCAGGACATGAGCCCAGAGCTGGAGACCTGAGAAGCAGGCTGCTCGGCTGAGGACAGGGGCCCATTGTCTCAGAGCTGCCTACGATGTCCCAGCAGGAGATGGAGATCTCTTGGGAGACCCTTGGAGAGAGGCAGCCCCCCTCTGCAGTTTTCCACAAACCCTGTAAACAACTCCTGCCCCACAGCAGCCGCAGAGCCAGGACCTGAGCCAAGGAGGCCATCGCCAGGGCCTCCAGGGGCTGAGGGCATGAAGGGGCCAATGGGTATTCACAAGGACCCTTTGAGGCCTTCTAGACCAACATTCATTTTACAGAGAAGGAAACCAGGGCTCAGAGAGGGGAGGGTGCCTGCCTGGGTGACCCAGAACAAGAGCATCAGGACCAAGGCCCTGCCGGTGACACCAGGTTGTACCGAGCCCTGGCAGAGCTCGCCATGTTCCACGGTAGGCATTCCTTACCCAGATGTCAAAGTTTCCTTCCTGCCCAGGTTTCTGAGCTGTGCTAAGAGGTGGGCCAAGGGGACGACCTCCCTGAAGTCAGCCTCAAGAATCTTCTCCAAAGGTGCAGGCCTAAGGCATGCCGTGCCACATGCCCGCCCCGTGGCTCCAGAGTCCCATGGAATCCGGAAGCAGTGGGGTTCTGGGCTCACGGCCTCAGCCGGAGCCTGGCAAGTCCCTTAATGTCTTGGTGTCTCGGAAGACGGTGGGTGGGCAGAAATCCTGGGCACCAGGCTTCTGCCCAGCCCCACCCATGCCCACTTTGAGGACACGCTTTTTGCCTTTTTGCAAAGAAGAAGCAAATCCCACGTGACCAGCTACCCCCAAACACCCAGGTTCTGAGCCGAGCCCTAAGAGCCACCCAGGGTTGTGGCATGTTGATTCTTACTCAGCTTCTGGACAAGCTTCCTCTTTTCACAACCAATCTAGTCATAAAATAACTCCTCATACAAGGGCCACTCATGAAGCGGCCTGGGCGTAATTGCTTTGCAAGGTGAGGTTCGGAGAGATTATGTTACTCAGCTAAGACACAGCGAGTGAGCGCTGGAGCCTGGACTGGACCCTGGCCCGAGAAACTCCAATGCAAGGACTCACCGCCTCTACAAGGCTGGGCCCCCCTTAGCTGCCTGACTAGAAGCACCGGGAGGCAGGGCTGGGCTGGCCCCTACAATTCCAGGTTCTTAAGCTCCCAGCAAAAGGAGGAGGCTCAAAACAAGTGTATGCCCTGCTCAAACCAAAAGCACGAACGGGTCCAGAACCACTCACTAGAAGGATGAAGAAGGTTTATTTCAGCAAGATTCCGACGCATCCCCACCAGCCACTTAACCTGGAGCAAGACAGAAGGCAGTGGAAGGCATACTCTACCAGATGTATTCTGCTGACATTTAGCAAAGTGAAGACCCGGAGCCCAGCTACGCTGACCCATTCCAGGCTCTCATGGAAAGGCCACCTGATCCCAGACCCCAGTGCCTACCTTGCAGCCCTCTAGCTCGGGCTGGTCCAGGCTTCGTGCTTGGCGCAGCACCACAGGCGGCGGGGTCCCTGAGCCCCTGGAGGACTTAGCCGTCACCCAGCTCCACAGGCAATGCATGACGAGGCGGCCGAGCCCAGGGTCCCCGGCAGCCCTGGCCCCTGGTGCCGCGTCCCAGGGAAGGACGGGGTAGGGAGAGGAGTTTCTGTTTTCATGACTGTAGTGAACAGTCACTGCAGCCAAAAATAGTCTATGCCTGGGAGCTGGGGAGTCAGCACATACCACCCAGAGCAGGTGCTGGGTGTAAGACACGCGGGCTCCCGTGGGCCTCGCTGCAAGGGGCCGGGCACCCCAGACACCTGGGAGACCAGGCCACAGAGATGGTCCCTGCCTCACTGACTGCGCCCCCTCGCCTCCCCGCAAAGAGTCAGATCTGAGTCAACAAGGAGCACCATCATCTCCCCTCCTTCCAGTGAATCATCTGGGAAACCCCCACCCCCACAGGAACCCCCAACCGCTGCCAGTTCTCCTGCAGCAGCTCTCAGAGATTTGGGGCTGGGCGGTTTAGACACCCGCGGGAAGAGCCGCACGAACTACTAGTATCAAAACTCACAGAGCTGTTCACCCAAAACAGTGAACTTGGCTGTTGATGGGGAAAAAAAAAACGTAAAAAGTTACATGGCTGGCGGGGTGGGGGGTGGGGAGGACCTTATTTTCTTTTTTGAGCTTTTCTATATTTTCAAATTTTCCTACAAAGAACATCTAAAATTAGATTTTGAAAACGTTACTTTAAAATGAAATTTTAGGAGTTCCCTGGTGGTACAATGGGTTAAGGATTTGGCGTTGTCACTGCCGTGGCTCTGGTTACTGCTGTGGTGCGGCTTTGATCCCTGGCCCAGGAACTTCCATATGCTGCAGGTGCAGCCAAAGAATAAAAAAGAAATTTAAAAAAAGTAAAGAAGCTCAGACATCACAGAGGGGACATACAATAAGGTCCTGTCCATGAGAATTTAAAGAGTGTGTGTGCGTGTGTGTGTGATGACCCCAGCTTGGGAGCCAGACTTCCTGGAAATGAATCGTGGCTCCACCACTTACCATCTAGGTGACCTCCAGTAAGTGACACTGTTAATTCCTCTATCGCTATCCTATACCAAGGAAAAAAGCATTGCCTCCTGCTACAGAGTAAACATTTGTGTCCCCTGACAATATTCATTTGCTGAAACCTAATCCCAGTGTGATGGTACTTGAGGGTGGAGCCTTTGGGATGGAGTCCTCGGGATGGGATCAGTGTCCTTATAAAAGAGACGCCAGTGAGCCGCGGGGTCCCTTCGAGGTGAAGGCAAAAGGTGGTGGTCTATGAACCAGGGCACAGACACAGAATTTGCTGGCCCCTGAGCTTGGACTTCTCAGCTGCCAGAGCTGCAAGAAATAAATTTCTGCTGTTTATAAGTCACCCAGTCCACACTACGGTATTTTTGTTATAGCAGCCCAAATGGAATCGAGTAAGACCTCTCCCCAGAAGGTTACTGGGAGGATCGAAAGAGATGTTTCATGTAGAGTTCATAATTCAGGCCCAGGTACATTGGGAACACTCGCTAAGAATCACAGCATAAATTCATGAAGGAACAGCATTTGAAAAAGAAAAAGAAATGAATATTCGTATATGTATGTATGACTGATTCACTTCTCTGCACACCTGAAACGAACACAACATTGTAAGTCAGCTATACTCCAATAGAATTTATTTAAAGAAGAAGAAGCGGAAGAGGAAGAAGAAGGAGAAAAAGAAAAGAAAGATCAAGCAACAAAGAAGGCCAACTGGAAGGAAACCTAACAAAAATGTTTCCAGCATTTCCTCTTAGTATGAGGTGAACCATCAATAAACCAATCTTTAGTTTCAATACCTTCCACATTTTGAAAAGGAACATACCTAGAAATGACTGAATATTAAGAAAAGAAGACACACCCTAAAAAGCCAAGAAGCGATCATTTCTGTTGTGCAGGATGACAGATGCCTTATTTCCTTTGCTTTTCTATACTTTTTTTTTTTTTGTCTTTTCAGGGCCACACCCACGGCATATGGAGGTTCCCAGGCTAGGGGTCTAATCGGAGCTGTAGCCGCCAGCCGACGCCACAGCCACAGCAACGCCACACCACAGCTCACGGCAACGCCAGATCCTTAACCCAATGAGTGATGCCAGGGATTGAACCCGCAACCTCATGGTTCCTAGTCGGATTCATTAACCATTGAGCCATGACAGGAACTCTGCTTTTCTATACTTTTAAAAATAAATTTTATGACTTTCACAGTGAAGAAAGAAATGAGAAATGTTATTATAAAGAAAAACTGAGGGACAGGCTCACCCATTATATTCTAGAAACATGATCTCTGCAGAACCCTTGCCAGATGCTTTAACACAGCATCTCTGAGCCTGAGGCCCTTTACCTCCCTCACAGACAGAGGAGTTATGCTCACTCTCAGGAAATGTGGGTCCAATGGTCACCCCAAGATCCCCCCAGGAGAAAGTCAGATGACCCATCCCCATGGAAAGCCCCTGGTGAGGGTAGGGAGTGGAGAGCTGCAGTAGCAACTGTCATTTAAGGGTGTGAGGGTGTTTGTGCAGGCTGCTTACTTCTGTCAGCAGGGTGTCTTTCCTCTAGAAACCCATTTCCCGAGTGCAGGTAGCCTGACCCTTCAGGCCCACCAGTCTGCCAAAGGGCCGAGCCCATGACCGAGTTTGGGCCAATTGGAGTTCTCTGTTTGGTTAGCTCTGTGACTGGTTCTGATATAAGCACATGACCAAAGCCGAGCCAATCAGAGGATTTGGTTACAGTCTAGGGTAAGAAGCTCTCAATAGAAAATGCCACTACCAGTTGAAATAAAGCAAGGCTTAGCTGTTTGTGCCCTTCATGTCTCCCACGTGGAGTGGGCTGTCCGAGAAGTGTGCCCTAATGGCACCATCTGGGCCCCTGCATCCAGACTTTCCTGGACTTGTATTACCCAAGTTGATAAAACCCTCTGTTTTGTTTAAGCCCATTTCTATTGGACCTTGCTATGGAAAGGTTCTGAAAACCTTTTACTTAGTAATTACGTACAATGTGCTCTGGTACCACGTCATCCTCCATCTGTGTATCCACCCATCCATCCATCCATCCATCCATCCATCCAAACAACAGACAGCTACTGAAGATCAAGTATGGGCCAGGCACCTTACTCACCTTACAACTTACAGCACAGAGGATATAGCAGTGAACAAAATATACAGTCTGTTTCCTTAGGGAGCTTATATTCTACCCAGAAACAATAAAAAACAAATTCAAAAATAACTAAAATACGTAACTGAGATTTGTGAATAAGTGCTAAAAGGAAACAGCATACTGAGATAAAGTGGTGGGTATGGTGGCATCTAATTTTAGACAGGGTGGCTTCTCTGAAGCACTGATTTCTAAGCTTCTGTCAGAGGATGAGAAGGTGCTATCCATGAGAGTACAGACCTCTCCAGGCAGAGGAAACAGAACACACAAAGGCCCTGGGCTACGACAGGAAACAACCGGGCCTGTTCTAACATGAGGGGAAGAGTGAGGAGGGGCAGGAGGTGACATGGAAAGAGGCAGATGCCAAATACTTCGGGGGCTGGAAGGCAGTGACGAGGGGTTTGGATTTTATGCCGAGCGCAAGACACCAGTGAAAGGCTGAATTCAGAAAAGTGAGGTGGTTGGACTGAGGTTTTAAGACGTATCACTCTTGGCTCACAAACAGTGAAATGAAGGGGAGGGCAAGAGTAATACAAAGAGCAGTGTAGGTGCTACTGCACAAGTCCGAGCAGGAGCCAGGACTAGGCAGGTGGCAGTAATGAAAAAGAGAGATAGCTGGACTGGGGATACAGATTTGGAAGTAGAGCTTAGTGGGATTCACTAGTCAGCTGAAAGTTGAGGTGGAGGAAGCAGAAGGAATCAGAAATCAGCATGGAGGCAGCCCCGGGCCGGTGGGGTTGACGATCGGCCAGGATCCCTGCACGTGGCCGGGTGAAGGTGGGTGCTGCATTCTGAGTGGCTCCTGGCTGCCAAAGAGCCAGGCTGTCGGGATGGCGGGGCCTCTGGCTCCCAAAAGGAAAGGGTGGGGACGGGAAGAGAGGTGGGGAGGAGAGGCTAGGATCCAGGGCAGCAAGATTCATGGTGATTAAAGCTGAACCCAGGAGCCAAATACTTGTTGGCTTTTCTGGTTTCATCTTACACAACCTCCTGCTCCATTGGGCCCACATTTGGGGCCCGCGACAGCCACTCCCAGCCAACGAGAAAACAAGATGGTGACAAAGACCAGGCAGCTCTCCTCCCCATCCCCGAGGGAGGCCTGACCTTAAACATGGGACTGCACCGACAGAGAAAAGGGGAAACCTGCCCTGTCGGGGCCACCACGAAAACCCCTTACCGTCGCCGCCTGCATCTCCAGTTCAAAACACACCACCAGCGAGAGCTTATTCGGAAAGCCTGTGGCCCGCGGCTGCAGCCCTGGAATCCAGCCTCAGCATCAGCCACTCTCCCTGCTAGCACCAATCCCAGCCAGAGCTTGCCATTTCCTTTAACGACTTCCAATGGGGAAATCACGGAAGAAAAAAAAAATGGCTCCCTGCCAGCAGGCTCTGAAATCATTTCCCCAGATGCAGCCAGGACGTGAAGCTGTGATTTTTAGTTTTTCACCTGCAGATGGGGCAGGGGGTGGTGTGGGGGGAAATGGTCACAGTGTGTGACTCTAGCTACCCCGGAAAGGGGCCTTGCCTCTAAACTCCCCTGCTCACTCCCTCGTCCCTAAGGCCCCCAGCCCTCCAGGCCCTGCTCCAAACAGGAGCACTGTCTCACCTTCTAGCCATCCTGCCGTGAATCCAGCCGTCTCAATCCAGCTGTCTCACTGCGAGGGATTTTATTTTCCTTCAAACAATCCTAATGTTTTGTTTTCTTTCTTTCTTTCTTTCTTTCTTTCTTTCTTTCTTTCTTTCTTTCTTTCTTTCTTTCTTTCTTTCTTTCTTTCTCTCTCTCTCTCTCTCTCTTTCTTTCTTTCTTTTTGTTTTCCTTTTAGGGCCACATATGGGCATATGGAAGTTCCCAGGCTTGGGGTCAAATCAGAGCTGCAGCTGCCAGCCTACGCCACAGCCACAGCAATGTGGAATCTGAGCCATGTCTGTGACCTACACCACAGCTCACAGCAACGCTGGATCTTTAACTGACCGAGCAAGGCCAGGGATGGAACCCGAGTCCTCATGGATCCTAGCTGGGTTCTTAACCTGCTGAGCCACAACGGGAACTCCCTCTTCTCTCTCTTTCTATCTAGGCACCCATACCTCAATGGTCTCCCAAATAAAACCCCCATCCCTACACTCCACTCGTGGAGATTCCATGAACCAGCCCTGTTTCCTCACCAATCTCCTCCCAGACCAGGTGCTTTGCAAACACTTCCTATGTGGATGGCACCAGCTCTCTCAGACTCCAGGGTCTTGGCAGTTACTGTCCCTCCGTTTGGCGAGCTCCCGGCTCTCAGGGAATCCCTCCCTGGGGCTGGCTCTTCCCTGACCCCCGGATGAGTTTGCCCGCTTGCTCCCAGAGACCCCAGGCTGGTTTCTGTCCAGACACTGGTGGCAGCTCTTGACTGTGCCTCATCCCCAAGCCTGAGTGCTCCTGGCACTGGGGAGAGGGTCTTCGGCAGCCTAGCTCTCGGCACAGGGCCCTACCAGCGTGGGCTCTAGATCAGTGCTGCCCAACCACAGCAAGAGCCAAATGGCTATTTAAATAAAAATTTGATATGATAGAATAAAATTCAAATTTTGGTTTCTTGGGAGTTCCCTTCGTGGCTCAGTGGTTAACGAATCCGACTAAGAACCGTGAGGTTGCGGGTTCGATCCCTGGCCTTGCTCAGTGGGTTAAGGATCCAGCGTTGCCGTGAGCTGTGGTGTAGGTCGCAGACGCGGCTCGGATCCCGCGTTGCTGTGGCTGTGGTGAAGGCCGGCGGCTACAGCTCCTGTTAGACCCCTAGCCTGGGAACCTCCACATGCCGCGGGTGCGGCTCTACATAAAGGCAAAAAGACAAAAAAAAAAAAAAAAAAATTTTGGTTTCTCAGTTGCCCTACACATATGTCAAATGCCACATGGCCACACGTGACTGGTGGCAGCCACGGTGCACAGGGCGGAACAGAGTGTTGCTAGCATCACAGAAAGTTCTACCGGCCAAGAGTCGCTCTCAACAAAGGCCTGATGTTGGGTGAATCTATGAAGGCGCCTCTCGAGCTGCCCGTCTCCAACATCCATGCAGGACGGGGGAAGGGGGAATCCGCGGCCACACAGGTCAGAAGTGCCCGCAGCAGGCTCTGGAGCTGCAGAGGGCTGAGATGGACCCCGGGCGGGGTGGGGGAGGAAGAAGGCAGAGTCCCTCCGTGCACATCGGGAGCCCGGAAGTGCCATACCACGCCGCCGCCACTTCCGCCTCCGCCCCCTCTCGTCATCCAGCAGAAAGGCATTATTTCCTGGAAGCTGCATGACCCCAAACCGGTGACCACAATCCAAGCACAAAAGCCGAGATAATATTTAGATCACCCTCGAGGGATGGAGCGCGGGGAGGCGACGTGGAAAAGGAAGGAGGAGGTTATACACACGGCGACGCAGGCCGACGGTGCAGGCATGTTCCTGAGGGACAAGTCAGGGCCCCGGTCATGAAGCCATGAAGGGTCAAGAGCAGCAGAGAAGAGAGGCAGCAGAGACAAGTCCCATCACACAAAGACCAGCCCCAGAGGCCCAGGGGCAACGGCCCTGGGGCAAATCGTCCTGGGGCACTGACTGCACCAGTGTACTCACAGCTCGGCGCAACGAAGCTGCCCGACTCCGAGGATTTGGACCCCTTCCCCAAGAAACCCAATGGAAAAAGAACAGATAGAGACCCTTCTGTAAAGTCAGGCTCTCCCCATTCTCCATCCCACTGTGACTTTCGTTCTTCCCTCAGTCACTTTTCATGAGCAAATATCTGCCAGGGCTTCCCATATGCCAGGCGCCCTGCTGCCTAGCACGTGGCTTCTGCCGGGCATGAGCCGATGCCTTCTGTGTGGGTCTCTGTGTGTGCAGGTGGGCACCCCTCCAATAGTCATACTTAAGCTATCCTGGAGAAATCCACCCTCTCATCCAATCCTTCCTATTCTACTGCTACAGGAGAATGAGGTGGGTTTGCAGGGACTAACACAGAGATGAGATTCGAACTGAAAACCTGTAGAATGATATATATTCTATGATCCCATTTTAGCATCTAAAAAAAGGGGGGGGGGACAAATTTGTATGTGAATTAAAAACAACGTGGTACCCTGGATTGAACCTAGATATGGAAGAAGGCATTAATGGAAAAACGGGTGAAGTCCAAATAGAGTCTAGAGTTTAGTTAGTAGTCTCGGACCAATGCTGTGTTCTTAGTTTTCACCGCTGTACCCTGGTAACGTGTGATGTTCACGACGGGGAGGCTGGGGAGGGGTACAGACAGGAACTCTGCACACTCTCTCTGCAACTTTTCTGTAAGTAGGAAACTATCCCAAAATAAAACATTTATTTAAGAAAATAAACAACGGTTTCGATGACATTCCGAAGTCAAAGGATTCTATCTTGGAGGTCAACTGTGGTAAGGCGGGGGACCTTCACAATATTTAGAACTTAGGTCTCTGTAACTTGCACCTATTCTAGAACCAGTTCTGGCTGAAAGCACACAGGATGCGTCAAGACTTAGGTGAGCAGAGTCCACACAACTGACGGGGTTAGAAAACAGAACCAAACAGAACAACACCCCAGGGCTGGACTTGAAGCCTGGCGGGGAACTGCTCTAACTCTGCCCATCCCCCCCACCCCTACCCCCGGCCCCGGCCCCATCGCAAGGAGCAGAGTCAAGGCAGTCCCTTCCCAGTCAGCAGGGGCTGGAATTTCTAAAGCAATCAGCTTTCATTCCAACTTTCAGAGCACTCTGGCCTGGGGCCCAAGAACTAACTGAAATTTGGGGGGAAGAAAAAAAAACAGTCTTGAGAAGAAGGGTCTGGGAGCCTGGGGGAAAACCGAGTGACTCCCGGCCAGAGGTTCCTAAAACCCAGGCCGCCCAGCCCACCCTCCTCCTGCTCCCCACCCCCTCTGGCCTCATTTCCTCCACCCTATTAGTGACAGTTGGCAAGGATGCCGGTGTGTGACCCTTGGGGCCAGCAGGGGGTGGGAGGCAGACCCTGGGCCCAGCTCCAGTTGGTCCTGTGTGCTGCTCTCTGTCTTATGCCCTCAACTGACTCCCACTGCCTCATGATTAGAAAATCGCCCCTGGCCAGCCCCTGTTCCCAGCTCTCCATTCACCCGATGGCTATTTAGAGCTGCCCAGTGTGTGAGCCTCCAACAGCCTTCTCTGGGTCTGACTCTCAATCAGGAATAATGGCAGCAGAGGATGAGAGGTGAGGAAATTGCCTTAATCTTCCCTCCTCCGGCCCAGCAAACACCATGGTGCCTCTAAGTGTGACCTTCACAACTGCCCCGGTGAGCCCATGGCACATGGGTTACTCTCCCATTTGACAGAGTAGGAAACGGAGGCTTAGGGAGGTGAGAGGGTTTGGCCAGGTTCCCAGAGCAAGAACCTGGGCATTTCTGAGACGAGGAGAGGGATGAGACTGACAGCTAGGACTACTCGATGCATGCAGAGCACTGAGCACCACACGGCAGGTGTGCTCTCTATAGGTCAGCTTTGAGGCAAAATGAGTGGGAGATCTTCAGGGGCCCCAGGAGCCCGCCTCGGTCATGGTGCAGCCCAGTAAGCAGACTACAGAGACCTCCCAGCATGAGGCTGCTCAGGCATCTAGAAGCACGACCCCTTAATAAATGAAGGGGGCCAGTGTATCAGATGGGCTCCCTGGGGAACTGGCCTGTCCCAGCCTCCCCAGAGAAGGCCCCCTCCCCTGGAAGCACCAACTCTCCCGGGGGTCCTGTCAGGGGCTGGGAAGGTGGGGCTTTGGGGCTATGGTCCCAACAGTGGTATCTCGTACAGGACCTTGGAGAACCTGTGTCACCACCCACTCAGGACCAAACCCTTGGCTCCCAGGACACATCCACCATGTCCTGATGAGATCCACCCTTCTTCCTTCCTCTCAAACAAGCAGTCATCGCATCAGGCCAATACTCAAAGGAGATTCTGTGGCCAACAAGCCACAGCAGGAAGTCCCCTATCTCACGGAGTCTGTATTCCAGCGGGAGAGAGGCAACAGACCACAGAAAGCAAATGCATAAACTCTAGAAAGTGGTCTATGTCCTTTGAGAAAAATCAGCCAAGATGTACTGGTAGGGAATGAAAAACAAGGATGACCCGTCAATCTATCATCAGGGAAGACTGCCTGGAGGAGGTGACAATGGACCTGCCAAGAATATGACGCCCACAGGATGAGCCCAGGAATGCGCACTCCAGGGAGCAGAAGTGCAGGTGCAAAGCTCAGACTAGAGGGAGTGACGGGGAGGGTGAGCGAGATGAGGTCAGAGAAAGTGGAGCAGAGGTCAAAGTGTGCGAAGTATCTGGTATTTTTTTCAGAAAGACCTAGGAAGCACTGGAAAAACGAGGTGATCCAGTTTCTGTTTCTTCCGTGGGCTCTCTGGCTGCTGTGTGGAGAATGGAATGAAGAGAGTGAATAATAAACAGAGCGAGAGATCTGGGGCTGCTGCAGGAGTCTGGGCAAGAGAGCATGGTGGCCGGACCACGGTGCTGGGTGAGGGGGACCCGGGGAGAGATGGACGGGCCTGGAGCAGGTCCTGGGCCAGAGCCCACCAGGCTGCCCAAGGGACTGCACCTGTGAGTAGGGGCAAGGGAGGAAACAGGGACATTCTTGGGTTTGTGGTTTGAGCAACTCGGTAGATACAGAGTATTTAACTCAGGGTCTGCTGCACAGCCAGCACTTCCAGAAGCGTGAAGCTGTATGTGGTGTGGTCAACCTGTCCGGCTCATAAGGCAATGGGGCCCAGCACACATGTGGAGCCACATTTACCGTGGGTCCCTCCTGCTGCCGCCACTTACCGCCCCCCACCCCCACGTCCCCTTCCTGAGACAGCGCTGCCCCTCTGTGTAGCCACGGGGGAGCTAGTTTGTGTGTTGCATGACCCCCCAAGCCCCACCCTGGACCTCAGCCCCCACGGCCCGGCCCGCGTACCTGCACCACCTCCGGCCTCACGTTGAAGGTGTACAGCCAGTCGCTGAAGCGAGGGTAGCTGTTGAGCTCGGAGGTCCTCTCCCCGGGGGCCACGCTCAGCTTGCACTGCCGCTGTTTGCAGATGTACCGGACCAGCTTCGCCTGCAGGGGCCCAGGAAAGAAAAGCGGGATTCATTCAGGGCCCGTGCCCGTGGCAGCCCCAAGCACAACATGGGGAGCTCCAGCAAACATGAGCCCGTGATAAGGACAGGGGCCTGCCCGCTGCCTCTCTGCAGCCCCTCAAACAGAGTGAAGTAGGAAACCGAGGAGGGAGAGGGGGGAGCAGAGGAGGAGGGTCTGGGAGAGCCGGCGGGGAAACTTAGAGAACCATCCGTCACCCCTACCCACCCACAGCCTCACCCTCAGGACCACCACCCTCAGGGGGTGATGGGTAAGACTGGGCAGAACCGAGAACAGGGTGAAACAGAGAGGAGCTTCCTGCTTGGGGAGGGGAGGCGTCGGGGGACTCAGTAAGTGATGATACGATGATACAGGGAGATGGTACAGGAAAGACGTGGGGGTCTGGGGAGGATGAATGACCTTCCACTTAGGATGCTTCCGGCCCAGAATCCGACTGCCTGGGTTGGGATCCGGGGGCTCAGACACACCCTAACCCTGTGACCTTGGACAAGTGACTTAACACTCTGCTCCCAGAAAAGTCTCAGTTTCCTCCTCCAGAAAAATGGGGGTAATAATAGAATCTCCCTCTCAGGGAGTTCGAGAAGAAACGAAGCACTCAGTGTGTGCTCAGTGCCCAGCGCACAGCGCACGCAGAGTGCCGGCCAGGCCTGTGGGCTCTGGTGTTATTGGCAAAGGTCCCTGACTTGGGTTCATCAAGAAGATTTCGAGATCCACTCCCTGAAATGTATGCAAATTTCAGACTTGTGTGTCTGTGCATTTTCTGGGCCCGTCCACAGCTTTCAAAAGGCTAAAACTTCAAATAAAAGAAATGTAAGTAAGGTGAGATCAGTATTCTCTTTAACACATGCCGGACCCTGACTGGCCAGGTACCCACACTGCACTGAAGAATATGGAAGGCCAGACGGCAGGCCCGGCACGGCCGTGGCTGATTAAGATGGGGAGTTCCTGTCGTGGCTCAGCGGTAGCAAACCCAACTAGTATCCGTGAGGACACAGGTTCAATCCCTGGCCTCGCTCAGTGAGCTAAGGATCCAGTGATGCCCTGAGCTATGATGTACACCTGGAGCTGAGGCTCTGATTCAACCCTTAGCCTGAACTTCCATATGCCATGGCCGCGGCCCTAAAAAGACAAAAGAAGAAGAAGGAGTGGACTCAAACAGATGGAAATGAGCACACAACCCAAAGAGGCCCAGGGAGCCACCTGGTTCGGCTGCCACCCAGCGAGTCTGGGACCTCATGAGAGCTGCTGGGACGGTGACTTTGAAGCTGCCCCCAAAGCAAGCGCCACCTTCAAAGTCTCGTTGGGAGAAATCCTGCCATTTGGAGCCACTCCCCAGGGCCTGCTGCCTCCACAAGCGTTTTTGTTGTTGTTAATTAATTCCTTTTTCTTTCACCTGTAAATATCTCAGTGTATTTCTCTAAAGGGTAAGGATTCCTTTGTTAGCACCTCACGATGCTAAAAAAATAATTCATGATATTTAATAATTTAAAATTTCAAATACCTAGAAAGGCTCCCAATTTCCACATAGGAGCAGTAGAACCCTTTTGGGGACCCTTTTGGTAGTCTGGCGAGGTTCTTAATTCCTCTCCGAGAGTAATGCTTTTAAATGCATAAAACAGAAGACTTAGGACTACAAAGGAAATCAATTATTTTTAAAAACACTTATCAAAATATGACAACATTGTGATAAAGCACTAAGAGCTTCTTTATTAAAGAACTGAACAATATCTAGCCGTGGGTCTCAAAACTTTGAAGTTGTGACAAGTATACACTACTTTTTCAGATAGCCCTACAACTGTCACGTGACATGAAAACAGCTGTGATTTCCACCGGTGACCTCACACCTATTTGCTAAGATGACGGTGCCTTGTTGCCTCCTTTCAAATTAAACATACTAAATTTCAGTTAAGGTTAATGTGGAAAAAAAGATACGATTTTTTTTCCTCTCCAAATTAATGCACCTCCTGAACTCTGTCTACACAGACCTTATGGACAGGGAAATGTGAGGCATAAAATGAGACTCATATTCACAACAGAACTATTGTTTCTATATTGGTCTTTCTGAAATTTCCCCCAGAAATGTCTGGTCCTAGGCCATAATCTGCTAGACTTGGGCGTGGGTCCTTTCACGGGCCTTGAGCTCTGTTAACTCAGAAGGCTCAGTGGCAAGTAGGGACAATTGCTAGAGAGGAAACACTGAGTCAGAATAAAAATAATCCAACTCATTGTACAGTTTGGACATTTAGTGAAACCTAGACAAAGGCAAAAACCCCATGGCATTCCTGTACCACATGCCTATCAGATACCCACAGCAGACATTGCTAATCGAATGCTCTCTGCTGGGGCTTTCCACCTCTGAGCAGACATTGCTAATGGAACACTCTCTGTCGAGGCTGGCAATTCCAGATTGCCACCCAAGAAGGGTAATACTGGCTGTCCTAGTGTGGAACCTAAACCGCTGGGAACATCTTCAGAGCATGAAGCTAATAATCATGAAGACACGGGTGCTGCTTTTATCTTTCCAGGCTAAGTAGATGCACTCATACCCCTCACCTGGGCTCACTCTGTGCTGATCCATCCCTCCCCGTGTGACCAGAGGCCAGTTCTAAATTCCGGGCCCCAACTTTCTTTCCCAGGCTCATCTCCACTCCACTCCCCGCCCCCTGGCCCACCCAGTGAGCTGGTCCTAAAACATCTTCTGTGCTTTCCTGCCGCCGGGGTCTCTGCTCAAACTGTCCATTTTGACCAGAAGTCCTTCTCTCCCCCAGTCACAGTGTCCTTGGCCTGGATAAGACTTCCTGGGCTAATGAGAATTCCCCATCACCCCTTGCGAGTATGCTGTCTACACCTCTCTGGTGGCCCCCATCATGGCGGGGGGTGGGGGTGGGGGGCTCATGTTTGAGCTTCTGATAGGGTCTCCCCCAACACATTCAAGCTCCCGGGACAGAGGACACAGCACAGGCTTTGAAGTTGAACAGAACCTAGGTTCAAATTGAGGTTCTGCCATTTAAAGCTGTGTGACCTTAGGGAAGTGTGGTAATTTTTCTGAGTCTTGGTTCTCTCATCTGTACAACAGCGATGAAGATACTAGCTCACAGCTGTTTGGAAGGACTGAGCCAGCTGGAACCAGGATTGAACCAGTCCCCACCAAAGACTAGGTTAGTTCCCCATTATTATACATCAGGGCAGTGACCGTGTCCACATCATTTGACTGTCCCCCCACGCCGATGACTGCATCCGGCATGTAACATGTGCTCAGAGATGCCTGAGGAAGGAAGGAGGGAAGGAAGCACAGGGAGCTCATTCCCATGTTAAAAGGCTTCCCACAGCCAGGCCTGCCCTCCTTTCCAAACTGCTCTCAAACCACAGCAGCAAACTGCTGACCAAAAATAGGGCAATCAATTAACTGTGAAAAGTTAAAGCCATTCTTTTCCACATTAACCGATGAGGTTGGGCTGCTGGCCCTAACATCTGCAGCAAAGAGAGCTGCCTGTCACTGGCCTGAGGGTTTCGAGGGCCACACCTCTGGGAGCCGATTAATAACCCATCCGTTCTGGGTAGGACCTTGGCCATCACAGGTCAAAGGCGAGATCAGCCAACCTGGCCTTGGCAATGAGCCGGTGTTTGGGGCTTTCTCTAGCTCAGCCCTTTGAACACGTCCAGCCCTCTCCAGCCTCAAGGCCCTCAGCCCTTGAGGGGTCTCTTCCCAGTGACCCCTCAGCCTCCACGACTCAGCCTAGACACCCATTCATCCACGAAGGCTTCCCCAAGCCCTTCAGCCCTTCAGCCCTTCTTCTCATCAGATCACACATCATAGTTCTAATATTTTACTTTTCTGCTTCCTACTTTTTTTTGGGGGGGGGGCACAGCTGCAGCATGCGGAAGTTCCCAGGCCAGGTATAGAACCCACTGCCACAGCAGTGACCCAAGCCGCTGAAGTGACAACACAGGATCCTTGACCTGCTGCACCACCAGGGAACTCCCCTGCTTCCTTCTTTAGACAGGAAACTCCGTGAGGCCAGGTGCCTGGTCTGTGTTCTCAATCAGCTGATCACCATTAGACCCCCAGGACAGCCCCCGGCACGTGGTTTGCTGTTGTAAAACCTTTGGTGAATGAATAGACAAATGAACCCACAATACATTTTGAACCCACACAGCCCCACCAGGCACACACAATTATTAAGATAACAGTGGGAAACAAATGCCAATTAGGAAAATGATGGCTCAGGAGCCCGAGAGTCTCAAAAAACGGCAAGTTTCCCCCGAAGAGAAGTGAGCAGTTTCTTTTTAAAAGGCTATTAGAAAAAAAATTATATATATATATATATATATATTATAAATAAAATAAATCCCACTTAAAAAAAAAACGGCTATTAGAGACCCCCCCACTGGACAGTCCAGAGCAAGCCTGTGGGAAGGACCCCTGCAGAACTCAAAGGGGTTCCTCACTTGCACCCATTTAACAACTTGTAAGCCTGACAGGCTGTGCGGGAACCAGGAAGGAGAGGGCACAAGTTGCAGTGCACACTGACCCAGCTGCTGGTGTCCTGCTGCTGTTTCCTGGAGCTTCTCAAGAAGAAACAACACACCTGCTGGTCTGGGTTCTGCTGGATGAGGTGCAGCCACTCCCATCCAAGCAAAATAAGGCTACTCTCACTTTTTGGAAAGTTGGTCGCCACCACAGAAGCCCCCAGGGGCTACTTTCCCAGGCAAACCACAGAGGGGCCTCCCGGCCCAGCCCCAGGGGCCTCCAAGAGAGTCTTTCATAGGGAGCGTCATTTTCTCTTAACCACAAAACCGCAAGATATAAATTCTGCAGAAAAGAAGAGCACCTGGGGTTTCAGCGAAGGGACCAGCCTCGAGAGGGAAAGAGTCATTAGCACTCTGGCCGCAGGGGGTACCCGGGGCTGGAACAAAAGTCTTCCTGGACCTCCAATATTCTTTTGCTTCATGAGTGTGCCACCCGCCCCTGCCCTGACACTCAGCCTGATGTACAGAAGGAGGAGAAGAGCATGCTGTCAGCCCACAAACAGCTGGTGGGGACCACTGAGACACCGTACACAGCAGGCGCTCACTAAGGGTCCTAGGCTGAAAGACCGAGGCTCTGGGCCCAGCTCTGACATTTAAGATCAAGGCTCCTGGGGAAACTTTTAGCCCAGCTTCAGTCTCACCATAAAAAACGGTATCATTTTATCGAGACTGGGGCCAAAGTAACCATACGTTAAAGGGCTCGGAACAACAACAAAAATATAGGCACCAGTAGGTTACTGTTGTTTACATCAACCACACCCAAGACACGGTGCAGCTCTGAAGAAGAACTCCAGCTCTCGGGCCAAGTGCATTTGGCATCAAGACCCCTCGCCACTGCACTCTTTCAGCGAGTAAACACAGACTGAACCTGTCAGCCTCGGTTCACCCACCTATAAAACGAGGCTGATATCCCTCAAAGGGCTATTGTGAAGATTTATATAAGAAAACATAGATGTAAAATGTCCAGGACAGAGTTCCCATTGTGGCTCAGTGGAAACGAACTGACTAGTACTCATGAGGATGTGGGTTCGATCCCTGGCCTTGCTCAGTGGGTTAAGGATCCGGCATTGCCGTGAGCTGTGGTGTAGGTCGCAGACGCGGCTGTGACTGTGGCGTTTGACATAGCTGTGACTGTGGCACAGGCCAGTGGCTACAGCTCCAATTAGATCCCTAGCTTGGAACCTCCATATGCCACGAGTGAGGCCGCCCCCTACCAAAAGACAAAAAAAAAAAAAAAGCCCAGCAAAATGCCTGGAATAAGGAAATGCACTCAGTGGTAGCTGCGATGGGTGGCATCCTCACCCTGGAGATGGGGCTACAGAAGACCCCGATGCTGGCGTTGGTCTTCAGAACAACACTGGTGATACAGAGCAGGGACATTCATTTTAAAGGTCTGAGGGCCAAGACCCAGATCGCAGATTGCCTCCAGGGAACCTGAGCCCCCCTTCTCCTCGGGACGTTCACACCCCCGCCATCAGCACCAAAGAAGGCGGCTGGAGTGGACCTGCATCGACTCTGGGGATGCTGCTTGTCTGGATGAGCACCTGCACCCCAGCCTGACACCTGATCAACTTCAAATATAACCTGCCACCCCGGCTGCTCCGAAGTGACTCCCACACAGGCCTCCCAGATGAGGCTGCTGGGAGACTCGCGTCCGTGGGGGTGAGGCTGGCCGGATATCCCCGAAGATGAGACGCAGTCATATCTCCCGAAGTACATGCCACTGAGAGAAACCTCCATGGGGAACGGAAGCAGCTCTCAGAACTGCAAAGGGTGCGGGAACAGGAGACGCCTTCCACTCGGCTCTGCTCAAAGCTTCCCAGTGCGAGGACCACAGCCTCTCCTGGGAAAGGCTTTCCTCATCACTCTTCCTTCACACTGGACCCAAAACTGCCTCCCTGCACCCTCAGACTCCAGGTTCACCCTTCAGACTGCATCGTGGCTGTCACAGGTGACCCACGGGCCAGGCCAGTCTGAGACGCAAGCCCCTCTGCAGACGCAGAACCCACATCCTGGGAGGCAGCCACCATGGGGCTGGAGCTGTGGCTGCCCTGCCTACAAATGAGAGAGGGCAATGCCGGCCAAAGTGGTTGTCTACAGGTGGCTGGATGGGGGCCAGCACTGCACTGGACCGGCCAGGCGGGGCAGTGGTGATGACCGGGCAAACGTTCCATGCAGGCGGTGCCCATACCTCCTGCTTACCGCCAGCACCTGTTCCCATCTTTAGGGGGCAGGCCTACCATTAGTTTACCATCTATCACCCCTAGTGGGAAGCATGGGCTGGGCAGCCAGGCAGCCCAAGTGCCACCCCTGGTGCTATCGCTTACCAGCTGTGTGACAGTGACTGGTTTACTTCATCTTAGCTCCCCTCGCCTGGAAAGTGGAGAAAATAACACACACTCCATAGCTCTGCTGAAAATTCACTGCAGGATTCATCTACGCCAAGTGATTCATCTAAGGTCCGAAACACATGAAGCACTCACTAAAAAGGATGCTGTTAATATATTCGTCCTGGAGTTCCCATCGTGGCGCAGTGGTTAACGAATCCAACTAGGAACCATGAGGTTGCGGGTTCGATCCCTGCCCTTGCTCAGTGGGTTAAGGAAGGATCCGGCGTTGCCGTGAGCTGTGGTGTAGGTCGCAGACGCGGCTCCGATCCTGCGTTGCTGTGGCTGCGGCGCAGGCCAGTGGCTACAGCTCCGATTAGACCCCTAGCCTGGGAACCTCCACATGCCGCGGGTGCGGCCATAAAATGACAAAAGGCAAAAAAAAAAAAATATATATATATATATATATATATATATATATATATATATATATTCGTCCTGCTCAGCCCACAAGCGAGGCCTTGGTGAGGAAAAGCCGCGGCCACGTGGAGAGCTTCTTACCCAGGATTTCTCACCTTTGCAGAAAACATGTCTCTCCAGACAACTGGTTTTGCAAACAGTCAGCTGCACCCTAAAACACAGGGCCTGGGACAGAGAGGTCTCTTCTCTGGGTGATCTGTGATGCAGGCTACAGAAGTGATCAGATGCCAAGACGGCTGGCACCCTAAGCCTGTAGGCTGCTGCAAGACCCTAAGCAGATCACTGCCCTCTTGGAATCCCAGGTCCTCCTGTCTCAGGCAGGGCAGGCAGGACCGTCGATGGGGACAGAGGTGACAGATGGTGAAATACAAATGGGCAGTGAATCCCAGGCAAGGGCGGAGACAGACACCAGACTCCCACATATAGCAGTGGGCCGTCTCAATTATGGAAATCGTGTCAACACCCGATTATGAGCCCTGGCAGTGACAATAATCTCTTCTATTTATGTAGTACCTTATTCCCCTCTCTCCTGGGATTCTCCAAGAAAATTCCAGAAGATAAGCACTGCAGTGTAAGAGTGGTGTCCCAACCTTCACACAACCCCAGAGCCCCTAAGCTTATCATTCTCCCCACAAAACCGTTCTGTATAACAGAAGAAGTCACAGATCCTTCTAGACTCTTGATGGGAGAAAAGAAGAACTATGTCGAGATGTGGGTACTGGGCAGCCTGCCTGGCTCACTCACTGGCTGAGGGACACCTGCCCACCCAGCCTGCAAACAGCAACACACAACTCTGAGTCCAGCCTCAGTGTGATGACAAGTACAGCTTAACACTCACAGTCACTCATAAACGGTCAAAGCACATGTGCTGAGACACCCGTGAGACTTAAAGGCATATATTATCACTCCTATCTTTTTTTGTTGTTGACCATGCCTGCGGTATGCAGAAGTTCTGGGGCCAGGGATCAAACCCATGCCACTGTGGTGACCTGAGCCACAGCAGTGCCAGTGCCAGATCCTTAATCCACTGCACCACCAGGGAACTCCCTATTTTTCCCATCTAACTGGTGGCAAAACCGAGGCACCGAGAGCGCCATAACTTTTTCAAATCACAAAGGGACTCAGACCTCACCTTGATGCCTGTTTCTATGTTCCACGCCATCTCCCCAAGAAACAACTCCTGCCTCCCTCTGCTTGTCTAAGCTGTCCTGACGGGCACGAGCCGGGTGTCAGTGGGCAGGGTCTTTCTCTCATGCGGCCTAGAGCCCCAGATCCAGCCGTGTCCAGACTGTCCCATGTACTGTAGCCTCTGAATAAAAGTCACAGGCTGCCTTATACTCTCAAAAGGCGTACGGTCCCTGGTCCTGTTGTGCAAGAACCTACCCTCTGGGCTATACCCAATCCCTGGCTCCGAACCAGCTCTGAATTCATTAAAGCTAGCTACCACCCGGTCAGTACCTGGGGTCACCTCTTTCCAGGAGATTCCAGTGTACTTTGCGGAATGAGGCGAGGCGCCTGGACACCTTCGATACACATCCATGCCCTTTCCCTGGACTCACTCAGCCCTCCAGCCAGCAGGTGTATCCGGGGATCAGCCTCCAGCTCACCCACACCTCGGGGACCTTGGCTCCCTCATCCCAGATGGGCCACACTGTACTCTTAAGAGGATGTGCTGGGAGTTCCTGCTGTGGCTCAGCGGGTTAAGAACCCAACTAGTATCCATGAGGATGCAGGTTCAATCCTTGGCCTCCCTTAGTGGGTTAAGGATCCAGTGTTGCCATAGGTCACAGATGCGGCTTGGATCCAGCATTGCTGTCGCTGTGGCGTAGGCCGGCAGCTGCAGCTCTGACTCGATCCCTAGTCTGGGAACTTCCATATGCCGCAGGTGTGGCCCTAAAAATAATGATTAAAAAAATTTTTTAAATAAAAAAAAAAGGACATCCAGAGCACTCTCTGCTAGTGCCAAGACCCCTTCCAGCCCATCCCAAACTTCAGGAAGTCGCCAAAGCTCTTGGGACTTACTCCAGCCTCCCTTCCATGGTCACTGAAGTTGGTGCTCCTTCCTCAGCCCCGGCCAGCTCTGCCCAGGCCTTGCAGTCGTTCCCCTTCCTTCTCCCAACTCCTTCCCGAAGCTAGAATGTGATTCTGGGGGCCTCCTGCCAGCCCAGACAGCTAAGCAATCTGGTCTGGCCACCACGGCCAACGTGTTGCAAAATCATCTCTGAGATTGTAAGGAAGCCTCTGGAGGTCTTGACGCAGCTGAAGGCTCCCCGCACGGGTGCGGCCGAGCATGGGCTCAGCTCCAAAAATGTGGATGGGCGGCCCAGGGGACTCCCAAGCGCACCCAGCGGGGCTGCATGGGCGGACAAGGGGTGGAATGAGAAAGCATGCCAGGGAAAGTGGGGCGAGCAGAGGAGAAAGTGACCTCAATTCCCAAGCCCGGTGTTTCACAACCAGCCATCCTGCGCCCGCTCCTGTCTACACACGTGCTCTCCCGTGGAAGCTGCCAGACGTGTGCATTTGTGCAGAGACAACCTCCCCCCAAAACCTCCCACCAGCAACCCTGCCCTGACGTCAAACTCGGAGTCAGGGAACTTCAAACACAAACAAACAAGCCTGCCCCAGACCACAAGTGGAGCAGTTCCCAAGGAGGCCGGGGGTGAGAGGGCCACAGCTGGAACTCAAGGCCTCCCGCCCCACTTCCTCGGCTCCACTGGGGCTTCGGACTCTGGGTCCTGACAACCAGTGCAGACGGGAGCTTTGAACCCAGGCTGAGACAATACAGGACCTACCTGATGGGTCTGGGTGCGGGGCCAGCACAGCAGCGGTGCAGAAGACCCTGCCCAGAGGCACTGAGGAGTTCGCTAATTTCCTCTGCACAATTAGCACCCCAATTAGATAGCATCACTCTTTTTAATTGCTTGGGCGCTGGGTATGAGTTGGCAGGAAAGGAGGGACTGATGTGGCTTAGAAAGACTCATGAAGCTTCCAGGGCAAGGGGGAGCTTGAGCCGGGCCAGGGTGGACGGCAAAGGACCCGCGTTTTCTCAGCAACACCTGCTACCCCGTCTAGTGTTCCACTGAGGCCTTGAGACTCCGCAGGAAAGGTTTTCAAGAGGAAGGCACTCCCCTGACCTAAACATCCTAAGACGGCTCCTGCCTGAGAAGCCAAATGAATGTTCACTTCAGAAAGCAACCTTGGCCTTAAAAGGCCTATGAATGAACTGTCTCAGGGCTGCCTTGGCAGGTTTGCCGCCGGCCTCAGTTCAATACCATAAGCCCCCAATACCCCGTGTGTGTTTTAGAATCAGCGGTCCTTAGGGGCTGGGGGAACAAACTGGATCAAATCACGAGAAAGCCAGACACTTGCTTCAACCCCTAACTGCCCTGGTCCTGAAGTGATGGCCCAAGAGAAGAAAGGAGAACCTCTGCACAGCATCCATCCATCAGCAAGTGGTTGAGAAAATTGTTCCTGTGCCCAGGCACCAAAACAGGACCACGAGCAACCTAGTGCATAAGCCTGAGAAGCTCACACAAGCGGGGGTGATGGATGTAACCACAGACAGTTCTGACCGGAGGACTGAGGGAGGCAAAGAAGGGGAGCAGGTATGCCCGTCCTCTGAGCGTCCCTGCTGCCCCCAGCGCTCCGTGCACCTGCTGGGAAACGGGGAGAGCAGGTGTCAGGAATCACAAACCAGACCCTTAATGGTCACAGCCTTTGTCCCAGTTCATACACTTACTCCACACGCTTGTCTGAGGTTCACCAGCCCACAGAGCATAGCTCAGCTCTCAACCCCTCAGGCACAAAAGTTAACAGCAGGGGATTCCGAGACACGGCACAGTAAGGGACCCGGCTGTGAATTATAAGTCAGAGGCCTGGACAAGCAGAGGCCGCACCTAATGGGCTAAGGTGGGTTTCTGCCAATGGGCCCACCCTCTTATCTACCCTGAAGACCTGGGGGCCTGGAATTTTCTAGAAGGAAGAACAGGTGAAGGGCAGACGCTGCAAACTGCTCTGAAAGCACTTGCTATGAGTAGGAAGTTGTGCCACAGGCTGAGGAGAGCGGAGTTATTTTCCAAGAACGTGACTGCCTGCCTAGCAACTGAGGCCACCATGGGAAGGCTAAGGGACAGTGCAGGGGGTCAGGGCAAGGACAGGTGAGCTCCTCGAATGCCGGGGGCTGACTAATGTGACGGTGAACTCCCCTGGCATGATGGGTGCCTGACTTCTTTCTCATTCATAGGCTGATTTTTTTGGGGGGTGGGGGGTTAGCACTGTGCCTGGTGACAAACTGGTTTGCGTCAACAGTTCTCAACCCTGACTTTATGTCCACGTGATCGGCGGGGTCCCAGCATGGCTCTTGGGATGATCTGGGCCCCACTTCCAGTTTCCTTTGAAATTAGCTACGTGTGACAGTTCCGGTCAATGAGGCATGAGGACGCGCCCGCTGGAAATGCTGGGAAAGTGCCTGCCTTCCTCACGGGTGGTACGGTCTCTGGGGCTTCCCACCCACCTCTTTCCTGCTGTGAAGACTAGAACTACCAAGAGTTGTCCCAAGAACCACACGGATACACTGTTCAGCTGTTGAGCCAACCCGGGAGCTCCCCCAACCCCAAACTTCTCACAACGGGAGAAACGTAAGGGTCTGTCTGTGGAAGTCACATCTTTCGTTACCTGCAACCGAATTTATCAATTTTTTTGTTTTTTTGGTTTGTACTTATTTCCTAGCTAAAAAGATCCTTGCCAAGCCCATGTTCACAGAGTTGTTCTTCTATGTTCTGGAAGTTTTATAGTTTTATTGGGGCTTAGGTCTAGAAACCATTTTGAAGTAATTTTTGTATTCCAAGACTGTTTTTACCATGACTGTCTACTCGTGTTTTTTAACTGGATATTCCTCTGTGCCGGGCACCGTGCTACATACCTCACGTATATTGCTCACCCAACACCCACATTAATACTCGGCTACTATTTTTTTTTTTTCTTTTTAAGGCCGCACCTGTGGCACACGGAAGTTCCCAGGCTAGGGATCGAATTGATGGAGCTACAGCTGCCAGCCTACACCACAGCCCCAGCAAAACCAGATCCAAGCTGCATCTCTGCGACCTACACTGCAGCTCACAACACCAGATCCTTAACACACTGAGCAGGGTCAGGGATCGAACCCACAACCTCACGGATACTCACTGGGTTTTTAACCCGCTCGGCCCCATCAGGAACGCCAACCTTTGGTACTGTTATTAGTCTCATTTTACAAATGAGGAAACAAGGCTCAGAGGGCTGTACATGCTTTAAAAGGAGTCTGTTGTTCTATAACCCACGCATGCGGCCTTTCAGTACGTTCACGTCGCTCCCGGAGCTGAGGTCACCTCAACCCCCTGCAATTTCATTCCTGGGTTCCAGGTCTGATTTCCCCCTTGGGTCACCTAAACCCCATATTTCCTTATCTTCCTCTGCCCAGATAAAATGGCCTCTTAAGAAGAGAGCTGGGAAGATTTCCTAAGAGGAAGATTGTGGGTAGTCGAATGGCCATCTCGAAGCCCCTGTGAAAAGGGGTGTCTGAGGGGTCCCAGCTGCGGGTGGCCCTGTGGGACTCAGTGTTTCAGGAGTGCTTAGTTTTGATCTATTAAAGTCATTTTGTCCGCTCTGGGGGCTGTGGTGGGGGACAGAGCGCTGATAATCTGACTGGAAAAGCCTGAGTGCGGAGTCGATGCGGAGGGCCTGGGGATACAACCCCCAGCTACAGCCCTGTTCCCAGAAGTCAGAGATGGCCCAGTTTCCACGGGTGCACACAGTGGGGGTGGGGGTGAAGAATGAGGTGGGGCGTCTTGCATTTGTACAAAAGAACGGGTGGGGAGCCCCTGTCCTTGGCAGAGGGTGGTGAGAGCTGTTCCCCCTTCTTTGACATTCACAGTGTCCCTGGAGGCCAGGATGCAAGCGTGGACCACCACGGTGGGTGAGAGCTGGGCCACGAAGACCATGTTCCTCTCGTCTAAGGCCTGCTTCCTCTCCCTTTGAAGCTGGGTAGGACTGTGGCCTCCTTGACCTTGGAACAGCGGAAGGTCCAGGTGTGTGACTGGGGCCTCGTCGGGCCCTCCAGACCAGGCCAGCTGATGCCACCTGGAGCTCGCCACCTTGGTGCCACCACAGGTTTGCGTGTGGGCTGTGGGACCCCAAGGGGACTGGGTCTGTGCGGTGGGGTGGCTGGGATTCTCAGAAAGCGTCAAAGAGGGGCTAATCCCCAAGATGAGTTCAATGGGTTGGGCTGGGTTTGGTTGGGTGGGGTGGGGCGGGGGGGTGGAGCGCACAGAGGGCAAGGGGCAGGAAAGGCCCCCAAGTGAGGGGGCGTGTCATGAGCAAAGACTAGAGTCACAAAAGAACCTTAAAAAAAAAAGTATATAGAGCAAGTAGCTGGAGACTAGAGGGAATGGGTAAGGATGAAGGAACAAAGTCAGTCAGGAGGCAGGGCCAGCGCATGCAGGTCCCAGAAGGTGCTGGAAGGTCCTGGAAGGCCACACTAAGGCATCTGCAATCAATCTTGCAGGCGGGGTGGGAACGCAAAGGAAGAAATGTGCTCAGATTTGCATTTTTGAATGATCATTCTGGAAACCATGTGGAGGACAGATGGAAGTGGGTGTGGAGAAACCAGAGACAGGAAAGTCAGTTAAGGAGCCAATCCAATTCCACAAATGAGAACAAAAGGTAATTTAGTCAGCGGCAGTGTGGGTGGAAAGGAAAGAGCAGATTCTAGAGAAGTTTTAATAGCATTTTTACTATAAAGACAAGACTTCCCTGCTTGCTTGTCCAGGGAATTTCTGGCATACCAGCATCCTGGAATGCAGGAAGCCCGAGCGCGGAGTTTCTCCAGCAAATGAGCCAACGTTTGTTTGACTTATTAGAGCTCGGTGCTCGGGGGAGGCAGCTGGCTACCTGTCAGAAGCCTTCAAGTCAAAGGTCCAACTTGGCGAAGGCACCTCAGCCCAGGTATTTCCCGGCTCAGGCTCCCCCCGCACCCCAGGCAGAGAGGCGCCCTGTCCTCCCCAAGAGCAAAAGTCACCGCTCCAGCAGTTCCAGCTCTAACTCCTCCGGAGCCCCCGAGGTGGGTCGGACAGAAAGAGGCTGGCAAGAGACAGGACTTGCCAGAGCAGCTGGGCCCAGCAGCTTCGCCAGGCAGCCCTCTCCAGCCCACAAGCAGAGCAGGAAGCACGCTGCCCCTGAAAGGAGGGTGGTCCAGGTGTGCCGGCAAGAAGAAGAGCGAGCTCTCCCCTCTACCTTCATGGCAAAAATCACAGGGATCAGTGTCAGATAGACTCAAGTTCAAATCTCACCTCCCCCACTTCCTACCGGCTAAAGGACTGAAGGCCATCGACAGAAAGTCTCTGAGCCTTTAGATCTCGTCCGCTGTAAAGGAGGGGGAATGTCAGCCTCCAGAGATCACCGTGAAGGCAAATCCACGTGTCCAGCAGCTGGTGTGCTGCAGGTGCCCAGCAAATATCTGTTCCCATCTCCCGTCTCTGTGGCCTAAACTGTGGGAGAGGCCATGGCTTTGACAGCTGACCAGGAGCCTGGGACAGGGGTTTAGGGGAGAGAGGCCTCAAAAGGCAGGTTTCCAGATGCAGGGGTCAATTTCTGATCTGCTGACGCGTCTGCAGGCTCCCCATGGAACAAGGCGAAGAACTGGCTGAAGAAACAAACAGCCCTGAGCACAAGGGCAGGTCAGGACTTCCCACCACCTCGCACTATCCATTCTGTACCATCAAGGTCCAAGCAACACCTCTGACACTGAACTATCAACCCGAGTTTCAGGTGAGACCAGGAGGCCCCACCTGTGACATGACCGTCCTTTCTCGCTTGAAGCACACCAACGAGATGACCATGTGGCTTACAGGTTCTTGTGGGGAAGCCTCATGCCTGGTCACCGCACTTTACAGTTTATGGGTATCATCTCGTCTGACCCTCCCCAGAGACTTCCTGAGACCATCCTCATCTTCACCTTTGTGGTTCCTCATCACTTTACAGAGATGAGAAACCAAGGCTCAGAGGTAAGTAACATGACTCAGGCCACATGATGTGTAGTATGTTGTAGCACCAGCTCCATAGCCAGGCTTTTCCAGTCAGATTGTCAGTGCTCTGTCCCCCCAAAGCAGCCCCCAGAGTGGACAAAATGACTTTAAGTTAATAAATTAAAACCAAGCACTCCTGAAACACTGAGTCCCATGGGGGCCACCCACAGCTGGGACCCCTCAGATGCCTCTTTTCACAGGGACTCTGGAATGGCCATTCAACTACCCCACAGCCTTCTTTATGGAAATCTTCCCAGCTCTCTTCTTCTTCTTTTTTTTTTTTTTTTTTCTTTTTTAAAGCCGCACCCACAGCATATGGAGGTTCCCAGGCTAGGGGTCGAATCAGAGCTACAGCTGCTGGCCTACAACACAGCCACAGCAACGCAGGATCCAAGCCGCGTCTGTGACCTACACCACAGCTCAGGGCGACACTGGATCCTTAACACACTGAGCGAAGCCAAGGATCAAATCGCATCTTCATGGATCCTAGTCGGGTTCATTAACCACTGAGCCACAATGGGAACTCCCTCCCAGGTCTCTTCTTAAGAGACCATTTTATCTGGGCAGAGGAAGATAAGGAAATATGGGGTTTAGGTGACCTAAGAAGGAAATCAGACCTGGAACCCAGGAATGAAATTGCAGGGGGCTGAGGCGACCTCAGCTCTGGGAGAGGCAGAAAAGGGGGCCCAACCTCTCTAGCACACAAAGGCCCAAACGTACAGGACCTCACCCCCCTGCCCCCAGCCCTGTGCACGCACCTCCGTTGACACAGCTGTAACCGGGCTGACATCACCAACAACACTGCCATTGGTGGAGAGAGAGAGAGAGACAAAGGGCTCAGATAGCAGAATGTCACTGCTGAGCTATTCCAGGAATGACGGCTAGAGGCGGGAGGGAGAGGGATGGTTTAAATCCCAGCTCTGTTGCTATCCAGTTGCCTTCAGTTACTCAACCATTCGATGCCTCAGTTTCCTTATCTGTAAAATGGGGGAATAACTGTACTAACCTTCACAGGCTGGAAGATGCAAAGTACTTAGCACTAGGCCTGGGTGATGGTTAATATTCATGGTCAGCCATCTTTATCACCAAAATTCCAGTATCGTGATATCTTTGAAAGTAGTTAAATTCTTTTTTCTTTTTGTCTTTTCAGAGCCACACCCATGGCATATGGAGCTTCCCAGGCTAGGGGTCTAATTGGAGCTGTAGCTGCCAGCCTACGCCACAGCCACAGAAACGTGGGATCCAAGCAGCGTCTGCTACCTACACCTCAGCTCACAGCAATGCCGATCCTTAACCCACTGAGCGATGCCAGGGATCGATCCTGCAACCTTATGGTTCCTAGTCGGATTTGTTAACCACTGAGCCACAACAGGAACTCCTGAAAGTAGTTAAATTCTGATTTGTTGATTTCTTCAAGATTCTTGAGCATGTTCCTAAATGAGTCCATTTACATGACAAAAGCTACTCCACGTGTTCCTCAAAAAGGGGCAGAGGTAAACCAGGCCAGGTGAGATTGGAACACGCTCACCCCAGAGGCTGGCCTTTCTGAGCCTCATTCTACTCCTGGGAGGTCAAGAGCAGGTAATACACAAGCGGGCCTGTGTGACAGCAGCCCCAGTGAGCAGCAGAGCAAGGCAAACCAGGACAGCTATTCAGATGCATGCAACCTGAGCGAGCAAGTCTAGGAGAGGAGAGGAGGGGCTGGCACGGCAGCCAGAAGGCCTGGCACGGGGGCTGTAATGGGAGCTGTTCTCCAGGCCCCAGGCAGGGCTGACACAGCTCAAACACACACACACACACACACACACACACACACTCATGCATATCCACCACCCTGGACAAGCTCTGGCTGAGCAAAGAAGGACCCCATCTCAAAACAAACAGAGCAGGTGAGCTGCCAACCATCCAAGAAATCAACTGCCATAACTTATTAAAGTAATTAGGTAACAGTAGTAAACACTGCCAAGACATTTACCACGTGCCAGCCATCACTTTAGGTGCTTTATATACATTATATCACTTAATCCTTATTAAGGAAAAACAATGAGAGGCCCTAACACTATGCCCCTCTCACAGAGAGGTAAACTGAGGACAAGGAGCAGCCCCAAATCACGCAGCTAGGAAGCAGGAGAGCGAGGATTTGAACCCAGGCAGTTTAGGTTAGAGTCCACGCTCCACCCTCCGGCTATCTTACCTCCAGGAGTGACTGAGGACTTTGGGGCACCTATTGGGAGCCCGGCCAGCGCTGACCATCCTGGTATGAGGACTCTCATTCATACAAAAACCCAGAGGCTCAGGTCAGGCCAGAGCCAACTTAAAAAACCCAAGAGGGCCTGATGCCTCACACTGGATTTGACCTTGTAGGTGGGTTTGACCATGGCCCTCCCCGCTGTACAAACAGACACATCGCTGACACACCGAACACAAACCCAGGAGAGGCTCTGCCACCGGCCAAAGGCCCGGGGGACCAGCAGAACCCGGAAGAGAATCCTCCAGCCAGCCCCCTGCCCCAGCACAGGTTCCTCCTCGGGGCCCGGCCAGCCACTTCCGGCTCCCTCCTACCTGTCCACAGAAAGAACCAGAGCAAGAGCCCAGAGCAGGGTCCCCATAGCGCGAGCTCTGCGTATCTAGCCTTCTGATGTAAGAGCTCGCAGCAGAGAGATACGCGGGGGCTCTTGCATAAGGCCCGATCTTGTTCACACACAGAATTCAGGGGCCAGCGGTGAGCTCTGAGAGCTGGGGAGCGCTGGGCCACGACAGAGCAGAGGCACAAGCAGCCCACATGGCTGGGCAGGACCACACATGTCTCCCGTCCCCAGGGAGGCTGGTTCTCCCGTGGCCGCTTCCGCGTGACCCAGATATTCTAATTCACCTTCCAGGTGGAGGGGGCTCACCTGCACAGAGGGCAGTCTGGGAAAATCCTACAGGCCTCTGGATCTCCTGCCTACCAGTCTTTGCAGCCAGCTCTGACTGAGGACAGCGCAGGACCGGACCCTTCTCAAGATAGCTCAAACCCCTTTAAACCACAAAATCCAAGCATGTTTTCTACGACGAGAAAGGCCCTTCGAGGCTGTCTCACACCTATGGATGGGTACCAGACCGAAAACCTGAGGTCCAAGGAGGGGCAGTGACCTGATCAAAATCACAGAGAAAGTGAGAAGGTGGTGCCAGGGCAGAACCCAAGCCTCCCGGGCTCCCGTCCAGGGCCCTTTCCCCCTTTCTGGACAGTACAAGGCATGAGTTCAACCTGCTGTGTGGACGAGAAGCTTGGCTGGGTCCCCAGTCCCCTATTTTGATTTCGCAAATCAGGGACTAATTAAAGCAATTTATAAATGCTAACTCATTTCATCGGCGGAGGGAGGTGTTATTACCTTCCCCACGTGGGGGTGGGAGTAAGACACAGAGATAAAGTAACTGTCAGGGACAGGATGTGAACCCAGGCAGTGTTACTCCACGTCCAGGCCCGGGACCGTTGACCCACGTGGCCTCTGTGACTGCAGCCCCCAGCAGGGGGACAGTTGCTCTTTAGAGGAGCCAGGCCTTAGCCAAGTGCAGGGCTGCTCCCATCCTGACAGCAACCTCCCCGGCACTCGCCCAGGAAATGCAGGGGGCAGATCCGCTGCAAGGCTACAAGTCGGGAACCAGGCAGAGAATGGAGTCAGTGTTCACCGGAAACTCCTATGGGGCCTGGAGGGCGGGACCAGAGCTTACAGTCTAGGAGAGCGGCTGTGCTGGGGCTGAGTCCTGCGGCCCCTCCCAAGGCTCAGCCTCCCCCCTCCCCTGCCTGGAGGCCTAAGGGCAGAGGAGGGGCCACAAGCAGCACCAGGGCCCTGACCCCGTGGGGCGTGATTGTGCATTCTTGTGCGGCCTCTCCGAGGCTCGAGCACTTGAGTTTTCTTCCTGAAAAAGGAAGCCATTTCTCAATTATGTTGCTACACACGGACAGTGAGAAACACAAACCAAGAGGCTAACGGGGCACCGGCCCCAGAGGGAGGAGACGAGGGGGAGGGGCTGCTGTGGTCCGCGTGCCTGGGGGCGCCACCAAAGAAACCGGAGGGGACCCTGCCCCCCATCTCGTCCATCCCTGTTCACCAGAGTGACACGGTGGCAACAACCCAAACAGCAGAAGCACGGCTGCCTAGGTGATGCCCAAACCACTTCAAGTATTACAAAACCATTGAACGCGTTTACAAAAAACATGGGGAGTTTTCTGTTATTCTATTGAGTGACAGACACAGGACAAAAGAGCTGCACAATAGATGTATGGGGGGGGAACCACAAACAAAACATTTTTGCCCAGAAAATGCAGCTAAAAAAAAATTTCTATTGCAAGTGAGTTGAGCGTGAGAGAGAAGGCTATAGAGGTAATCATTTTCTTCCTTCCACTTTTCTGTTTTCCAAATGGTCTACAATTACCGGTGCTGGTTTTAAAAAGCGATTGATAATAATACATTTTAAAACTGTTGGAAGAGGAAAATGGAGGGCGGTGGGGATTCTCTTTCAGCAAGAGGAGAAAAGCCTGCGTAGGGAGCCGAGGTTGACGTCCTATCTGAAGCGGAGCCCTGCCCGGGGGCTGCCACACCCAGTCTTCCCACAGAGACTGGCACGGCTGGTTACTCCACCTGCCCCGCTGGATCCAAGACGAGCAAAACCTCATCGATTCCCAAGGGAAAGAGGAGGAAGGGAAGAAAACAACTTGATAAGATAGCATTCAATTCATACTGCCAAAACTTAAACATTTTTAAGAACAGTGTGTGTCCATGCTCCCATTTAAGAATACTGAGTAAGAATTCCCGTAGTGGCTCAGCAGGTTAAGAACCCGATTAGTATCCATGATGATGCGGGTTTGATCTCCGGCTTCCCTCAGTGGGTTAAGGATCTGTCGTTGCCATGAGCTGTGGTGTAGGTTGCAGATGTGGCTCAGATTTGGTGTTGCTGTGACTGTGGCCTAGCCTGGGAACCTCCATATGTCGCAGGTGTGGCCCTAAAAAAAAAGAATATCGAGTAGCCACTGGTTACCCTGCCCTGTGCCAAGCCCTACAGGTAATACAGAAATGAGTAAGACCCTTTTCCCACCCTAAAGACTAGCTTCTAATAGGGGCTGAAGATACCAAATTACAAGGAAAGAGGGTATTTGACAAGTTGCTCTAAGATACAAGCTGCAGTAAGAAATTGGGTGAGAAAATAAAAATAATTTCCAGCTTCAGAGAAAAGACCGGTAGCAGGTAAGGGTTCTGGCCAAGGTGGGCTTTGAATTGGGTACTGGAGAATGAGGAAGAGTCCTGAAAATGGTTACTAAGGAAAACCAAGGAAATATACGTGCTTATCTCAAAAGAAAGTTACAGATGCAGCAATCATAGCAAACCTCTCTACCTCAGCAATAAGCAAGGAAGTGCAGAATGAAAACAAGCGGGGTTTGGGCGATGCTGGCAGAAACGGTCCCCGGCTGGGTTGAGGTGGGTGCGAGTAACTGGCCAGCCTTCCTGGAGGGTAGCCCAGAAATACGACACTGCGGCAGCAGCTTTGCAGACAGGCACAGGAGCTTTGAGCCAGCGAGTCCACTTCTAGGAATTTATCCTAAAGAAACAATTAAGTGTGAGCAGAAGGCCACTCACGGAAGTGTAACTTAAAATAGTCAGCCATGGGGAAGTGGGTAATGAAATTCTGCTATGTTTATATAGCAACTTAAAAAAAAAGAACCTCATTTTCAAAGAATACTTAAGACATGGACAATGTCGATGATAGAGCAAGTTAACAACTTAAGAAATGGATTTAAAGTATAACCCCCTAATTTACCTTTTTTTAATTTTAAAGCATTATTTTTCTTTTTTCAGCTTTATTGGAGTTAATTTTTATTTTGCAGCGAAATAAATATATCCAAACTTTAACACTGGAAATACAGGCTCTTACTCTCATGTTTTTACTTTCTTACATTTGCTACAAAGAACATGTGACATTTCTATAGCGTTATTCCAAATGGAAGAATAACATTCTATGTTAGGTGAGATTTCAATGGGAAGAGAAGGGGGGGCATCAGGGACTCAGAGAACAGCAGAAGCCCAAAGTAAAGAAATATAGGTCTGTCCGAATTTTAGCTGAACTCTAGAATTAAGAGCTGGGTTCAAATCTTGGATCCATTATTTTCTAGCTGCATGACTTTTTTTTTTTTTTGCCTTTTGTCACTTTAGGGCCACACCTGCAGCATATGGAGGTTCCCAGGCTAGGGGCTGAATCGGAGCTGTAGCTGCCGGCCTACGGCACAGCCACACGGGATCTGAGCCACGTCTGCAACCTACACCACAGCTCACGGCAACGCCGGATCCTTAATCCACTGAGCAAGGCCAGCAATCAAACTTGCACTCTCATGCTTCCTAGTCGGATTTGTTTCTGCTGAGCCACGATGGGAACTCCCTAGTAGTATGACTTTAAACAAATTACTGAACCCGTCTCGAACTTCAGTCTCTCCCGAATAGGAACTGAGTTAACTTATAACAAAACACCTACGTAAAACACTGGCCAGAGGTCCCCATCAACTCTCTCTCCAACATTAATAAAGTTAGAGCCCTTTCTACTAACCAGGAAACAAAATCCACTCTGGACACACACAGGTGAGGTAGGAATACTCATTTATAAGATCCACCATCCATGTAATAAGAGCATTTGGGGAAAACAAAGAAGTGTTTTATATATATATATATATATATATATATATATATATATATATATATATATATATGCTTTTTAGGGCCATACCTGTGGCATATGGCCCTAAAAAGCCATACCTGTGGCCAAGCTAGGGGTTGAATCAGAGCTACAGCTGCTGGCCTACACCAGAGCCACAGCAATGTCAGATCCTTAACCCACTGAGCAAGGCCAGGGATCAAACCTGAGTCCTCATGGATGCTAGTCAGATTTGTTAACCGCTGAGCCACGACAGGAACTCCCAAAGAAGTGTTATATTAAAGCCAGTGTATAATGCATCCCGTTTTCAGAAATAGCAAGCTCTGAAAAGCTATCTGTCCTAAAATCAAAAAAAAGATGAAATTTTCTCTCTTCTAAAGATGGTGATGACCAGGATGAAGCCTTGGGTCATAGCTCAAGCATTAATGTTGTTCTCCTGATGCTTAAACGGTCTGATTTGTGTCCAAAATGAGGAGATGGTCAAGGAAGTCAGATTCCAGTTTCTAAACAGACGTATGTCCCGCAGGGGGTAAGACCCCACTACGCACACAAGCAGTTCTAGACTGCAGAGCGCTGCTCTCGTTGTCTCTGGAACCTACCTATATCTCTCCAGTTAGACCCCGAAGGAGAGAATTGAGGCAAAATTCTCTTGCCAGCCTCATTGGGGTGTCCCAGGCCCAGGCCACACTATTTTCTTTCAGATGAAGGCAGCACCAGAAATGCCAAGGTCAGCTGCTTAGGGTAAAGCTGCAAAGCTGAAGGTTTGGAAGAAATCTTTTGGAAGGAAATGCAAGCTCGGTGACCAAACTGCACAATCCAGAGCCCCACCCCCTCCCTAATGCCAGGCTTTGGCAAACCCAGCAGGACAAGCCTTCGGAAGAGACCCAGGAGGCTCAGCTCACTCCCGTTTTGTAGAATCCCAGCAGCTGATCCCTACATGGTGGATACCACGCACCAGGCACAGTTCTGAGCACTCCACATGCGGTAACTCATTCTCCTCACAACGGAAGAAGAGACATGTGCTTGGAGGTTGATTAACTCACCCAAGGTCAGGGACAAAACTAGCCCATCCAGGGCCCCTGTACAAGTTGGAAAAGGGCGTCCCTTCCTCTGGGGAGACACTGCACAGCCCCACACGGGGCATGTGTCTGGCAAATGGAGGCAGTCTGGATTGCAGCATCCTTTCACACACCGTGTGCAGTGTATGACCCGCTTGACTGCATACTCCGTCATCCAACGCCACACAGCCAGGAAGAGGCAGAGCTGAGATTTGAACCCAGCATCCCTGTCTCCCAAGTAACAAGTAGGGCTCTATTAAATAAGGGCCCTGCAGATGAATGCGAGCCAAGATACACAGAAGCACTGATCTGGGTGACCGAAAGCACCCAGTTCTGTGCATCTGCCATGATCAGACCATCAGCAACGGTGGGGAAAAAAGCTCTGACATTTACAACTTTTTGGCCTAAGGCTTTTTCACATTTTCACCATTGCTTGTGGGGATAGTTCTAAAATGTGTCCCATCCTCCCCTGATGTTTGGAACACAATGCCCCCAGTGTAATTTAACGTCACTTGAACTCCACACTGTCACCTCCACTCTCTGCCCGGGGACTCACAGCCCTCTGTCTTGTCGTGACAGCCCCACCACCTCCTGATCCTGGCTTACATCTTTCCCTGCTTCTGTAACCACTGCTCCAGAGAGCGGAATGTGCAGGGGAGTTGAGGCCATTCAAAGTCTGGGATTTCAAACTCCTTCCTGCGCTTTGCGTTCCTGTTCTTGCTCCTGCCTACCTGGCTGCTGTCTGGGTGGCACCGGCGTCACGTGCTATAAGCCCTCACGCAGAGACGGGGAGGCCACCGGCCTGTGCTCCATCCACCAGCCTCCCTCCTCCTCAGAACACATCACCTCCCATGGTCGCCTCCCTCCCGCTGAAGAAGTTGGGAGTTTGGGGAGGGGGATTGGTGTCTCACTGTCCCTCAGCCTCCAAACCCTCATTCAAGTCTTTCTGACCTGAAGAAAACACCTTTCCCCCCAGCTTTCACCTTCTCCCTCCTCCCCTTCAGGCCCACGGGCCTTGAAACATTCTCTCAGCTGTTCAGCTCTTTACTTAGCCCTCCATCCGGCTCAGTCTCCCCACTGCACTGAAACTGCTCTTGCAGAAGCCCTCAGGCTCAGCAACCCTGCTCGACCTCACCGGGGCATCTGGCACCGGGAGGCCCTCCTCTTTCCAGACCTGCCTCAGGCTTCCCAAGTGTCCCCCTACCTCTGACGGCTCGACGGCCTCCTTCCCAGGACCCCCACCGCCACCTACAGGCTGATACCTCCTACACCAGAAATCAGAACCCCATCCCATCTCTCCAGCTCCCAAATGGACGGCCCGCCTGCGTGGCCCAAAGGCACCTCAAACTCAGCAGGTCTGAGCCAACCTCCTTCCCTCTTGCCTTTCTTCATCTAGTTGCCTCCCATTTCCCACTCCCCAGTCTTCCTAACAGAATGCTGAGGTTTAGTTGGCCCATTTCCACCCTCCCTCACAGCAGGTGCAGCTGTGTGACTAGTGTCTGGCCAGTGACATATACACGGAAGAGTCGTGTGGTCATGTCAAAGAGTATTTAAAGAATACATCCTTCCTCCAGCATTTCAATCCAAACTACTGCCTGGAAAGTTGATGTGACAGCTGGTGTTCTAGCAGCTATCTTGGGACATGAGGATAAGGAACGGCAGAGAGGTGGGCTGAAATGAGTCTGACTTCCTTATGACTTTGTGGATTCACTACACCAGCCCTGGGCTACCTACCTCCAGACTTGCCCTGTGTGTAAGAAAACTTGACTTGTTTGAGTCACGGTTATTTTACTTTGCTGATGTTATTGTGAATGAACTTAATTTTAATATTCTATCCAAAGCAGAATTGGTCAATAATATCATTATCACATCTGGGGGCCCGTGATTGCTTATTTGCCAAATTTCCCCATTAGATTATAAGCAACTAAATGACAGAAATGTCTCTCACTTGTTAAATAAAGTATTTCAAACATCCCCCCAAAATAGACAGCAATATCACCCCCAGAATTAACAAACGGTAACATTTTATCACATTTGCTCCATACATTTTTAGTAAAAAATGAAACATTATAAATGAGGTTAGGAGTTCCCATCATGGCTCAGTGGTTAACAAATCTGACTAGGAACCATGAGGTTGCAGGTTCGATCCCTGGCCTTGCTCAGTGGGTTAAGGATCTGGCATTGCCGTGAGCTGTGGTGTAGGTTGCAGATGCGGCTTAGATCCTGCGTTGCTGTGGCTGTGGTGTAGGCCAGTGGCTACAGCTCCGATTAGACCCCTAGCCTGGGAAGCTCCGCATGCCGTGGGTGTGGCCCTAAAATGACAAAAGGCAAAAATAAATAAATAAATAAATAAATGAGGTTAAAATTCTCCTTATACCCCCTCCCAGGGCCTTCTAACTTCCTCTCCTGCCCCACAGCTATGGTAAAGCTGGTGGGTGTTCATCCTATCTAGGTTTGGATACTTTTGCTAAACAGTTCTGGTTATTTTTACAGAAATGGTTATGATGACCACACATATTCTGTAACTTGACTTTCTATCACTCTTTTTCTTAAAGGTAGCCTGGCTGATTCATGTTAGATTTAACCTCTGAATATGTAAATACACTATCATGTATTGATCTATTTCCCTGATGATAGGCATTTAGGTTGTTCCCAGCTTTTCATGAATAAAAAATGCTCCAGGGGAGGTTCCATTGTGGCTCAATGGTAACAAACCCAACTAGTATCCATGAGGATGCAGGTTCGATCCCTGCCTCACTCAGTGGGTTAAGTATCCAGCATTGCTGAGCTACAGCGCCAACAATTCGACCCCTAGCTTGGGAACTTCCAGATGCTGCAGGTGCGGCCCTAAAAAAAAAAAAGGCTTCAGGGCACATCCCTGTCTTTTTCTCCTTGAGCACCTGTGTGGTAGTTTTTCTAATACAGACACTAGAAGTGAAATATCTAGCTTTAGGACACAGACATCCTTAACTTTACCAGATACAGTCAATCTCCTTTTGAGAGGAGCTGTACCAGCTCATGCCCCCTGGTGCCATGTGAGGGAGGGGCCTCTCCCCAGAGCCATGCCACAGAGACTCCTGAACCGCTGGTTCCTACCTAACTCAACTATGGCGAGAAACACCCACTCCCATTCTCATTCTTATTGTCGCCCTCTCTCGTTTGGGTCCCAATTCTCTGAACTAGCGGCAGCAGAAATGGGAAGACCCTCAGCCTGAGCTCCTCTTCCCAAAAGGCTGCCCAGCTGCTCTGAGGATGGGCCGCCCTGCAAAAGTCCATCAAGTCAGGCAGCCAACACCCAGAGTGGGTCTGTAACACATCTCCCTGCAGGATGGAATCAGACTCTTTTCCCTCCAGCAGCACCTGGGGAAGAATAAGAAAAAAAGTCCTCCACACACGTCTCCCCGCCAACACCATTTCGTATCAAGCCCACTCACTCAAGTCCCCCCCAAATGACAGATGAAGACAGAAAAGGACAATTTAGAGGTGTCTGACTCCCCTCCCCGCCACAAGCCCTCTCTCTTTCCCTCCCCAGCTCTCCAGCCACTGGAAAGAAACATCTCATCTCTCTCATGGTGGCTTGTCTCTCCTGATAAAGGAAAGTTCCAGGCAAGGAGAGGGGCCAACTTGTTTATTTCCAAACACAAGCCAGATTCCAGCTGTGACATGTATACTGGATCTGCCCACTGCGGATGGGAGCTGGCGGGGCGGGGGGAGGACTGGGGCTGCACAGGACTGAGCTGGGGTTGTTTATTTTTAGGGAAGCCGGTCTGCCCAGGATCAAGAAGACAGCCCCCTCCCAGCCTTGTTTTTCCTGACTGCCTGGCCATGCGTTTTTCATCTGGACTTGCCTCGAATGCAGAAGGTAGCTGCCTTGATCCCCTTAACCCAGAGGCTCACAGAGAGGGACAGAATGCCCCTGGGGGGTGCAGCCACCCTCCCATTCCTCAAACACCTACTGAGCACCTGTTCTATCTAGGCACCGGTTTAGAATGACTGCTACCTCCCAGAACCTGCCCCGAGGAAGCTCACACCCTAGAAAATAATTGTGCTGCTATGTGAAAAGATGCGATGGTGAATACAGTCGCCCCCTGATGCCTGTGGGGGATTGGTTCCAGGATACCCCCCACCCCCAGATACCCAAATCCAAAGATGCTCAAGTCCCTTATATAAAATGGCACAATATAGTGGATGCTGAACCCGCCTCTGTGCGAGATAAAGGAAGCATGGAGAATGGACGTGTTAAACGGGAGCTGGGAAATTCTGGCAAGGCTTCCCTGACGAGGTAACGCTAAGCTTGGTCTCCCTACCAGCATGGGTGATGAGCAGATATTCTATCACCAACATCAGAATCCCAGCCACCGCCTTCCTCTCCCGTAACCCTGAACATGAAGAGCAACCGCACAGCAGTCAGTGCTCAGGGAAAGTCCTAAGTTCCACAACAGAAGACCTGGTTCTAACCCAACGTGCCCCCACCAGACTCATCTTTGCCAGCTCACTGTCCTTGTGGGTAAGCTGAAAGGTGGGACAAGTGACTCAAAGCTCTAGCCCTCTAACCCAAAGCTTTCAACCCTCGTTGTGTGGCTGACTCACCCAGAGGAAGTATAGGAACAGACGCCCAGGTATTATTAACACACACTATTATTATAAATTATTATGGTATTATTTATATCTTTATATGTATTACATATAATATTATTGAGATATTATTAAGTCAACTGGCCTGGGGCCGTGCCCCCAATACCTGGCAGATGGAAATTCCTAGGCTAGGGGTCGAATCAGAGCTGCAGCTGCTGACCTATGCCACAGACACAGCAGTGTGGGATCTGAGCCGCATTCTTCATCTACACTGCAGCTTATTCATGGCAACGCTGATCCTTAACCCACTGAGCGAGGCCAGCAATGGAACCCGCATCCTCATAGATACTAGTCAGGTTCTTAACTTGCTGAGAGCCACAATGGGGACTCCCAACATCCATATTTATTGTGGGGGTTGGTGGTGGTTTTTTGTTTTGTTTTGTTTTTGCTTTTTAGGGCCACACCTACAGCATATAGAAGTTCCCAGGTTAGGGGTCAAATCGGAGCTATAGTTGTTGGCCTATGCCACAGCCACGGCAACATGGAATCCGAGCCACATCTGTGACCTACACCATAGCTCCCATCAACGCTAGATCCCCAACCCACTGAGAGAGGCCAGGGATTGAACCCACATCTTCATGGGTACTAGTCGGGAACTCCCAACATCCTTATGTTTTAAAAGCAGCCCCGGTGATTGAAATGTGCAGACAGGGTTAAGAACCACTGTGGTGGCACCTGAGGGCTGGGTAATCCCACTTCACAGACTGACCCAGAACTTGCCCAAGTCAGGCAGCAGATAGAGGCTATGGAGCCCCTGAGTGCCAGTTCTCTTCTCCCACGGACGTGATCATTTAAGGCAGGATTCCCTAAGAGTCCGGTTAGGAAAGCAGGCAAGCGGGGAATCACACCATCGGTCTCCAGAGCTCTCCCTCCGGCCACCAGCTGTCTGCCAGGGCAGGACGCCTCCTCCAGGGGCAGGTGAGGAGAGGTGCTATGACGGGGCCGGCAGCATTGCTTTCCGTCCACTGAACAGCGAGTCGCCTCCCTCTCAGGGAGCCCCTGGTGGAAAAGAGTGGGGGGTCGGAGGCAGCCCGGCGCCTGGGAAACTGGGGCCGGCACAGTGCAGCCTCCTGCCTCTGAGTCAGCCACAGAGAGGCTGCTTTCAGACAAAGGGGCAGAAGAACAAAGCCCCATTGTGCGTGTTCTGCTGGAAAAGCCGCCGAGACGGGGAGACTTTGGGGCCAAGGGGGGTGTTATTAGCATTTTATTTATTTATTTGCAATCATTTTAATCTAATGAACGCTTCGTATGGGCCAGGCACAGCCCAAAGCCCTTCCAAAGAATAACCTGTTTAGTTTCCGATCACACCGTTGGCCACAAATTCAGAGGACTAAGCTTTCTAAAGTCAGTGTTCGTGGGCCGGGAGAGAGGAGTTGTTTGTTTGTTTTTGGCTGCGCCTGCAGCATGGGGAAGTTTCTGGGCCGGGGATGGAACCCAAGCTTCAGCAGTGACAATGAGCCACAGCAGTGACAAAGCCAAGTCCTTAACCACTAGGCCACCAGGGAACTCCAGTGGGGGATTTAATTCTCCCTCCTCCACAGGTACATGAACTCCAAGGATGACATTTATCTACTGCGTTCTGCTACCGCCCGGCCTGCTACATTGATACAGACAGTATTTGGATCTAGGACTGCATCCCAGGGTGTGACCTAAATTCCTTTGCTGTAATAACGCAGAGCCATCTTCCGAGGGAGGGAAATTGTGTCACACGAGGTGGAAAGGACTGGGGAGTCAGACTCCACTTGCCATGTGAGCGAGTTGTGCGCAAGTGCCCTAAGTTCTCTGAATCTCACCTCGTATCTGTACAGTGGGAACCGTGCTGCCGGCCTCAGAGGACGTGTGGGGTGAAATGGGTTAACTGGACGTGTGGGGTGAAATGGGTTAACTGGATATGACCAGCTTGGTCAAGGGCCTGGCATAGCTGTGGATATTTCCCTTTTCCCACCTGCAAAGCACTAGCACTGTCAGCACTGGAGCTCACTCCCTTCATGGGAGCCCCACGAAGCTGTTACCATCTCCCCATTTCCAGATGGAGAAACTGAGGCTCCCCTGGAAGAAAAGCTTCTCCCAAGGTGTGGAGCCCGATTCAAAGCCTGTACACCACGGAGCTTCCTGTGGCCTTTGGGAGTCCCTCTTCTCTGTCCTCATCCTGCACCCAGGTCTAGGGTTTAAACAATTATAAAACTCAGGAGTACTCCTGCATTTTCCTTTGGTTCAGTTTGGCTTGAACCCTGTCAAAAATCCACCCCCCCGAGTTCCCGCTGTGTCTCAGTGGGTTAAGGACCCAACATTGTCCCTATGAGGATGCAGATGAGGCTTGGATCCGGTGTTGACATGCTGTGATGTAAACTGGCAGCTGCAGCTCTGATTCGACCCCTGGCCCAAGGACTTCCATGTGCCACAGGTACGGCCCTAAAAAGAAGTCCCTCCCCGCAACCTGGCTGCTCCAGGCACTCCCCGTCCAGGTCCCGGAAGAGCAGGAGCCTCAGTCCTCACCTCGGTCAGGTGTCCAAGACTAGGCTGTTGCCGAGAAGGAAGGTCTCATTCTGGGCACAGAAAGAGTCCCGTGACTTTTGTGTGGACTAACTGTCACCATCCCCGCACCTTGCTCTTGGCATCAACCTGCCTGGGCAAGGAAGTCAGCGGGAAAATCGTGCTGACCCCATAGACGCGCCGAACACTAGGGATTAAAAGAGCCTCAGTTTCCTCAGATGTAACACGGGCGAGGGGAGGGCTGTGACTGAACTAGACGATTTTGAAGGGATTTCCTGTCTTCCTGCTGCTGGGAGCCCTACCGGTCATGTTAACATTAACTTAACATGGTTAAGTAGGGTTAACTGAACATGAGTGTCCACTCGTGATTACTATACCAGGAAAATGGAAACAGGTTATAGAACAGAGCACAGAGTGGATCCACTTTTTTTTTTTTTAATCTCTTATTTTCGGCCACGCCCATGACATACAGAAGTTCCCAAGCCAGTTCCCTGAACCACAGCAGGGACAACGCCAAATCCTTAACCGCTAGGTCACCTGGGAACTCTGGGCCCACCTTATTTTTTTTTTGTAATTAAAAAAATTTTTTTTTGGCCACAGTGAGCAGTTGCTTGACATGGGATCTCAGTTCCAAGACCAGGGATTGAACCTGGGCCACAGTGGTGAAAACACTGAGTCCTAACCACTAGACCACCAGGGAACTCCTGAGGCCCACCTTTTAAAAGTTCCCTCTCTCTCCGTGAGTGCATGTGAGCGCGCGCGCGCACACACACACACACGGACACACACATAAATGTTTGAGTGATTTAAAATTTTTCTTTTATGTTTTTCTGTTTCTCAAATTTTCCACGATGAACACATAGTCATTTTGTAATCAGACATAAAAAATACTTATTGGAAAGAAGGAAGAAAAACTCCACTCTGCACTGTTATGGGACGGGAACAAGAGCAAGTCACGCCAAGACATCTGTTCTTGGTTCCCCTGTGTTGCCCAAACAATAGATTTATCTCTGCCATCAGGGAATATGGCTCAGGTTGATGTCTTTCCAACCCATTACAGGAGGGGCAAGGCAGCCCTTCAAATCACATCCCAACAGAGGTAATGAGACTCCCAGCCACAGGGGGGAAAATGTCTTGAAGGAAATGTGTCTGCCTTCTTGAACCATTTATAATGAGCACACATTTTGGTGCTCATGGGAATAAGTTTGTTATCAAAGAAAGTTTTACTTTATGTGAAACGTGTTCCTTAGTTTCTGTGAAATCGTAGCACCTGCTGTTAGCTGTCTTCCCATATCCATTTTCCTCTTCTTGCTTAACTGTGGGGATCCCTGATTTTGTTCAGAGTACGGAGTAACATCGTGTTTAGCCCCCAGGCTCCCTTGCAGCCATGTGATCCAGTTCTAAGTAACAAAATATATGGGGAAGCCTATTGCTTAGTACATCCAGAAAGTTAGTTTTCCTCATAAATATGGGTATGAGTCAGTTGGCAAAAGCCAGCTTCCCTCCCTCTTTCTTGCTGCCTGGAATGCAGATGTGAAGGCTAGAGATACAGCAGCCATTTTGAAAGCATGAGGAAAAAGGTCCTATGCTAAGGACAATAAAGCAAAAATACCTAAGGAGTCAACATGGAGCCATAGGACTGCTGCCTCTGGACTTCTTATGTCATGAGAAAAATAATTCCCTTCTTTGTTCAACCCAGTGTTATTCGGATTGTCTAAACGTGGAGCCAAGCAAACCCTAAGTGACACATTAAATCAGATTATAATTCCAGGTTGAGAAAAAAGACCCCTAATATCTTACTGTGTTCCTCTAAGAAGCCCATGATGTGTTTTTGTGCCCTTAGGGTTCCCCAATAAAACACAGGCTGGCCAACCATTATTTAACTGGGAGCTTGCCTGGCTGCTCCAAATGGCAAGTGGCCATTAATTGGTATTGTGTCTTTGCTAAGCTGACTTGCTTTTGCAACTTGGAATTTTGTTAGGAAACAAAAAACACTTTATGGCAAAGGCGTTAGTGCCACAATGGGACCTTTCTGCTTTGATTATGAAAATACATTAAGAGCTTAGCTGCACCGCAAGCAGTGGCCAGGAGACTCTGCTGAGGCCTCGGCCTTGCTGACTGTTCTCCATGCAGTGTACTGGAAGGGCGCCTAAGCCCCTCAGGAAGAAACGCGGCAGGTGGAAACCAAAGCTTATAGGCCTGGGCATTTGGGTCCCACCTGGAGGGCTGTGATGGACAGGCAGTGCCCACAGCGCTACCTACATGCCCTCCTCCCAGCCTTCTACACGCCACTCACCCATCCCACCTGTGCCGTTACCCATGCTTAACACACACAAGCGTTAGGGCCCTAATTCCACGACACCCAGAAAGGCAAAAACGGCCCCAGAAGGAGCTTAGAGCCAAGCCACGGGTATAGAGACTGGACCGGATGCAAAGCTTCCCATACTGCAGAGCTCAGCCAACCCATCCATATGCTAATAAGGCCTATGTAGGGAGAAAATGAGATGCTGTGATTCCACCGCCAGGTATACCCCACAGAAGGCACATGGACACACGCATGCACACACAGGCTTACCAAAAGTCAAGTCCAACAACAACCATAGCAGCATTTCGGGGTTACAGTCCCGAATGGCAAACAAACCAAATGTCCATCAACAAAATGGATACAAAAATTGTGCTCATCATTCAATGGAGTGATACACAGCAACAGGAATGAATAAATGACAGTTACATGCAACAAAAATGCACGAATTCTGCAAAAAAATACTGAGCAAAAGAAGCCAGATACCAAAGAATACATAATTATTCTCCTTACAGAAAGTTCAAAAAATTGGCAAAACTAAAGCAGAGCACTTAGGGGTGCATATTGGTGAGATAATTGTTTTAAGAAGCAAGAAAGCAACTAGTATAAAAGTCAGGCCAAACAGGCACATGAAAAGATGCTCAACATCGATAATTTTAGAGAAATGCAAATCAAAACTACAACGAGGTATCACCTCACATGGGTCAGAGTGGTCATCAACAAAGAGTCCACAAATAATAAATGCTGGAGAGGATGTGGAGTAAAGGGAACCCTCCTACACTATTAGTGGGAATGTAGGTTGGTACAGCTACTATGGTAACAGTATGGAGGCTCCTCAGAAAACTAAGGATAGAGTTACCATATGATCCAGCAATTCCGTTCTTGGGGACATATCCAGAAAAGATGAAAATTCTAATTTGACGATACATGCATCCCAAGGTTCACAGCAGCACTATTCACAACAGTCAAGACACGGAAGCAACCTAAATGTCCATGGACAGATGAATAAATAAAGAGGATGTAATGTATATACATATCCACATGCAACAGAATACTACTCAGCCATAAAAAAGAATGAAATAATGCCATTTTGCAGCAACATGCATGGACCTAGAGATTATCTTACTAAGTGAAGTTAAATCAGAGAAAGACAAACGTCATATGATTGTACTTATATGTAGAATCTTTAAAAAAATGATACAAATGAACTTATTTACAAAACAGAAATAGTCATAGGCCAAGAAAACAAACTTATGGTTACCTTAGGGGAAAGGGGGGGAGGAAGAGTTAGGAGTTTGGGATGAACAGGTTATACTACCATATATAAAACAGTCAGACAACAAGGACCTACTGTATAGCATAGGGAACTATATTCAACATCCTGTAATAAACCATAATGGAACAGAATATGAGTATATACATATATATAAACTGAATTACTTTGCTGTACACCAGAAACTAACATAACCTCGTAAATCAACTTCAATAAAAATATCGTAAACAAATTCAATAAAATTCAATGAATTCAAAAAATTCAATGAAAACTTTGCAAACAACTTCACTAAAAACTTGTTTGTTTTAGGGGGAAAGAAAGTCAGGCCAGTGTGACATCTGGTAGTGAGCGAAGGGGTTATGGAGACCTCTGGGGCACTGGCAGGCTTCCATTTCTTGATCTGGATGGTGATTACAAGGGTGTTCACTTCGTGATAATTCATCAAGCTATTGTTTATGTTTTGTGTACTTTTCTGAATCTGCGTTATATAAACAGGTAAAAATACAAGTGAGGTCTAGATGACAAAACCAGCCTTCTCTTTAGTGACGGAGAGGGGCCCACATCTGTGCTGTGGCAAAGGGACAGCATTTCATCACCACCAGGTGCCCCCAGTATATTCATCTCTAGCTCCCCAAACCGGAACTGTAAGCTGTCGGGAGGAAGGAAACAGTTTGGGACACAGGCCTTTACTCCACAGATTCGTGATGGCTTCTCTAAAACAAAGCACTAGAAAAGTCACTGCAGGAGGAGATGGACATTTTGCTGGGTCATCAGAGCAAAGGCTAGAGCCCAGTTGGGTCAGGACCTCAATGAGGAGACAGGGGTCCAGGGTCTGGCCCGCTCCCAGCCCTGACAGGAGCCCAAGCTAACTGAACACACGCAACACCTCCGTAGACTGTGCAAAGCCGCTGCTTTGTTTTATGGTAAGAAGCTGCCACCTCGGGTTCCGCTGTCCTAGAAAGTCTACATAAATCAGCGTGCTCTCCCCGTGGTGAGCAGGCTTATCACGTGTAAGCAGATGCTTGCTAGATAAGTTTGGCTTTACCAAGCAGCTAGTTTGAGAATAGGTGCCATATTCGGTGGCACTGAGGGGAAAAAAGGGCAGGATGGCGGGAGGGTAATGCTTGCAGTTAAGCACAGCAGTGGGACGCACAGAAGGCTAATGACCAGGGTGCCCTCTCCATGACTTGCACAAAGTCACTGAGATCAAGGAGGGCAGCCCCTGCTACCCTCACAGGCTAACAACGGATGGTCTTCCCTGATTGTCAGTTCTTTTTTTTTGGTCTTTTTTTGCCTTTATTTAGGGCCGCATCCGCAGCATATGGAGGTTCCCAGGCTAGGGGTCTAACAGCAGCTGTAGCTGCTGGCCTTCACCACAGCCACAGCAACGCGGGATCCGAGCCGTGTCCATGACCTACACCATAGCTCACAGCAACATCAGATCCCCAGCCCATTAAACAAGGCCAGGGATCAAACCCACATCCTCATGGATACTAGGTGGGTTCATTACCGCTGATCCACGACGGGAACTCCCTGCCTGTTGGTTCTGCCACAACTTATGGCCCTCAGAAGGAAGGATGGCAAGACTGGGAAAAGAGGGAAAACCGCAACAGTTACCACGGTCAGGGTGGAGCAGGTGGTGAGGAAGTGACCCCGGCGGATTTATATGGAGACAGATTGCCCAATTCCCTGGATTGACAGGTTGCTCAGAAGAAGGTGGGGGAGGTGCTGGCCTTCTCAGGCCCCAAAGCTAGGATTACATGATGACCCCCACTCCGGGCCCCTGGACCAGGGGGTGGAGGCCAAGGCTGGGTTTTGGTACCCCCGCCCCAACATGTACCTAATCGAGGGCTCTGGCCTCTTTAACCAATCAATATTTATGCAGCGTTGAAAAGGCAGCCGAGGAGTTCCCATCATGGCTCAGTGGTTAACAAACCCGACCGGTATCCATGAGGACGTGGGTTCAATCCCCGGCCTCGTTCAGTGGGTTAAGGATCCAGTGTTGCCGTGAGCTGTGGCGTAGGTTGCAGATGCAGCTTGGATCCCATGTGGCTATGGCTGTGGTGTGGGCCGGCAGCTGTAGCTCTGATTTGACCCCTAGCCTGGGAACCTCCATTTGCTGCAAGCACGGCTGTAAAAAGACAAAAAAAATAAGAATTAAAAAAAAGAAAGAAAAGGCAGCTAACTAGCAAGCAGGGCTGTACAGGCAGCAGGCTGTATTCAATAGTCTAGAATGCAGAAGACAGAGATGCTGGGCATCAGGACTGGGCCCTGGGTTCTCTGACGGGTCTGTTAAAAAAATTCAGGCCCAAACTCAGTTATTGACACAGGAAAGAAGGCCCGGTGGACACAAGCCCCCATGTCCTCTTTCCAGGACGTGCACCCTGAATGAAAGGCCACCTTCTCCCCCTGGCCATCCTCCACCTCCTGCGAGCAAGTGCCTGCTCCTTTGTTTTCATCATGAAACAAAGGATCAGAGGAAACAGAAGGACTGAGTCCAAAGAGGAGTGGTGCGGAGCAAAGAGCGAGACACTGAGTCAGATGGGGGCGTTCACTATCAGCTCTCGCATGTGCCGAATAGCAGGACCCTGGGCCAATGTTACTACTTAGGCCCTCAGTGATCCTCATCTGCAAAATGGGCATAGTCTACCCTAAGCCCTCCCGAGAAGTTTCCTCAGTGACCTGACTTCCTGTGCCAGAGACCCCAGAGGTGTTAGCAGGGGACACTCTGCCCCAGGGCACCTGCTCCTTCTTTGCCCAGGTGGCTTTCACTTCTGCCCTCTCTAAGCCAAGTCAGCCCTTCACGGGGCAGGACAGCAGGGGCCAGGCTACGCTCCAGAACAGCACTGAAGTCCAACCAAAGTAAAATGCCAGTCCCTACGGAATTTCATATGAAAAGAAGTAGCCACATGAATAAAAAGAAAGACGGTATCGATTTTAACAACACAGTATTTTATTTAACCAAACGTACCCTACACATCACCTCAACACACTACATATAAAACATGCAAAATCCATATTAAAAATGAGTGAGTGGAGTTTCTGTTGTGGCTCATTGGTAATGAACCTGACTAGTATCCGTGAGGTTGTGGGTTCGATCCCTGGCCTTGCTCAGTGGGTTAAGGATTTGGCATTGCGGTGAGCTATGGTGTAGGTCACAGACGCGGCTCCCCATGTTGCTGTGGCTGTGGTGTATGCCGGCAACTGCAGCTCTGATTCAACCCCTAGCCTGGGAACTTCCATATGCCATGGGTGCAGCCCTAAAAAAAAAAAAAAGTTAAAAAAAAATGAATGAGCAATCGACTATAATAAAATTTTTTTTAAATAAATTGTAATAAAAATTTTTTAAATGAATGAGCTACTGTCAATTCTTTTGTTCATGCAGTCTTCTAAGCCTATCATGTATTTTTAGTTAGAATACAGCCCAATTCAGACCGAGCCCTATTTTTAGGGGTCCACAGTCATGTGTGGTTAACAGCTACCATATTGGAAAGAGCAGAATGGACGTTTCCATTATGGTAGAAAGCTCTACTGGACCGTGCAACTGTCCTCCTTCATTAAATCCCGGGAGTTTCAGGCCCCTGGGGCTGGGGAGTGGCCTGGGTGGGGCTCCTTGTTCTGAACTACCAAGGGGCTGATTTCTCAGACAGCTGGGGGCTGACAGGAAATACCTGTTTGTCTGCCCATGACAAAGTTTTCCCCCCCTTCTTCCTCAAGCTTGGGCAGGGCTGGGGGGTTTCCATGACACCTGCAGAACCCAAAGCACTGTCCCCCAGGGAGCTGAACCAACACCCAGACCACAGAAGAGAACAATCCAGCTTGGGAGGTTCTGGGGGCAGTGAGGAACACAGAAGGTAAAGGCTGACCCTCAGCAGGTCTCTGGGCAGCGTCTTAGCGGGAGAGACAGCAAATTAGCGACTACACAAGGGGAGGTCTAACCCAGGGGCTCCCAGCTGCCAGCTCCGAGACTACGGCCTCTAGAGGAGACAGATTTGGCTCCAGGTACATAGTTAAATACCAAGCATCTGTTAAAACTCTCAATACGCACGGCTTTTCTAATAAAAGCATGCTTTGTCAAACCACCACACAAAGCTAGAATTTTTTTACCTATACTACTTCCCATCATTAATGCACCCAAGTCGGGTAAGTATTACTCCTTTGCTACAGGTGGGAGAGAGAGCACGGCTTTCCAAAGAAAGTTTTTCTTTTTGGTCTTTTTAGGGCTGCACCCCCCCATATACTTTTTATATGGAGGTTTCCAGGCTAGGGGTTGAATCAGAGCTGCAGCTGCCGGCCTACGCCACAGCCACAGCAACTTGGGGAGCCGCGTTTGTGACCTACACCACAGCTCACCGCAACACCCACTAAGCGAGGCCAGGGATTGAACTTGCATCCTCATGGGTACTAGTCGGGTTTGTTACCACTGAGCCATGACGGGAACTCCTCAAAAATCAAATTAACTTGCCCAAGACGGCCCAGCCAGCAAGGGCCAAGGCCACACTGAGCCAAAGCCCACCAGGCCCCAGGCTCCAAATGTATTACTATTCTACTGCTTCCCAGTGTGTTTTATTGCAGGGGTGCAGGGGGGGCTGTTATATCATCAAAAAGTATCTTCGTGGAGTTCCCGCTGTGGTGCAGTGGGTTAGTGATGCGACTTGTCTGTGTGGAAGCGCCGGCTTGATCCCCAGCCCGGCCCAGTGGGTTAAGGATCTAGTGCTGTTGCAGCTGTGGTGTAGGTCGCAAGTCCGGCTCAGATTCGATCCCTGGCCCGGGAATCTCCATATGCTGCCGATGTAGCCGGAAAAATTAAAAATTTTAAAAAAGAGAAAAAAAGTGTCTTTGCTCTTTGATTCCATTCATTCCTAGATGTATATCTGCTACAGACAAGGACAGGGAGGAAACACGGAGATACAAAAGCAGTTTATAAATTAGGTCAGGGGCAGTAAGCCAATTTTTTTTAATATTATTATGCTGTTTACGCAATGAATCTTTTTTTTTTTTTAAGGCAGCCATGTCTGGAAAGAGGAAAACATGAGAGAAGTACCAAGAAAATCATGCAGGTAGTTTCCTGGTCACTCCCAAGGCCTGGAGTCCCTACTCCCCACAGCAGGTGGGGCTGAAACTTGAAATATGCACGATGCTTCCAGTGAGACTGAAAATACAATTTTTTACATCAAAGAACTAGGTGGAAACATGGTTGCTAGAAATCCCTTGGTGACACCAATACCTGACACAAAATGAGAGAAACAGCAAATATATATGGGGGGGGGGAGAAGAGAGGGAGGAAGAGAGAGAGCTAATACATTTATGGCGACCTGATTCTATTGTAAGCATTTTGTACATATTAAATATACTCACTCATCTAAAGCCTGCAGCAACCCAGTTGAGCTGGGTACTAGGATCACTCAATTTAACTGATAAGGCAAATGAGTTGTGGGGAAAATAATAACTTGCTCAAGACCGTACAGCTAGGGAGAGTGGGGCTGGGATTCAAAGCCAGGAAGTCTGGCTCCAAGCAGGGCTCTTAGCCTCCGTGCTGTATTGACTCTCTTGTAACAAATAATAACCCCCTGGCTGCCTGAATCACCCAGTTCAGTGGAGACTGCTGGCACCTTCGTGGATTAAGATCCAATCCCTCCTGGATTAATGAGGTCAGTTGGAGGGGAGGGGACGAGCTTACAGGCAGCACCCCCGTCCACCTGCAGGCACTGAGGGCAAGTGGGCCACACTGTGGAAGCCACATGAGTGAGGACTGACCTGGACAATCCCAAGCTAAGTGTCAGCACAGCCCTCAGGTACTGTCAGAGCTGGCCCAGGGCTCCTGCCCCGTGGCCTCCAGGCCCACGTTCCTTGAAGAGCTGAACCCAGTGGCAAGAGGATGATCTGTGTCTCCTCCCTTTCTGACCTGTAAGGGCATCTCCCACACTTTGCAGGACAGAACCCTCGAAGACGACCTTCGCCAAAGGCAGACAGGGGGAGCTCTCCAGACGATGCCCCTTTGGTTGATGGGAACACTGAGGAGCCTGGGAGCGTGAGTCAAGCTGACTGTGTTCTGTGTTGCTGGGAAGGGCTCTGGCTCTGGGCCAAGGTAAGCTTGCTCCTGGCACTAAACGATCATCCCCAAGCCTCTGAGGGAGATGAGCACGCTTAATGAGGCTTCAGAGCAATTTCTGGAGGTGACACCCCTCCCGGAGCACTTGCTGCAGGTAAGGCAGTAGTGGTTCAGGAAAAGCCGGGGAGACCAGGGCCCTCTCCGGGACCGGCTAAAGGAGGACACCCCAGCCCAAAGCACTCCCTCTTCACGGAGACCTCAGGATTGGGGTGCTTCCCGCACATCTGACACGCAGAGGAAAGTGAGAAACGCCCAGCTCCTCCCTCCTCTCGCTCAGGCCCCCATCCTGCTCAGTACCCGCCCCTGAGAGCGGGTTCTGTGTCCCTGCCGGCCACTCCAGGTCACCTCTGCCCCCAGAGCCCTCCAAGCCTCCCAGCTGTGCCGCAGCACAGCACTGCTCACTTTCCCCCCCTCTCCCCTCCCCCTCCCCCAACCCAGCTCACTCAGCAAACATCCCAGCAGCCTGCGACACCTGCGAAGCAGGTAAAAATGGACTTTGTCCCTCAAGCATCTACACACCAGTAACTGACTGAAAGGCATTCACTGAGCTGAGTAAGCACAGCTTCAGAAAGCCGCAGTCTGGCTTGGGTTTCTTGATCCCAGTAGGGGACTCCGATGATCGGGCGAATCACTTAACCTCTTTAGACCTCAAAGAGGTCTGGATGGGCCTGACAGCATCTTCCATGGAGCAATCTGCCAGCATCTCTAAACCTCCCACAGGGCCAAGCACCATATCCTCACTAGAGTAAACGATCCACAGATACCTGGTGCCTGAGTAACCAGTGCATCGGTATCCAGAAAGAAATAGAAACACATACTGCCTATCCATCCAGATCCTACTTCTCCCTATCGTTGTTCTATTTAAAATACATCAGCAGGACCAAAGAGGCTCTGCCAGGGTAATAACACAGCCCCCCAAACTCAGCGGTTTAAACAACAAAGGTTATTTCTCATTCATCCTGCATGCCCACATGAGTTGGGCAGGAGCCCTACCCCCGGCCGCCTGACTCCGGGACACAGGCTGATGGGGCCTCTACCAGCTGGAGGCACCGTTGGCTGCCAGGGGGAAGGAACGTGGCAGGTTGCACTTGAGCTCTTGAAGGTTTCAACCTCAAAGTACCATGGTACTTCCAGCTAGCAGTTCACAAGGCACATCTCCACCTAAGAGAAGGTAGACAAGTGCAATGCTCCCACACAATCAGCAGGAGGACCAGAAAGAAGTGGTGAATGGCACCAAGGACCACAGCAGAGATTGAGCAGAAGTTAATGATCTCAAACTGGGTGACGGGATGAATGCAGTTTCTTAGTCTCTTTAGATCAGTTTCTCGACCTCCCACTAGTGACCCTGGAGATGAGTAAGTCTTTGCCGTGGGAACGTCCTGGGCACTGCAGGAAGCTCTGCAGCTTCCCTGGCCTCTATCCATAACAGTGCCAAACCCTTTCCCAAACTGCGACAATCAAAAGTCTCCCTAGACACTGCCAAATGTCCCCTGGAAGGCAAAGGGCCCCCAGTTCTGCTTTAGATGTACAAGAAGCACACCCTCTCTGAAAGAGAAATAATATCCTCTTCCGTCAGCTAGCCTGCTCAGAACTAGCTTAAGAGACAGGCTGCTCGTTTGCTAGGAACAAGCATTGTACCCACCTCAAGGATCATTGTGAGGATTAAGCCAGCAAGTGCTCGTAAAGCTCTCAGCAGGGGCCTGGCACACGGGGAGGGTGAGCAGGCAGTGATGCTGCCTACGGGTAAAAGGGACTCGCCACCTTGCCATCGCCACCACTGCTGCTCCTGGCACTGCTGCCTGGGAAAAGACACAGGAATGGCCAGGCACACGTTTCTTCCCAAGAAAGCAGCAGAGCCACTCACTCAGCGGGCCCCAGGTCACTCAGTGTGTCCTCCTGGCAGTGGGAGTCCGAGGCTGGGAGGCTGCTGCAGAATTCCTGCCATTCGCACCCCAGCCCCCCAACACCTAAAGTCAAACAACATCTGTGTCATGATCATGACAGCAGAGGTAGAATGTGTTGATGATCAAGGGTGGGCAAGAGCGTCACAGAGAGAAGGGAAACGGGGGTCTCCCAAAGGGGGCCTGGCCGGCAACAATGTGACCCGATAGCTGCAAGGCCCATCTGTGAGGCTGAATGGCGCTCGAGGTTGGCCCTGCCCCTCCTAGGATCCACAACCCAGCGTCCAGAAGAGTCAAGCAGCCTTCTCACCTGGGAGGGTTGGGGGAGGAAAGGAAGGGAACATGGAGGAGAAATGGCAGATCTGGAGACATTAAGCTTATACGAATGCTTTACTTGGGTCACGAGCTCTCCAAATCGGCAGTGGGGCCCTTTGCAGTCACTGAGGCCACCGTCCTCCATCCTTGTCTCTCAGGACCACTTCTAAGGACCAGCCCAAGGACGGTCTCCCGTCCACACTGGGAGGCTGGTGGGCACAGGTTCTCTCTCCTTGACACCAGTTGGGAGCATGAGATACAGAATCAGCGGAACTGACTGGCTCAGGTTCTAGCTCTGCCATTTCCTCCTGTGCAGCTTTAACTAGTGCCTCAGCCTTGCTCATCCCAGGGCCTCGCCTACCGCTGTGCAGTCTGAGTTCTGCACTAAAAGTGTCAGCTCAGGAGGCAGGCCGGTGGCAGAAATCCAACCCACACCACCTCACTCAACCGGGCGCCCTGGCCTGGTCCCCCAGAGGAACACCCCTTAGTAATCTGCATGGAATTAGCACGGATCTGCCACAGCGGCCACCAGATACTCAATTCCTACTTCAAGATGGGGTTAATAATCCCCAAATCTCCACAGAGTTATTATAAGGATTTGACAACAATGCAAAGTGTTTACCAGTGTCTGGCATATATGAAAGCACTCAGTGATCACTGTCACGAAAATTACAGTAACTCTCGATGATGATGATGATACGGAGGAGGAGGAAGGGGATGGACTTTATAGCCTTGGTCCAAGCCCTGCCTCCAAAGAAACCAGAACAAACCTAAATGCTGCCTTGTGGGGCTGCAATGAGGATTAAATGAGGTACTGTACAAGAGCTGCTTAGCATCATCAGAAGGGCTCGGAAACATCAGCAAGAGTTATTACAGACTCGCACAGCCTTTGGTCTGAATTCTACATCCTGGAGTTCACTCAAGTGTAATCTTAGTGTAATGCCTGGCATGTAGGAAGGGCTCAGAAATCGTCAGCCACTATTATTACATAACTTGCATACCCACTGGCCTGAATTCTGCACCCTGGAGGTTCACATAAGTGTGATCTCCCCTTGGTAAGGTTATGCCAAGGACTCAGAGTTAAGCCCTTGAAGGGGCTGGTGCCAGGACCCTGCAGGGTCAGCGCCAGCCCCCTTTCCCCTCCTCCTTGCAGAAGTTCAATCCAGGCCTTCTTTTCCTGTTTGTCACCCTCCACACCCTAATCACCCAGTCTGTCAACATGCTTCCAAAATGTAGCCCTCACTTTTTCCTAAATTTTCAATTGTTACAATCTTACTACTTGAACTTTAAAATATTCCTTTAAAAACAATTTGTAACTTAACCAAATATGATAAGTGTGGTACCCAAAACAGAACATGAATGTCAGCCCGGCTGGCCCAGGTGGATGGAGCCCCGATGATGGCGGAACACCCAGCCTTGACTGGCTCAAGCCCCACCTCTGCTTTGCTGGCAGGCAGGCACACCTTGTTTCCGGAGCACAGTGGCAATTGACATTCATCTTCTTCACCCTGTCAAACCTAGACTGTCCCATGTGCACTTGCACTGCTGTCCCTTACTGGCCGAGTGGCCTTGGGAATGTCACTTCACCTCTCTAGCCTCAACTTCCATCATCTCCGAGATAACCCAGGGCCGTTTCTGACTCTAATGCTAAAGGGCGGGCTTCTAGGGTACCGTTTCTAGGAGCCTTCTGACCAGGTGCAAAGCTTTACATACACGGCACTATAGGAGATCTCTCCTAAGCAGGTCAGCCTACTGATCGTATACAGTTGTCCCTCGGTCTCCACGGGGGATTGGTTCCAGAAGTCACCACGGATACCAAAATTAGTGGATGTCTCGGTCCCATAGTCAGCCCTCTGAATCTGTAGGTTCCGCATCCATAATTCAACCAATGTAGATGGAAGACACAGCACACGATCCGTGCTTGGTTAAATCCATGGACGCAGAACTGCGGATATGGAGGGCCTACTGTACTCTTTACAAGCTGCACAGCCACCCATCCTGGCTCGGGGCTCCGCACTGTGGGCCTTGGAGAAACATGCCTTCACCCAAGGGCTGAAAAGATGCAGAATGTCCTTTCTCCAGACTGACCCAGATCCACCAGCAAGATGAGGGCAGAGGCGGTATAGACGTGACAAATGACCTCAGCCCTCCCATCTCCACCATCCCCCCCAGACTGCCCTCAACGAGCAGGTAATGAACATGAACTGGATGCCACCCTCTCAAATCCCCTCTGCCCTCCTTCCAAAGGGAAAGCCTCGCCACACCCCTTCTGCATCGATGTCAATGCTCCTTCTGCTCTGACAGTGGCTGATGAACTAATTCCGACTGCCCCATCCAGTCCCTGTTTCCACATCTCTCCATGATGATTTTCACAGACGCACTGGCCCCTGCTTGACTCTGGGCAGCCCAGGAAGATGACATGGGTAAGTGCTTGGCCAAGCGCTTTGCTGAGAGGCCTCAGGCACTGCCCGACCTGGCAGTCAGTTACCTTCCAGAACAGGAAAAGCTAGCCTGGCATGCCTTGTCCTGACAAAAGAAAGTGGCCGTCACCTTGACCCAGACTGGGCTCCATACCGGCTCACAAAACAGCTGCTTAGTCATGCTTTCGGGAAGTTTCTTGGAAACGGAGCCCAAGCTCAGCAGACTACAGTTTCCAGATTTCACTGCTTTCCCAACTTCTGAAAAAGCTGGGTCAGCTTTTGCCCCCCTCTTGTCTGCAGAAGCCTGGCTCTCCCTTTAAAGTGCCTTAAATTGACCGATGATGATGGATGACTGGTTCCCAGGCGCCCAGGAAGGTCAATCCTGAGGATGAGACGCGGCAGCCTCATGTAAGCAGCCTGTGCTCTCTGGCCGTCTCCACTCCCGTCCCTGCCCCAGTTCTCTTGGTCCTGGTTGGGCCACCCCTGCTGCTCAGAGACCTAACAGAACAGAGAGGCCAGGAGAGCCGCCACCCTGCTTCCCTCCACCCCGGAGGCTCCCGGCCACGCTGCCTTGCCAGAGCCACAGCTTGCCATGCGCTTGCTCTCCCCACTCTGAACAAATCTGCAAGAGCCCTTTAGATGCCCTTCCCACGTTTTGAAGCTGCCGAGCCCCCGACCTGGTTTGAACCTCCCACTCACTGTGGGTTACGTGCCTCTAGTTCCATTTTCCTACAGAAGTCCTCCCAAACCTAAACTCAGACCTGTGGGCTTCCTCTGCAGACATGCTCGTTTCTGTAAAGGCCTCATGCTTCCCTTTGCTCCTTTATCATGAGCATTCCCAGGTGTGGTTAAAGTCCCCCTAAAGTCTCCACTGAGGCCAGTGGGTCTCCCCTGGCCCACAAAAGAGAAGCACCTGGGGAGTGTTTTTAAAATTCCAGTGCCAGGGAGTTCCTATTGTGGCTCAACGGGTTATGAATCTGACCAGTATCCATGAGGGCACAGGTTCAATCCCTGGCCTTGCTCAGTGGGTTAAGGATCCCGTGTTGCCATGAGCTATGGTGTAGGTCACAGATGCAACTTGGATCCCGCGTTGCTGTCGCTATGGCATAGGCTAGAAGCTGCAGCTCCGATTCGACCCCTGGCCTGGGAACTTCCATATGCTGCAGGTGCAGCCCTAAAAAGACAGAAAAACAAACAAACAAACAAAAACAGTGCTAGCGCCAACCCCTCAGATTCTGGATGGGCTTCTATGAGGTGGGGTCCAGGTCTCAATATGGGCAGCCAGAGCTGGGAGCCGCAGGCTGTGACTAGACCGCACGCTTGGACACTGGTGCACAATGGGATCACTGGGGCACACAGAGGCTCTACTGGGTGAGACAGGGTGGGTCCAGAGCCTCTGTCCCCCAGCAAGGTCCCCAGGTGATACTGGTAATGACTATAATCTGAGAACCATCAGACTGTCTGGAAAACAGGACCTCAGACACCATTTAAAAATGGGACTTGGCCAATTGGGCTTTTTCCTTGGAAACTCCCAGGCTGCTTCCCTGTGGCTAAAATCACCCAAACAGAATCATCACACTATGCTGGCTATAAACTGAGCCAGCCGGTCAAGAGGCAGCCATGAGGGCAAAGTAATATTACTGCTGAAGGAAAAAACAGCACACACACTCCCATTCTCTGCAGCCAAACCTGTACAGACCTGTCCACCCATCCCAGAAAGAAACTGCCACCCCAACTGTCTCGTGTGTGTGCATGTGCGTCGACTGTGCCAGACTTTCCAGAGAGATGCAGGTCCCTCTGGGACACTTGCTGAGTTTACTCCCAGCATACATGTTGTTATAGCCAAGCATGGGTTCTCAAATGTTCACTTCCAGCATATGCCACCAGGGCTATTATTTATTTGATTTTTTTTTTTGGGTCTTTTTGCCTTTTCTAGGGCCGCTCTTGAGGCATATGGAGGTTCCCAGGCTAGGGGTCTAATTGGAGCTGTAGCCGCCAGCCTATGCCACAGCCATAGCAACGCAGGATCCAAGCTGTGTCTGCAACCTACACACAGCTCACGGCAATGCCGTATCCTTAACCCACTGAGCGAGGCCAGGGAGCGAACCTGCAACCTCATGGTTCCTAGTCGGATTCATTTCCACTGAGCCACGACAGGAACTCCTATTTGATTTTTTTAATTAAATCTAATCACTCAAAAAAAAAATTAACACAGGGAGTTTCCTTGTAGTGCAGTGGGTTAAGGATCTAGGTTGTCACTGCAGCAGCTCAGTTGGCTTCCATGGCGCGGGTTCAACCCCAGGTCTGGGAACTTCTGCATGCCATAGGTGCAGCCAAAAAGAAAAAAAAATGAACTCAAAATCAGTGTCCTAAAGGGTCACCATTATCTGCGCCAGAGAGAAATTTCCACAAAAAAAGTCTAATCGAAACAAAACAATGTTATTCAGTTTTGCAGACCCTGTTGCCTACAGAAGCCTGCGATCCCGAGGCTTGTTTCCTCACGCTCCAGCTAAAGGGGGACAGCATTCAGACCTTCTCCTGGAGGCCACTGAAGGATGAGAGGGGCTCTCAGGAAACAGCTTGTGTGTTACGGGATTTAAGGTCATTAATGTCACATCTTGGCATCCCCGAAAATTGTCTGGGGCACCCTTTCTGCACTCTGTCCTGAGCCAAGTTTTCTAGAAAGGACAGCCACACTGAGAAGGGAAAGACACTAGGATTGCCGGCCCCATAATCACAAGAGGACAAATCCCATCCACCCGCAGAGCAGCCCACCGACCCACTCGAGGCTGCTGAGTGAACCTTCCCAGCTTCAGCCTCCTGCAGGGTGCGGAGGGTCCTCCACCTCCTTGGAGATGTTAAGGGATGAGACTGAATTATCAGGAACACGGCACGTCCCGGACAAAGGACTGCTGTCCTCATAGAAAAACGGAGGTGCAACAGAAAAAGCTGGAGACCAAATAGCTCCTCATCTCCTTCTCCCAACGGGAGGGAAGAAACGACCGCTTACTGCTGCCTCTCCCTAGAAAATACCAGAACGGTCAGCATCTGATGCTTCCTGTTTACAGAAAAATGAAAACACACATGGGCTTTTAAAACTTTCTGAGCTGAACTTCAGGGCAGGCCTGGGTGGCCTCGTCCAGCCTTCTCCCCTCTAGAAGATGACCTGGCCCAGCCATTGCCTGTAAGCCTGATTTATTGCTAGCTGCTACCAGCAAACTCAAGAGCTCCCCTTGACAGTCACGTCCCAGACCTCTACCCTTCGAGTCCCTCAGGAGCCCCCCAAGACTGGTTTCATCTTCACTTAGTGGGAAAGGCCATCAAAAGTAAAAGGCACCCAAGCTTGGCTGCGGGTTAGGTATGCTGAGGGCCAGTGACTCATCTGAAATGGCACGAAGGGCTTAATCATTAATCTGAGGTCCCCCAGCCTCGACTGCTGGTTACCATGGCACCCATGTGGTCCCAACCTGGATTCCTGCTCTCAGGCCCTTTCAGGCAAAGGCCTGACTGGGCGGCACTGGTACCACATGGGGACCCTTCCCCCTGTCCAGGGGGACAAGGAAGGAGGACCAGGAAATCTGACTGTGACAGACTGAAAAGACTTAAATCAGGCAGAATCAGCCACAAGGCTCAACGAGACAGAGAAAGAAGGCAGCAAATTATCTGGCTTTTGCTATTCAACTCATGGATTTCAGGGTTTCTAATTTTAGGAGAAATTGGGGTTTCATTAACTAGAAGGATGCATTATGTGCATCCTCCCCCCCCTCCATCTTATCAAACAGAATTGAAAGCAAACAAAAGCATCATAGCTGTCTCTTTCCATCCAGGTCTGGGTAGTTAGATATGAGCCATTCCCTGAGGCAAACAAAAAACGCCACCCTGGGCCTCAGTCTCTTGCTGAAAATAAGATCTGTTTGCGCTGCAGCTCCTGAAGGAGAGACAAGCCTATCCTGGGAGCAAAAGGCTAGGCAGGACCACTGGCCCATGAGGTCCCAATAAACCAGAGCCGGGGGCTCCTCTCCGGCCAGTGCACAGAGCCCAGAAGGTTCCAGAACCATTATCTATCTGCCCACCGAAGACCCAGCCATAAATCAGGCTTACAGGAAATGGCATACCATCCGCCAAAGGATACCTTTTTCCAAACTCTTCCCACCGGGCTCCCAGGGGCAAGACAGGGAAACCCAATTTTACCAACTACAACAGGCAATTATGAGCCCACCTTCAGCAGCAAGGCGGGTCTAGGCTTTGGAGAGGTCGTCTGCCTGATCGGGGCAGACAGCTCCAGGAAAACTGAGCCGACTGTAGCCCTGCCATCAACTCAGGTTCCACGGAGGCTGCATGACCGGCGAAGCAATGAACCTTCTGTGAGAACTGGCCCTGTTGTTCTGAAGTCACAGTGATTAAAATACCCACTTGGCAGTCATGTGTCACCTGGTGGAAGCAGTCTCACTGGACACTGTTCACAGGATTTCAGACCTGGAAGCGGCCTTAGAAATGATGGCCAAGCCTCCCTCTCGTTGCCTCTACCCCTGAGGGCAGAGGAGGGGACTGTGACCCAGAGAGACGGTGGAACCAGGCCTAAGTCATCCTTGGGGTGGACACCAGGCCCCACGTCCTCCAACTGCTGGTCCAGGCTGCACTTCACCCACTCTGTGAGGGACTCCCTGGTCTCCTGAGTTAGTGACACAGACCCAAGCATACAGTCACACAACACATATATAGACTGCTTCTCTTTTCTTTTTTTCTGCCTTTTTTTTCTAGGGCCATACCCACAGGCATATGGAGGTTCCCAGGCTAGGGGTCCAATTGGAGCTACAGCGGCCAGCCTATGCCACAGCCGCAGCAATACCACATCCTTAACCCACTGAGCAAGGCCAGGGATCTAACCCAAAACCTCATGGTTCCAAGTCGGATTTGTTTCTGCTGCACTACGACGGGAACTCCCTTTCTTTTTGTTCTTTTTGGCTGCACCTGTGGCATGTGGACGTTCCCAGGCCAGGGATCGAACCCACACCACAGCAGTGACCCAAGCTGCTGCAGTGACAACACCGGATCCTTAACCCACTGAGTCACCAGGAGACTCCTAGACTGCTTTTCTGCCAACAAGACACTGGACAAGGCCAGCGGAGTGAATGATGGGGGGGGGGGCTGGGGGGAGGAAGACGACCAGCTCCTGATGACACTCCTCCCCTCTACCTCTAAGCTGCACATTTTTTTTCAAAAGCCCAGAAGCTTCTGTTCTGCTGAGACCAAGTGTCTAGCAGACACCTTCTCCAAAATCAAGTTCGGCTTTTCCAGCTTCTTTCCCTGCCCCACAGATAAAGCAGACCGCCAGAAAACAACCCGGGGCCTCCCCCTGCTCTGAGACAACACACACATCCTCCGCACACCTGGGCCTCTGCCCAGAGGAAGCCCCCGCTCCCCGCCAGCCACCCGCTTACCCGCAGCACCCACCTCAGTCCTGTGCGGCCTGGAAGCTCCTTCTCTCTGACTCTCCTGCCGCCGCCTGCTGAGCCTGGGCAGGATCACCTGGGGCACCTGCTCGTGGGCTGGGCTCAGGGACGCCGCCAGGGCCGCCTCCCGGGAGAGGGAGCCACCCAGCAGGACACTGAGTCAGCGGCCAGGGTCCAAAACCGGCTTCCTGGACGACTGGGAAGGGCCGCTGCCCACAGGCGCTCTCAGAGGAGTCTCCATTATGAGGATACGGGAGAGGGAACAGCTTCATCAGGATTTTTTTATCCCATTGTTTTTTAAACAGCGCCAATGCCAGAAATCTCCTTCCTGCTCTAGATTGCTTTTAAATGTAAATTAAAAAAGACCTGTTGATTCACGTCTCCAGAATCCAATATATTGGTCCCTGAACAGACCCTTAAGAAAACATTAACCCTGTAGAGTCGAGGCAGGCCCTGCTTGTTCCCGCGGGTTCTTTGTCCTCCCACCCCCTGTCCCCTGCTCCCCCGCCCCGCTGTCAAAGAGAGGATGGGAAACAGAGCGAGGTTTCCAGTCCACAGAGACCCGCGAACATTTCCAGGTCTCCACTCCAAACCTGGCAGACATCAAAGGCCAACACAAAAGAAGGGGACAAAAACCAAACTTCCCTGAAAGCCCCAAGTTTCTCTCCAGCCAGGCAGAGGGAGGGGTGGTGACAGCACAGTCAGTGGCACCACAGATGGGCCCCCCGGGTGCCCCCAATTTAAAGAGAGTAAACTCAACAGACAAACACCTTGGCTGAAGCTGGGCCTGTTTGGGTTTTTAACTGTCCCGGCAGCCAGAAGTCTTCAACGCTGCCACCAAATATAACTGGTCCAACTTAGGATGCTCTGAAAAATCATACTATTTCCTATTCAGTGCCCCTCCCTCTCCACTGTACCCCATAATTACGCAGAGTCTAGGGTTGGAATGTTTTATGATGCTGCTTTCTAAGGTCATGACAACACAGAAGAAAGGGTTATTTAAATTTGACTTAAAGGGGGAAAAATTAGCATTGCTAACAGGGCAAATTAAGAACACATTTCTCTGGGGTTTAGGTAATTCAAGGACACTTGCAAATAAACAAGACAAAAACTGAATCATCTGGCGCATGTGGGCCACAGATCCTACCACCTCAGGGTCTGACAAGCCAGAAGCTGATCGCTAATGTCTGTGACTTAGAAAATCCTTAAGGAACTCAAGTGCATGACTTCCTGTCTGACTGTCCAAGAGCTTTTCTTGGTCCCCTAATGCACCCCCTGTTCAGAAAAGCGTACATAACGGTTAAGGACAAGGATTCCAAAATCTGAAAGATGTGGCTCCAGTCCCAGCTTCACCATTCACTGACCGTGTGACCTTGGGCACATCACTCAACTTTCTACAGCATCAATTTATTTATGAAATGGACAGGGTAGGATAATAGTCCCTTTTACTTCATAGGTTTTCACGAGGATTAAAGATCAGAGTTGTCACGTGCATCGCACACAGCAGATGCTCAGTGTAAGCCATAAACAGAACGATGGAGGAACACACATTGCTTTAGGAAAGGTTAGTAAGGCCCAGTGCCAAGGCTTTCTATGAAGCGGCATCTATAAAGCAAGACAAGGCCCACCACCCCCGCTACGTGGAATATATTTTCCAGCAAAGAGAAAAGGCAGGGTTGGGAATGCCAAGTACTAAGTGTACAATATCATTTAATAAGCACCCACCGCGTGCCAGGAATTTAACCACATTTTCACAAATTGGCATCATCCTGCAAGGCAAGTACTGGTAGTCCCATTACTTAGGTGGGGAACTCAGACTCAAAACATGCTCCACCTCCCCCCGATTCCAGGTCAGTCTCAGTGCAGGTGTGACCACTCGGGCGGGATCTACACCCAGGTCCACCTGGCGTAAAGACATGGTGCTTTGACTTCCGGGGCCTTTTGTTCAGCTCATGACTCTCTCCCTGCAAACAATACATGTGGCATATTCCTCACTGAATGTTCTAGAACTGTGGGAGGTCACAGGAGTGTTAGAAACTGAGCCCAAGGGAGGGGAAGTGGCTTGTCCAAGGTCACAGGATGGGTCGGAGGCAGGGCTGGTATTCATTCGGCCTCAGGTCCACCGACTCCAGAGAAGGATCTGGCTGATGGATGCCAGATGGTTCCTAGGGGACTAAGCCAGTACCGGGAACAAGCAGGCAGAGCTCTGAGCAGATCTCAGAGCAAGACAAAGGTGAGCCAAGCAGACCACCCTCCCCAGACTAATAGGAAAGTGAAGCTGGCCCACCCCGTGTCGGGCTGACTGCCTTCAGCTTAGTTCGCCTCTGAGCCATGCCCTCGAGATTACCAGTGTTTAAAATGACCTTCCTAGCTGCTTGGTGAATTTCTATTTTGAAGCCACCCGCTCCTGGCTATCACTCGCAATGAGTCCCTCCTCTCCTCCCAACGGCAATGAATCTGCAAGTCTGGACTGTCTGTCTCCAGCACGGCAGTTTCATCAGGTGGCCGACCCCTGTGAATAATTAAAGGGTGATCCCCAGCCTCGGAGAGGCCTCCTGAGAGAAGGGTGGCTTGTTAAATCGTGTGGGTGGGGGGAGGCACCGCCAACAGCCTCACAACTGCTTCCTCGACAGATGGTGAGCAGAGCGTATTGGGAACGCAGCCCACAGAGCCAGCCTGCCCAGGGGAAAAACAAGGCAGGAGCCAGGGTCCCCCGTTCAGCAGGCCAGCTCTCACAGCACCGGAGCCCACACCTGCCCCTCCCGCAAAGGCCCGAGTGACGCTGGGCAAATCCACCACCTGGCATGGAGCTGTTTTCTCACCTCTGGGATGACCTCTTTCTTTTTAGGTTGGAGGAAGGCACCAACTAGACAGCAAACTGAGCCAAAGTACTATCTTTGGGGAGACAGGGAAGAGCTCCATAAAGGAAGAAACACCAGCTCCCCCTTTATCCTTTGAGTGTCAAGTTAGCAGTTAAGAGGGTACCCTTCCCAGCTGGTTCCCGCACAGGTGAATGATGGGTGCTCCGTGCGTCTGTGTGTATCTACACCTAGATGTGTAAATACATAGGCATATGTTTTTAAAAAATAGGACTATCCCCGATACAGCGTTCTAAATCTGACTGTTAATATATCATGAAACTTTTCAAGACAGTTCATTTTACACTTATATACAATTTCATAATTGATTCACTCATTCTCTTAAAACTAAACGTACGTGTCTCTAACTTTTACTTCCATTCACAATGCTACATCGAGCAGCCCTATGCATATACTTGTATGTGTACAGGCCATGGTTTCTACCAGTGTCAGATTCCCAGGATTCAGACTGATGAATCCCCCAAAATGTTCAGTTTTAATAAGTACTATCAAAGTACTATCCAAAAGGGCAATACCAATTTACACAACTCAAAGAGTTGTAAGCTTCTCCCTGGACCACAGGAAAGAGACTCAGGGGCGCAGCAGAAAGACCCCTGCTTGGCCTCTGCTGCCCACTTTCCACTACCCTCACCTTACCCTTTCAACCAGTGCCACTCTGTTTCATCTTCTTTATTGGCTTTCCAAGGAAGATTTCACTAGGGCAAGAAAGGAGGATTGCTTTGCCTGAAATGTCTGAAAACCACCTAAATGATATTGCTAACTGCTAACACTGATGCAGCATTTACTATGTGCTGAGTGCTTTACAAAGAAAATCTCATTTCATGCTTCAACAGCCCCATTTCACAGATCAGGAAACTGAGGCTTAGAAAGGTGATTTTTATAAGATCCCTCCAGGGTGCTGATATAAGAGATGGAGGCTGGACAGACCTAGGCTGCTGGACTCTGGAGTCCACACACTTGCTCAGCACTTGTACTACCTTTCAGAGAGGGCACTGAACACACAGACTCACACAGACCCACAAATACAATGTGCTTCCAGAGCTAGGCCTCCTGGTCTCTTTTGTTTGTGTTTTGCCTTTGAGGGCCACAAGTGCGGCATATGGAGGTTCCCAGGCTAGGGGTCCAATCGAACCTACAGCTGCCGGCCTGCCTATACCACAGCCACAGCAATGCAGGATCTGAGCTGCATCTGCAGCCTACACCACAGATCACAGGAACGCCAGATCCTTAAGCCACTGAGTAGATCAGGGATCAAACCGGCACCCTCATGGATATTAGTCGGGTTTGTTTCCACTGAGCCACAGCGGGAACTCCCTCCTGGTGTCTTTGAACCAACTTCATTTGACAAGCTTCTAGCTTGTCCATCACCTTTCAGCCCAGACTGGTGAACCCAGGGAACACTGTCCCTTTGAGAAGGTGCCTGTACCTCCTCTTTTCCCTGAGGACCCTGCCAACTCCCAGCCCCCTGCCCCCTGCCCAAACCCAAAGGCCATCAGCAGCAGCATTGCTGACTCTTCGGGGCCTCCTCCTGGGGCAGGTCTGCCCTCCCCGTTTCTCGGCCGCACACCCTGGAGGAGGAGGAAGTAATAAGGCCAGGGACAGAAGATCTGCTCAACAGGAAAAAGGAGCAGCAGAAGGGAGCTGAGGCCCTGGTGCCCCCACTTCACTGGTCTCTGCCTTTAGTGCCTACTACCCCCTCGATTTCTACGCTGGGGCCAGGCCACATTCAGAACCGGGAGAGAAATGAAAGGAGGGCCAGGACTTTGTGCCTGCGGATGGCAGACCAAGCCTGCTCACCAGGAATTTCAGCCCAAAGGGGTAGGTGTTAGGGATGCAGAAAAAGGAAAAAAAAAGGGAGAGAGAAAAGGGAAAGAGAAAAAAATGAGGAAGAGACAGATGAAGCAGGAAAGGGAAAGTGAGGGGGATCGTCTCAAAAACACAAGTGGCCTGGCCTTGAACCTCCGAACCAGCACCTCTGCCTCAGTCCCATCTGCAGAAAGCTAAAGAAAAGCAGAAGCGCAGACCCTGGCCCCTCACAGGGATGTTGCATAATCAAAAGAAAAGGAACTTTTCTGCTTGGAGAGAAGCCTGCAGCTGAGCTCCCACCAGCACCCTTCTCCAGTCCCTGCAGACGCCGGTGGGGGATCCCGCGCTCCCAGACACCGGGCCCGAAGGGCTTCCGGACAAGCAGGGCCTCACCCAGGCAGCGCTGCCTCCCGGGAGGCACAGGGAGAGGGGCACAGGGCAGCCAGCTGTGAGGAGACCAGAGCCACGCGGGGCTTCCCTGCTTTGAGGGTGTCCGTGTTGTTCTGGAGACAAGTGACAGGTCGGGGAAGCTGATGCACCCGCACCTCTTACAGCACATTTTGATGAATGTCAGTTCCTGGAAGCCGGAAGAATTCGTGCAGCATTGTTGGTCATGGCAAAAGCTTGGAAACACCCTGAACACCGATCAAGAGCAATTGTTAAACAGATCAAATAATGGCACGTCCGTACAGACGGAGTGCTATGCAGCTATGAAAAAAAAAAACAGCCAATCCTCCAGACCAACTAAGTTCTTTAAAAAAAACACAGAAAAGAATATAAAGAGCCCACTCATTAGAGCAAACGGGACAAGGAACACAGTACATGGAATGATTTCACCCAAGATGCTAGGAATTCACTCTTTCTCCACCTCGGTTTATCATTCTTTTAGACTGTACAGGCATTATGTCCCTGCTTGTGGATGTGTGCTGTTTCACATTTAAAAACTTTAAAGGCAGGACCACGTGTATACATTGACGGGGTGCATATGCACATAAAAGCTCTTAAAACTTCAAAATGAATGCTTCTGAGACAAGGGAAGCTGGGGGTGGGGGTGGGAGGGGCGGTCGGTTGGGGCACCAGGAAGGCTCTTTCGCTCTCTATCCTTTTACAACTTTTCATAATCTTTTACCACATGCATGCATTGCCGATCTAAAAACAAAGACACAAAAACCCATAGCAGTCACTGGCAATTCTCCAGGGCGTTTCGGCATCACAGGTCGGGAAAGTACCCAAGGGGCCAGTTTCCCCATTTTACGGCAGAAGAAGCTGAAGCTCAGAAGCTCAGAGCTTCTGTCCACGGTGGCACAGCACGTGAGCGGCAGACTCAGGAAGCCACGCTGTCCCCAGGTGTAGGCCAGTGTTCTCCAGCGCTGCTCTCTCAACCAGGGGCTCCCAGGCTGCTCCAACCCAAGGACCACCTGCCTGGACTGGTCACACCCTCCTGCAGCCCTTACCCCACCCCCAGCACAGATGGGGCAGGGAGAACGAGGAAATGGGAGCGATGGGCACGGTCAAGGCTGAAGCTCCCGGCTCTGGAGCGTCCCGGCCCCGTGTCCCCTGGGCTGCTGCCTCCAGCCTGTGGCACAGACGGGCAGGCTTCACGGGTCCCATCTCCCCTGCCGACACTCCCGGCACTGCCGGCTGCATGGCCAGTCCTGCGTCCTCAGCAGGCATCCTCCTGGAAAAACGTTCCCCAGCAAACCCACCGGGGGAGTTCCACATTCCGGCCACTTTGCAGTTATAACCACGTCCGGGGGGAAAAGCACTTACCCTGATGTCTTTACGCCAGCAAACAGCACCCGACCAACCAGCTCGACAGCCTTAGATTCCCAGACCAAGCCAGGGGTGGGCACCAGGAGTCAAACCAGATGCAGGTCATAAAATGCCGCCCTTGTCAGTGTGTTTACGTTGAAGAAAATCTGAAGGGCTGTGCAGAAGAATCATAAAACCTCAGAGCCAGGGGCAATCAGGAAAACTGGATGGTTTTTCCCCTGCAGTAAAAACGCGCCATGCCTGCTTCATTTATTGAAGGCCAGAAACAACTCCATCCAAATTTCAATACTTCCTTATTTGACAAATGCTAACAAACCTTAGTTCACATATTCTGTTCAACAAATAGTACCCCACCGCGAGCCAGGCACGCTGGGAGCACAGAAGGTAATTAGAACAGCTGACATTCAGAGAACGTTTACACTAGAGCTTAATACATACCAAGCGCACTGCTAAGCTCTGCACACAGTACCTCGACTGGCCCTCACAGCAGTTCTGTGGCAGAGTCTGTTGTTATCCCATTTTACAGAGGAAGAGGTCAAGGCTTTGGGGGTAAGTAACTTGTCCAAGGTCACAGAGCTAGCAAATGGCAAACTGCGGTCTGGCAGGCTCCAAAGCCCATTCCCCACCCATCAATGGAGACACACAGGAGCTCTCCCTCCAGCAAGCGTGGAGGAGTTCCTGTTGTGGCGCAGCAGAAACAAATCCGACCAGTATTCATGAGGATGTGGATTTGATCCCTGGCCTTGCTCAGTGGGTCGGGGATCTGGCATTGCCCTGAGCTGTGGTGTAGGTTCAGATCCCACATTGCTATGGCTGTGGCTGTGCCCAGGAGCTGTGGCTCCGATTTGACCCCTAGCCTGGGAACTTCCATATGCCACAGCTGCAGCCCTAAAAAGCAAAAAAAAAAAAAAAAAAAAAAAAAAAAAAAAAAAGGAAAGGAAAGGGGGTGGGGTGGGGGAGGGCCTGGGCTTCCCCTAAATCTACCTAAGGGGCCAATCAGGTCTGTTACTTCCGGCTCCCTCCCTGACTCCAGAGGGGGAGACTTTCCCCAGGAGAAGGGAAGATTCAAGGTTCAAATCAAGCATCACCTCCTCTGAGAAGCAGTCCCTGATCACAGGTACCCCACACAATTCACATACCTTCCCCGTTGCACTGGATGGGAATTACGTATCTACTGTCAGTTTCTCCCAGGAGCAGGGCTTCTTAGACGATGCCCTGATGTGGCCCCAATGTGTGCTACAATGTCTGGTATGCATTAGGTGCTCAACAAATGTTTACCAAATAAATGAGAAAGGTCAGTATTGTTATTATCACCCTCTGGAATCTGTGAACAGGAGAGAACCCTCGGGGCATGTGCGGGTGGTGGCTCCCCACAGAGGACCCCAACACTGGACTGACCAAGACCAGCAATCAGAACACCCCAAATCTCCCTGCCTCGTCTGCTTCCAGCACGTGCTCCCCACCCCCAAAGACTAACCCCCCCCATGAAGCCAAGTCCACCTCATGTATACAAGGTACTGAGGATGCAGCCGAGACACAACCCCCGACCCCGCAAGGACCTCCGAGGGGGCTGCATGAAGGAACTGGCACTTTCCACGTCTCAGCCTTTCAAGCATGTTTTTGCGGATGGATTATTGTAATAGTCATGCTATCTTAGCACAGAGGATGTGATATAATTTGTATGTGAAAATACCTACGTTAGGAACCCGGGATCAATATTTCTTCCGTGGCAGGTAGGCAAGAGAAAGTCTGAAGGCCCGGAAATGGGCCAGGCCAAGACAGCCAGGAAAGGGCAGGAGAGAAGATTCCAGCAGCCACAGGGCAGGGGGGCGGTCACAAAGGAACAAAGACAGGGCAAGTCTCAAAAACGAGATGCTCAGGGCCCAGCACATTCCCTGTTGGGGAAAGACAGGACCAGAAAGAGGAACAGATGAGAGGGGCCATCAGGGGGACGAGGGGGATCCCGGGCACTCCAGGGTGAGGAGCCTTGTCTGCGCGAAACAGTAAGGCACCCAGGGAGGTCCCAGCTCTATGTGGCTATGCCCTAAGATTCCAGGGGTGGGGACAGGGAGCCAACAGGCAGCACCACATTGAAGAGGTGGGACTCCATCCTGCAGGCATGAGGGGTGGCCCCGCACCAAATGCTAAGGAAGCAACTGTCCCCCATGTCTCTGCTTAGCAACAGAAGGCCGCTTGATCTGGAAACATTTGCGGAGCTCTGTAGCAGTCCATCCCAGTGCTTGGACAGCCCCAGGCAGAGGGCTGCCAATGACTCTGGCCTCAGCCAAAGCACAGACCTGCCCTGGGCACAGGTGGACGCCCCTAAGGTCCAGACGCACAAGCCCTTGGAGGGGGAGCTTGTCCCCAGCAGGCAGGGCCAGTCTCCAGGAGCAGCCACCAGCAGTAAACGCAGGGGTCGACGTGTTGGGGGGAGGTGCACACAGAGAGGTAAGCAGATTCACCGACCCCCACCCATATCTGCAGCCTTCAGTTTTCCCTGGGAACCTGGGGACCCCAAGCGTCTCAGCCACTTGCCCTGAATGGGGCCAGAAGGCAAGGACTCACCAGAGGATGGCCCTGAGGGCCAACGTTGGCCAGGCGGGCCAGAGCATGGGAGCAGCGTCACAGTTCCTTCACCACGACCAGCTCATTTAAAAGCAGGGCTCTGAGGGCCGGTTTCTCAAGAAGGAGACGCTGAAATGGAGGCGTGCACTTGGGGAAGCAGGCCTGGGCAGTTGGGCTGCGTACGACTCAGCTGCCACAGAAGCCTCAGCCAGACTCGTGGGAACTCTGCAGCTGAACCGTTGGAGTTGTTCCAAACAGAGGCCAGGGGCCCGCCCTTGTACCCCATCTCTGGATGGGGTGGTACCTTGAGAGAGGAAACTCCCTTCGGCCCTAGGCAGTTCCTGGGGAGGGTCTGGGATGTTAGCGGCCCATCACTCATGCCCCAAGGATGTGGGAGTGAGCTTTACAGGGCGTTTGGGCAACACAGTGCAAGCTTTTCTACTACAGCTCAACCTTTTCAAATGATTCCCTCAAGAATTCCACCTAAACCAGATCATGCCAATGATCTCAGAATGAAATGACACGTAAACTCACAGGGGAAAAGCACTTGTCTGTTATTTTTATGTCACTCACAACTGAGCCGACAGGATCTAACGTTCTTTCCTGGTTTTAGATTAGTTCTAAGAACACAGAATTTTACTTCAAAGGACCCGTCAACGAGCTGCTCTGTGAATTTTCCATTTATCCTTCATCATTCTTGAGCTCCTAGTTCACACATTTGAAAAGAAAATCTTCTTTTTTGATCTGTAGACTCAAGCCACATCAACTGAGCAGAAATCCACATGAGGCTGGGGACAAGGTCTGGATAATCAAGTGGTTGAAACTTTACAGCGGGCATAAAATAAAACATGGGAAATAACTGTCACATTTTAAAGTACATCACAATCCATCCAAAATATTTTTATATTTATAACATGATTTCCCCCTCAATACAGGAGAAATGCATATTTACTGAAAAAAAAATGGGAAAGGAAAAAAAAGCACTAAGAAAAAATTAGAGAAAACCCACCAGTATATGGGGGGTTCCCCAGTGGCCTAGTGGTTAAGGATCCTGCATTGTCACTACTGTGGCACAGGTTCGATCCCAGGCCCAGGAACTTCTGCATGCTTCAGGAAAAAAAAAAAAAAAAAGCAAGGGAGTTCCCGTCGTGGCGTAGCAGAAACGAATCCAACTAGTATCCATGAGGATGTGGGTTCGATCCCTGGCCTTGCTCAGTGGGTCGGGGATCCAGCGTTGCCATGAGCTGTGGTGCAGGTCACAAATGCAACTCGGATCTGGCGTTGCTGTGACTGTAGTGTAGGCCAGCAGCTGTAGCTCCAATTCGACCACTAGCCTGGGAACTTCCATATGCTGTGGGTGCGGCAGTAAAAAGTCAAAAAAAAAAAAAAGCCAAGTATATGCATAACCTTCTCTTTCCTTAAAATATTTCATTCCCTTTTTTTTTTTTTTGCCTTTATCTAGAGCTGCACCTGCAGCATATGGAGGTTCCCAGGCTAGGGGTCTAACAGGAGCTGTAGCCACCGGCCTTCGCCACAGCCACAGCAACACGGGATCCGAGCCGCGTCTGCAACCTACACCACAGCTCACGGCAACGCCAGATCCTTAACCCACTGAGCAAGGCCAGGGATCGAACCCGCAACCTTACGGTTCTTAGTCGGATTCGTTAACCACTGAGCCACGAAGGGAACTCCTCATTCTTAATAATTAACTGAAGTCATACTGTTTAGCAACCTGTTTTTTTTCCTATTAATGGTATATTGTGATCACAGCAAGTTTTCCATGTTTTTAAAAGCCAACAGATCTAAATACACTCTGCTTTCACTTACACAAGATATCAAGGTTGTGTTTTAGGATGATGGATATTGAAGCTATTTGCAATCCTTAAATCAGTATAAATAATGCTGCAATTAACATCCTTGGGGCCAAATTCTCTTTAAATCCTAACTGGTCTTTAAACCCCAATTCCTAGCGCCAACACTCACGTAGCTTTACTGAATTGGCATCTTAGGGACCTAAATAATGGGTTCCTCGTGCCTGCTGCCTAGAGGGACAAGCCCAGAAGGAAGTGCCTGGCCTGCTCTCAGCCTCAGGCCCAGAGAGACAGACCTTCTCTTTGCTGGGGTTCAAGAGCAGGACCCGCTCCTGCAAACGCAGGAGGGGCTAAGGGGCCAAACCACTCCAGGCCTCCCCGCCTGTTACCTGTTCGTACTCTGAGGAACCCACCCACAGAAATGAACCCCGGATCTCCCCAGGTTTCCTTGGCATCCCAAGTGACTTTTGACCTGATTCGTGGCCAAGTAGCATTGACACAGTTAGCTCTAGACAGTTCGTTCAGATTCGAAAATTAGAATACCCAAGCTTCCGCCATCTCTTTACAGTTTTAGGAGAGAGTCGTTACCTGGCCCCACCCCTCTAAGTTCTTCTTTCTCATCATCACCATCAGTAATATTTATGCTTTTTTTTTTACTAAGCAGTTGACATGCATTGTCACATTGAACCCTCAGAACCATTCCAAGAGAACTTACTGACCCCATTTGACGGATGTGAAAACTGAGGTTCAACGTAAGGTATTCAATCCATGCATTCAGGTAGCGTGACAGCACCCAGGACCCAAACCAAATCAGCTTTGGTGATTAAATCTTCAGTTCTGATGAAGCAGCAGCTCACAAGGATGAGCTGGGGGCTGGGGGTGCGATGTACCCCAGCCTTGCAAATGGCCTCAGTTCATCATGCTGCCAGTTACCAGGGAGCCAGGCAGAAGGGTGCTGGCTTCATATGCCCAACCATACAATCTTATATGCCAAGTAGAGCACACTTTCATTGGCTGCAATAAGATACACACATACTATGAACTTGAATTCAATCAGTCTGGCCCATGAGAGAGAGAATCAGTGTTTAAAGGGATCTCACAGGAAATCAGCCAGTCCGAGTCCTTCAGTCGCATATGAAGACACTGAGGCTCAAGGATGCTAGATCACAAAGCCAGCAACGGCAGACCCACGTCTCCAGCCTCCCAGTTCAGTGGTCCAAGAGATAACTCACAGCAGCGTGTTTAACACAAAACGTGTGAGAATTCCATTAAGGACCCCAAGGAAAATATCTAGTTTAAGAGAAAACCTATTTAGATCGCAAATAAAACTGAGTGTCTAATCTATAAGACTTTGATCAAGGACTCACTCCAGTATCTCTAGTATTTTTGACCAAAATAAAACAAAAAAGTCAAGAGATACAATGTCCACAACAAAAGCTGAAGAGGTGGTTTCAGTCAAAGCTCGTTTCATAAACTGACATCAGAGGATTATTACAGCCATAATCACAGAGGTCTGGGATACACCCAGCATTATCCTGGTAGACACGAAAGAGGAAGACACTCACACACAGATGGTTCTCACCCTTGACTAGTGGTGTTATAATGACTCCAGTTTTCTCAAACTGGAAAATTACTCAACAGATCCTTCTGGGCTCTGACAGCCAAACTGTACTAGGCATTGGCAGTTTTCTTTATAACTTAACTTTGTTCTTTTTTTCATTCTTTTGAATACTATGATTTGTGTCTACTCTGTTTGGGGGAGTGGGCCTACACCCATGGCATGCAGAAGTTCCAGGGCAAAGGATCGACCCTGGGCCACAGCAAAGACCCAAGCCACTGCCACTGGATCTTTAACCAGCTGCACCACCTGGGAACTCTCCATTCTATCTGGGTATTAAGGAAAAATCAGTGAATTAAAGTTTTTTGGAACTTTCATTCTAGAGAGGGGAGATGGCAATCAGCAGCTAAAACCACACAGCATGTGCCAGAGGGGGAAAAAAGTGTGCCAGAGGTGGAAAAAATGGGGCGGGGGACCTATGGCTCCCAAGGTGGTCAGAGAAGACCTCACTCACTCTGGAGAGGGAGGGCGCCCTTGGGCACCTGCGAGGAGAGCATTCCAAGAGGAACAAAGGCTCTAGGGCCACGCGGGAGTTCAAGGAACAGGAAAGGGGCCAGCAGGGCTGGGGCAGAGTGAGTGATGGGGAGAAAAAGAGAAACCATGGCCTTGACTTTGGCTCTTACACCAAGTGGAACAAGACAGTCACTGGAGGGTCTCAGCAGAGGGCTGATATGAGATATCTTACATTTTTTAAAGGAATATTTTATTTTATTTTATTTATTGTCTTTTTGCCTTTTAGTGCCACACTGTGGCATATGGAGGTTCCCGGGCTAGGGGTCCAGTCAGAACTGTAGCCACTGGCCTACACCACAGCCATAGCAACGCCAGATCTGAGCCACATCTGCGACTTATACCACAGCTCACGGCAACGCCAGATCCTTAACCCACTGAGCGAGGCCAGGGATCGAACCTGCATCCTCACGGATGCTAGTCAGGTTCGATAACTGCTGAGCCACGACGGGAACTCTCAGAGGAAACTTTTAAAATTAAATCTTTCCCTGAACCTCACACTAAGACCTTAGTTATGGTGAGACCTACCCACACACAGGCCCACGGGCCAAGACACCTTGATTTCCTTACGTTGAACCTCAGTTTTCTTCTCCGTCAAATGAGGTCAGTAATTTCTCTCAGAATGGTTTTGAGGGCTCAAAGTGACACTGCCCGTCAATTGCTCAGTAAAAAGTTTGAATGCTACTGACGGTGATGATGAAAAAGGAGAAGAGGCTCCCATTCTCTGGACTCCTCTCCAGGACCCCCATCCACCCCCGACTGCACGGCCAGCGTCCTATGGAGAAGGACAACTCCCTGATGCCCCGGGGAGCCCAGCCCACCCCTAAGGCCAGCAGTTACCCCCACACATCAGGCCAGTGGCTATGCGGTGTGGCTGCCCCTCCAGCCGCCAGTGGCCCTCACACCCCAACTGGTAGGGGTCTCATGGCATCTGGGCCCGCAGAGGCCTCGGGAACCCCGTTGCCATCCTCTCCTGTGCTTGCCACTCGCATCCCACTGCAGCCCCTCCTACTAAGCAGAACCTCCCTCCCCCTGACCCCGGTACCAGGCAGGAGAAGCAGCAGCAGAAGCCTGTGATGACCCCCTTCGAAGGGAAGCCTGAAGGACTGGGTGATCGTTTGTGAAGGGGTGGAGGGGGTCTGAGCAGGGAAAGCCGGGTGGGGGCCAGTGTGACTCAGAGTGGCTGTCTCTGTCACCTGCACTCAGAGAGGTAACTTCCGACCTTGCCACACGTGCCTCAGGACGAGCAGAGGGCAGAGCACCGAGAGGTGGGTGAGGACAGGTGGCCTCAGCTTTGGTGCCGCAGCTGGAGAGAAACCAGCCATCCTCCCCTCGCTGACACCGGCTCTGGGGAACTCAGGCCAGAGCGAGGGGAGCTTTGCTGTCCAAGAAAGGGGAGGGACCATCTGCCGAGTGCCTGCGGTGCCCAGTGTCTTATGGCATTGGGCTCATTCTCGACATCCCAGGAGCGGACCCCGTAACATTCTCATTTCCCACGTTAGGAAATGGTTCCTTGAAGGCGAGGGGACCTGTCCAGGGTTGGAGTGACAATAGAGCCAGGACTCGGGTCTGGCTCTCCTAAGATTCTGCTGCCCCCACATGCTGCTCTTCCTGGGAGATAACCCCCAACCCATGCCACCAACAGAGTCCCGTGACGGAGCGGAGGAAGGGCAGGGAGGTTGGTGGCCTTCAGTCTGGACCCTGAACCCACAGATGGGGTAAGAATCCAAACCCCCAGCTGGGGAGCCTCCCTAGAAGCCCAGCTCTACTTACCCTGACGCATGACAGTAACACAAGAGCAAACAACAACGGCAAATGGCGTTTACCAAGTGCCTCCTGTAGGCAAAGCTCTGTTCCATTTTACTCATTTAATCCTCGCAGCAGGCCTCACTCTACAGTTGGGGAAACTGACACCCAGAAAAGTAAAGGAAGTTGCCCAAGGTTAGAAACAGTCCATGGCACAGGCAGGATTCAAACCCAGGCTGTCTGACCCCAGAGGCCACAGTCCCCACTCCTTCACTAGATGGCTTTGTCCATTGATCCACATTATTTCTCTAAGAAGGTCGCGAGGTCAATTTAGCACTGATCACATACACCCTCATTAATTCCCCAGCACTCACTATGTGCCAAGCCCTGGAGGAGGCCCTGAAGTTTCTGGATAAAGAGGTCACGCACAGTCTTTGTCCTTAAAGAGACAGGAAATCCTTTCTTTAAAGCCAAAGCGCGCTAGTCACCCCCTTGGAGAACAGGAGGTGGCCCGGGAGCACGTGGCTATCAGAGGGGCTGCCCAGGCTGCGGCTTTCTGGGAGGGGTGGGCGGGGAGAGGGAGGCAGAGGGGCGTCCTGGTGACACTTTTCACTGCACAGCCAGATTTGGCACCTCTCCACGGTTGACTGTGCTATGATACAGAAAACGCCAAGGCATGGGCTCTGTAACCAGCCAGACCCCGACTGGAATCTCATGTCTGCGTCCAGGGGTGTGATCTCAGGTGCCTGACCCACTCTCGGGGCCTCCTTTTCCCTCTGGAAGGGCTGGCGGGCTTAGCATTCTTGGCGCTGACCAGGAACCCAGAACACAGAGCATGTTTGCCCCTCCCACCGTCATAAACAACCTCCTCACCACCACCGCCACCATCGACCAGGGAGGGGGCCGTCCTCAGAGCGTGGGCAGCAAGGCCGTCAGGGGTTGTCACCACAACCACTCGTGTCTCTCTGAGTCCACCACCGGCTCCCTGGCAGCATCACGGGCTATGTGTGTTTGGCACCCAGGATATAAAGCCCACGGCAGTGGTCCTCCTCTCTGGGGTGGCCCCTCACCCAGAAAGACAGGGTGCTCCCTGGAAGGCTGGTTCTCGACTTGGGCGGGAAGTCTAGCAGACGAGATGTAGGCAGCCCTCTCTCTGGTGCCAGGCAGCTCTGCTCCCACAACAGCTGCTGGCTAGAAATAGCTCTTCCCTTAGGAGTGGTGGTTCTGGAAACTACCCTTTTTTTTTTTTTCTTTCCTTTTTAGGGCCGCACCCACGGCATATGGAAGTTCCCAGGCTAGGGGTCAAATTGGAGCTACGACTGCCGGCCAATGCCACAGCCACAGCAACTCAGGATCCAAGCCATGCCTGCAGCCCACACCACAGCTCACAGCAACGCTGGATCCTTAACCCCTGAGCAAGGCCAGGGATCGAACCCTCATCCTCGTGGATGCTAGTTGGGTTCGTTGCAGCTAAGCCACATGGGGAACTCCCCGGAAACTACTTCTTAGCCAGCTCCAACACTGGCTCAACAAAGGCCCTGGGGAAGAAGCTGCAGGACAAGTCTCATTTTTATTCCAGAAGGTGTGAGTTCTGCATCTCAGTGCTCCACTGTCTTTGGATCTTGCAGCACTGAAAAGGGAGGGGCCCAAGCAATCAGAGCGCGGCCTGGGGGACAGGGGTCTGGTTAGGCCCACCACCACGTCTGAGCACCAGCGCTCAGATAGTCATTACTTTGGTACATAAAGTCCCCTGTGAGGACTTCCTTAGTGGGTGGCAGGGCCCCAGGGTGCCGCAGCCAGGGCCCCACCTTCCACCCGCAGTTAGAAACAGAACTCGATCCCAAGTCCACCTTCAGCAAGTCAGCAACAGGGCTTTTGATTAGCAGCTGAGTGAGCACCTCAACCCTCAAACTCCATGTTTTAATAAGAAATGAGGATTGAGTTTCAAAATCCCTTTGGGTTCTATTGTATGGAGGCTGGCCCAGCTGAAGAGCCCACATGGAGCCCTCGAACATTTTACAACCTTCCATTCTCATCCCTCTTTCCCCCCGGGCTCCTAAGATGCCGGGCTTAAGGTCACCTGAGTGCAGGTGGCACCTGAGGGCGGTACCTTGTAGGCATTTGGCTCGGGGTACCTTGCGGCCTCACCCAGCTGCAGTCCCCCAGGCTCACTCCCTTGGCCTCTGCACTTGCTGGACCCCACATTCCAAAGCTCATCCCCAAATATATCCCCAGGGAGTCCCTCTGGGGACCCTTCTGAGACCTTTACTCAAATATCACCTTTCCTGAAAAGCCATCCTAACCCCTCATTTAAAAATTTAACACTTCCAGGAGTTCCCACTGTGGCTCAGCGGGTTAAGAACCAGACTAGTTCCCATGAGGATGCAGGTTAGATCCCTGGCCTCACTCAGTGGGTTTAAGATCTGGTGTTTCCGTGAGCTGTGGCATAGGTTGCAGATGTGGCTCAGATCCTGAATTGCTGTGGCTGTGGCTAGGCCAGCAGCTGTAGCTCCAATTCGACCCCTAGCCCAGGAACTCCATATGGTGCGGGTGTGGCCCTAAAAAGAAAAGAAAAAACTTATACCACTCCCCATACGGGTCCTCTTCCTGCTTTCATTTTTTCCAGAGCACACTCACAATTAACAAACAATATATTTTCCTCTCACTTACTGTCTGAATGTCTCCTCCCAATACTAAAACCTAAGTTCCACAGAGCTGACATTTTTGTCCATTTTGTTCAGTTACTTCCCTATTTTAGAAGAGTGCCCAGGAGCTCCTGCCATGGCGCAGGGGAAACGAATCCGACTAGGAACCATGAGGTTGCAGGTTTGATCCCTGGCCTTGCTCAGTGGGATAAGGATCCGGTGTTGCCATGAGCTGTGGTGTAGGTCACAGACACAGCTCGGATCCCACGTTGCTATGGCTGTGGGATAGGCCGGCAGCTACAGCTCCGATTCAGCCCCTAGCCTGGGAACCTCCATGTGCTGCAGGTGCGGCCCTAAAAAGCAAAAAAAAAAAAAAAAAAAAAAAAGAAGAGTGCACGGCACAGAGTGGGTATTAAACCCATAGTGGGTGCTAATTAAATATTTATTGAAAAAAATAGTAATATAATACATAAAAAGACATACTTTATGCCAGGCACTGTGCTTTACATGGCTCATCTCACAATTAACAACAATTCTATTATAATCTGTTTTACAGATGAGGACACTATTGCTCATACAGGTTAAGCAATTTGCCCAAAGACACACAGCTTAGCCAGGAAGGGAGCGAAGCTTGAACCCAGGCCAGTAAGCACCAGAACCTTTTACCTACTACAGTGTGATACTCACCCACCTGGGCTTTCACCCAAATACAGAAGCAGCCCATAAGCCAGCAGAGCTTTCCAGAATAAGGCCAAGCACCCATCCTGTGATCAAAATGGGGAAGAGGAGGCAGCAGCTGCGAGCCCAGAGAGTGGACCCCAGGAAGCCGCTTCTGCTGCACTTCCCCAGGGGAACAGCAGGTCTGACTTTCGGAACACAAACACAGCCTAGTCTGACAGCCACAGGGTGAGTGGGGCCACTTTGCTGTGACAAGCGGGACTGGGGCTTTGACAAGATGGGTGCTAAGAAAACAAACCCTGCCAGACCAGGAAACTGCTTAAACCAAACGGGGCCAGAGAGGAAGTTTAGTTTAAGCTGTTAGATGCCCGAGACAAGGTCTGGTCATTTGAGGCCAACTGAGTCTTTTTCTGCGAATAGTCAGAAGCCCTCCGGCTGAGGGGCCAAAGACGAGAGAAGGTACAAAATGAACCAGTGCCAAGAAGCCACTTTCCATTAGTCTCATGGCAAATCGTAGCCCACACGGCTGTCTGCACACAGGTATTGCAAGTAACGGCGTTTTGGGCTTTTGGTTTCTTTTTATCTTTCTTTCTTTTTTTTAAGAACTACTTCCTAAAACTCTCAAAGTTCTCAAAGATGCAGCTGCAAAACTGGCCCAGCACTTTGCCTCAGATGCTCACCTCTTCTCATAAACCACCAGACCAACCACAACAGAAAAAGTTTCCTGTCCCCGAAAAAGACAAGTTTCCATTCGCTGATGGATTCTTCCTTGCTCTGTTCAGTCCTTTCACCCAGGGTGAGTCAGGACCACCAAGGGGGAATCTCCCCAGGGACTTGTTCCCTTCTTTCTTCTAAGACTCACCACCAACACTTGAAATACAACCATGCCCACAAGTTGGCCCCATCAGACTCCAGCGCGGCCCAGTGCTAAGAGCTACGCTGCCTTTCTAACCAGAGCGCTTCAAAAAAGAAGCCAAGTTCTCTGAGATGGAATTGGAGGAGAGCCCTTGATCTGAAGCCACCTCCCCCGGCCCCCAGAATGCTTTTCTCCCCATCTTCCTTCTCAACCAGGAGTGTCCACCTTCTCCTCTGCTTTGCCTCCTTTCCTCTGCAAACGATCACCTGCTAATCTGGACTCCGAGGCTCTGGCCATCGCCTGTTTACAGCTTAGAGGTTACCTGGTCCAAATGGTGTGGAAAAGGAGACATTTTCAGACTCTTTCCCACGTAGCATGATTTCTTCCCAAACCCTGAGCATTACCAAAGCCTTTCTGACCTCGCTCTGCCCCGGACAAGACGCCAGGTCAAAGAGGTGTCAGAGGGGTGCCGTGAAATGATTGCAAACATGAAATCAGGCAATTCTAGATGTAAACCCCAGCTCCACAGATTACTTGCGATCTTGGGCCTCATTTCCTCATCCCCAATAAAGCGGGCTGATAAGGCTGTTCGTTACTAAGGAACCAACTGAGAAATCTCCTGTAAGACTCCTGACAGGTTAAAATCGGGCCAGTCTACCTCAGGCTTGCTGTCACTGAGGAAAGGAGGGCGTACGGAGCCTGAGTTACTGTATTTCTAGGATCCGGCCTTCCTTTCCCACCTGGCAACGGGTTCACACGCAAGGAGCCCAAGGAGCAGGTGACGTCTGGTCAAAGCTGGCTCCAACTCAATGGCATCAGAGCCCCTTGTTGCTTATGAATCATCCAGTTGCCTCCAAACAAAATGGAAGCCAACATCTTCCACCAGGTCCGTTTCCTGGAAGGGCCACAGGGTGACGCCTCACTAGGTGCACACACTCCGGGCTGTTCCAAAGTTGAGAATCTTGAAGCACCGCTCAGACCTCCTCTCCCGTCTCTGCCCCTCCTTAAGAGGAGAAAATCATGACGCGCCCAAAGTCCCCAAGTCTTGATTTCCAAGGAGAGTCACAAATCAGAGTCCCACTCAGGGCAGGTCGGGGCAGGGCAGAGCAGCCTAGTAAACAGGGGGTTTCCACGTCCACTGCTCAGGCTCATTTCCCATAAGCGGGGCCTAGATACTCAGGACTGATATGGGCAGCCCCACGTCGGAGCTGGCAAGCTCCGTGGCCAGGGCCTCTGCCCTGGCAGGCCGAGATGCTGGGCCTGACAGCAGACAGCTGGGTTTCAGTTACTGCACTGAAGGCTGGCAGCACAGAGCCCCACTTGGTTCAAATCAAGAAACATTTCCCAAGTCCCCACACACCTCAGGATGCAGAGATGAGTCAGCCTGGACGGCAAGCACAATGGGACTCCATTCACACCCCTCCAGCACCTTCTCTGGGTTCACTCATCTACAAACTCCCCCGCTGAGGTGATGTTCTCATTCACCCTCATCTCCCACAACAACGCCTGGCACATGACTGGGGGGGGGTGGCAGGTACTTGTTGAATTAATGCATTAATTCCTTAAAAAAAAATTAAAAATTATAGTTGATTTATAATGTGCCAATTTCTGCTGTACATCAAAGTAACCTAGATATATGTATGCATTCTTTCTCTCATGTTATCATCCATCATGTTCCTATCCCAAGAGACTGGATATAGTTCCCTATGCTGGACAGCAGGAAGTACATTCATTCTTGACCATGACCCAGCTGATGGTGGACCACAGCCCTCAGGGACCACTGCTTCCCACTGTGTTCCTGGCACCTTCTGGTCCTTGACCAGAACAAGTTCATTGCTGTCAGGGCTCTGGCACGTGCTGGTCCCTCTGCCTGGAATATTCTTCACCCAGGTTTTCACAGGTTTCACACCCTGCTTTCTCATCTTTTAAGACTCAGATCAGACATCACCTTCTCTGGGAAGGAGGCCCTCCTGACCACCAGATCTAAGGCAGCAGCCTTCTCCCCACCCCATCACTCTACCCCAGTGGTGCTGCTCTTTTTCTCAAGCCGCTTTTCTCTATCTATTGACTTGTCTTTTATCTTTTTCTTTCCGACTGTCTTCTCCGTACTGTTCTTTTCTCAGTATTGAAGACACTGTGGGCCAGGCACACAGTAGATGCTCAAGAAATAGTGAATGGACAGATGGAAGATAGAAAATAGCAAATTCTAGATGGGGTATGATTTACACACCTTAAATGCTTTACAATTTTATTTGGTGACTATGACTTAAAGATTAAAAAAAAAGGAAGGAAGATGGGAAATGACTTAAAATGGCTAAAAATAAAGGTTGGGTGGAAGAAGAAAGGCACAGAGACCAAAAAGGATTGCAAAGACAAAAATGAGCTCTTCAACCAGGAGTGCCAATTTAAAGAGAGCTGTCATTCAAAACATATAAAACACGGAGTTTCCCGGTGGCTCAGCAGGTTAAGGACCCAGCATTGTCACTGCTGTGGCTCTGGTTACTGCTGTTGCGTGGGTTCCGTCCCTGGATGGATGCCGTGGGCACAGCCCCCCAAAAAAGTATAAAATGAAGGACAGTTTTGCAACTCCCATCACAAAAATGTATCATGCTCTTTGACCCACTGACTCCATTCCTGGGAATTATCCCAAGGAAATGAATTCAGAGTAGGAACAACAACAAAGAAAGAGGTGCTTGTACAAAGATGATTCCAGTCACGTTGTTTATAATAACAGAAAGCTGGAAACAACCGAAATGTCCAAAAACAGAGGAAATGTTTTGGCAAATGACAGCATACGCACTGGATGAAATATCACGCAGCAACTAAAATGGCCAAAAGGAAGAGAAGAGAGACACATGGACAAGTGTTTTAGGACAATGCTAAGGGAGGCGGGTTTAAAAAAAATACTGAATCCCTTTCTAAGTACCGGGTTCCATCCAGCATACCTTCTGTATCTCAGCAACTCCTCACAAGAGCCTAAAATAAACCTATTCTTATCCCCTCTTAACGAACAAGAAAAACTGAGGTTCAGAGAGCCGAGGAACTTGCCCCAGGTCACAGAGTCAGCAGGGAAGGGAGCCCGGAGGCAATGCTGACCTTCTCCCCCCAGAGCTCAGGCACAGCCTGGAGTCCTCCCTGCAGCCCTCAGTGTCCTCCTAAGTGCCCCAGCCTGTCCTTTCCCATAATGACATCATGACGGGAGAGCTGAAGCAGCTGGCCCAAAACGACAAGGCCCTGAGAAACACTTGTGAGAATATAGCCCAAAACCCAAATAAAATGAAACAAAGAAAAACCAGCTCAGCTGGGAGCCAGAGGCCACAGAGAAAAGAACTGAGAGCGTGCTCAGCAAGCCCAGGCTTTGGGCGGCCTGAGCAGAACCGCGGGAAGAACCACCAAGGGCAAGGAAGCCCCTTCATGGGTGCCGGACCCAATTTCTAGGCTGGACCCAATGAGATGAGGGTTCGCCAGGAGCTGCCTGGAGACTGTGCTCGTTGACTCTCCTCCCCAGGCACACGCACAGTGGTGCTCGGTGAATGCTGGCTGAAATACATTCTTTGCATGACGTGGGGATAAAGCAACAAGAAACAGTAAAGGAGGAGACTCTAGAATACAGAAAAGAGTGCCTGGGAGTTCTCATGGTGGTGCAGCAGAAATGAGCCTGATTCAACGCGTATCCGTGAGGACACAAGTTCGATCCCTGGTCTTGCTCAGTGGGTTAAGGATCTGGCATTGCCGTGAGCCGTGGTATAGGCTGGCAATTGCAGCACTGATACAACCCTAGCCTGGGAACTTCCATGTGCCTCGGTATGGTCCTAAGAAGACCAAAAAAAAAAAAAAAGTGCCTGGAAATTGGGACTGTCTCAGTGTGACTCTGCAGTGTCAGTGGGAATAAGGAAGGCCACGGCCATTCCCTGACTCTGCCGCCTGAAAACAGCTTTCAGTGCAGCAGGAGCTTCAGCTTAAGGACAAGATGCCCTTCCTGTACCATGCGAGCTGCCAGAGACCCAAGAAAGCTTGGAGGTAAATTTAAATGGTCGCTGCACAGGGAAAAGGTACAGGGATTCCTCCCAGCCTGCTGGGGTCTAGACAGCTCCACCCGGCGGCAGAGGGTTGGGCCAGGAGAACTTCCTGGGTCACTCTGCTTCCTGGATACCAACTACCCAGCACAACCACTATTCTCAAAACCAGGCTTACTCGAGTGTAGACACCACAGGTGACCCAAGACTGGCCAGAGCTGGTGATCTCTGAAGCTGGGGGGCCCCTGCGTGGGGGTTCATTATACCATTCTCTCAACTTCTGTACATGTTTGAACATTTCCACAATAAAGTTTTTTTAAATGTGGGAGGTTCCCTTCATGGCTCAGTGATCCATGAGGATGTGGGTTCGATCCCTGCCTCCATCAGTGGGTTAAGGATCCAGTACTGCTGTGAGCTGTGGTGTAGGCTGCAGATGCGGCTCAGATCCCGCGTTGCTGTGGCTGTGGCGTAGGCTGGCAGTTGTAGCTCCGATTTGAGTGGGAACTTCCATGTGCTGAGGGTGCAGCCCTAAAAAGCGAAAGAAAGAGAGAGAGAGAGAGAGAGAGAAACAGACAGACAGAAAGAAAGAGAGAAAGGAAGAGAGAAAAGAAAATGAAAAATAAAGTTTTCAAAAAATGTAAACTCAGATGCACGCATTTTACCTAAGAATCGCCAAGGGCCTGGCCCACGCGCTGGGGCTGCCCTCTGGAGCCAGTCAATGGCCACGGGTCTTTAAAAAACTTAGTCTGTGTTAACAGATTTTCTAAGTGGAAGAGGAGTTTGCAAATGCCAGTTGGGCAGTGCTGGGCAATATTAAGATTGTGGTACAAGCCACAGCTCGGTCTCTCCTTGGCTGTAGGACTCTGGGCAAGTCACTTAACTGCTCTGCACCTCAGTTTCTTCATCTATAAAATGGGAAGAAAATAGAACCTTTCTCACAAGGTCCCTGCAAGGAGTAAATGCTACCACAAACTCCTAAGAAGGGGGCCAAGCAGAGAGTAAGTGCTCAGTAAATGTCAGCTATTGCGACACAACCATTTTGTAACATGTATAGATATTCATTTTGAAAACCACACTGATCCATTTGATCAGTTACCTGGGGAAAATGAAAAGGGGAGGGCCCAGCCCTGTATCCTGAGCCCTCAGGCAGCAGCGTGGGAGCCGCGTGTCTGTCTACCGCACCCAGAGGTGGCCCCAGCCGGCCCAGGCCTCCGCGGGCCAAGAGGCTAAGAGAGAGCGCCTCCTTTCAAAAAGCCAGCACCAGAAACAGGAAGCTGCTTCCTTTCCTTTCCATTCTGAGCCAGCATTTCCTTTTTTGTTTTAAAAAGCATTCCTTGTCTGAAGCCCAGCCCTTCCCCTGCCCTCAGTAGCCCCAGACTCCAACACACCCACAGGCATCTGCATTTCTCCTGGACTGTTTTCTGCCCACCATCGGGGTCAGGAGGTTCCTGGCAGACCCTGCGGGCCAAGAGGAGATAGGACACTAGGACTCCCGACCTACGGACCTTTCTGGGTACGTCTTCCTCAGCTTCTTGGGAGGATTAAGTGAAATGTGTCCCTAAGTGCTAGTGTGGTGCCCAAAAAGCAGTCTGTCTCCCTTCGTAAAGCACCTCCCTCAACAAGACACAACTTTGCAGAGTTAGGCAAATGTACGGGGTCACCAGCCTCTTGTCAACCCACTCGATTTTAACTGGAACCTCAAACAGATCCTCAATATCACAAAACCACAGTAGCTGAAACTAAGCCTTGTCTCTTCCCGTGTTCATGGCTTATAGAAATGTTTCCCCAGCTATGGGCAGTAGAAAAAGGATCCCCTGGAGAAACAAGTCTGGGGACACCCCACACACACACACTGCAGGACTTCTCAGAGCCTTTAAAACACTGGTCTTCATCTTTAGGAATCTCCAGGAGGGAGATGGCTGATGCGGCCCGTTCTCAACTACATGAAGCCCTCTTTCACAAGACCGTCTTTCAGAACAGTACAGTAAAGGCTGCATTAAGCCCTTTCAAGGGTCCCAGGCTAATAAGAGGAGGGACCCTCAGGATCATGCTCCCTGTATGAGAACACTTAAGTCATTTTATTATTATTATTTTTTATTTTTTCATTTTAGGGCCGCACCCCGGCATATGGAAGATCCCGGGCCAGGCATCGAAACTCCGCCTACAGCAACCTACTCCACAACTGCAGCAACGCTAGATCCCTAATCCACTGCACTGGACCAGGGATCAAACCTGCGCCTCTGCAGACATAACACTGATCCCTAACCTGCTGTACTACAGCAGGAACAAACCCAGGTCACTTTTTAAATATGACCTGCAACTTCTTTTTTCTGGCCAACAAAGCTCTCTGTGCACCATGCGTGATGTTGATTCTGCTATCCATACCAAAACCCAACCCAATCCAAAGTGAACTGGCTAAATTGGAACCCAATACCTCCAGGTGCCCTATCAAAGAAAAACCCCACCAGTTTATAAGCAGCTTATCTCACCAGCTTTGCAAAAAGCAAAACCTTCATGATCAATATGTTGTAGATTCAGTTCTACAGTTTATGCTGTAGAACTGTTTATTTTTCTTAAACCATGGCTGGCCTACTCCACATAATGCATTACGTTTTCTCCACGGTCCTGTTTTAAATTTTAAACACAACTGTTAATTCGTTCCTGCAATTATTCTGAAGGTAGAAAAACGAAAGGGGGAGGAAAATGGCAAGCAAACAGGATGACTTCAGTGCTATGATTTTCAAAGGCAATCCGCCCAGTTAAAACACAGTCACCCACCAAGGGCAGGAAGACAGAGAAATATAGAGGTATAGAAATCTATAGGTTTTATATGTGGCGATAGTTTGAGTTAAGACATTTTCAATGCAAATGGGAAACACTCATGTCTGGGAATAAATGACAAAGCATTATTTTATTTTATTTTATTTTTAGGGCCGTACCCGTGGCATATGGAGGTTCCCAGGCTAGGGGTCTAATCAGAGTTACAGCTGCCGGCCTATGGCACAGCCACAGCAATGCCAGATCTGAGCCGAGTCTGCGACCTACACCACAGCTCATGGCAACGCCGGATCATTAACCCACTGAGCAAGGCCAGGGATCGAACCTGCAACCTCATTGTTCCGAGTCAGATTCGTTAACAGCTGCACCATGACGGGAACTCCAATGACAAAGCATTTTTGATCCTAAGATCCATCCCCAAAGTATGCTTCTGCATCTCCTCCTGGAGTCTTGAACAGGGGAGAAAGCCATATGGACACAAAGACACTGGATTAAAAGGTCCTGTCTTCTGGAAGCAAAATGTTAAATACCATACAAAATATGGTATAGAATGCAAAATATGCACAAATTTAAGTCAAACACCAGTCCCTATAGCAGTAAAGTTTACTCCACCCAGTCTCAGGGGATCTTTCAGTGGAAGGATGAGAAGCCCTTGAAAACACAGTCAGATCGGGTTCAAAGACTCAGAGAGGCCATCTGTGCTAAGCCAGCCCACTGGGCAAATGGGCTTTCAAAACAGACTCCACTCACTGGACACCCCAGACTGCTCCCCAAGAATCTCCCCAGTCCCCAGGTTTCCTAAGACACTGAGATGGGGCTGGTAAAGCAAACCCACTTGCTTTCTCTTGCAGGAAACTCCTTGAGCCAGAGGACCGACGCACACCCCTCCCCCAGCACAGAGGGGTGGGACGGCAGGCTGCCCTTGGCCATTGGTCCAAGTGGTCTAATGTCTAAGGTCTGACTCCCCACTCAGTGCTCCTTTATAACCACCCATCACCCCTCTGTTCTTTGTTCAGGTTAATAACCTAATATGTATTCGGGGCAAGGCACTTCCCCTTCAGGCGCTGAGCTTCTTCACCTGCACCATCTGGCTGGACCAGATGGGAATTCCAAAATCCTTTGTAGCCCTCTTATCTTAAGAATCCACACCTCTATTTGATCAGTCCCAAAGCCAAGGCACCCAAAAAGGTGCTCTGATCAACATTTGTGGTTGGTGATGAAACTGAGGTCCCAGTTCAGCGAGGTGCCTTTCATGAGCCTCAGGTGATAAAAACCTCACCACCTGTCCACACACTGTCCAGAGACGCCCTGTCCTAGACACAGAGACCTGACATCCAGCCACACTCTGCTGCCTGGGAGCAAGGAAAAATCCCTTCTATAAATGGTCAACCAAGGCACCTCCCCTCCTTGCTACAGGCACCCACAAAACTAGAACCCACAATCCTTGACATATAACCCAGAACCTCAGCCATGGGGGCCACTTCCTGTCTCATGTTCACACCCCTTGACCTCAGGATGGGTCAACCACGAGTTTGACCATGAAGGCTGCCATTTGGTAAATCCTGGCACTCTTGCTGGTGGGCAGAGGTTGGGCAGGGAGAGGGGGCAGGGGGAACATGCCAGGCCCTAAAGACGTCAAAGAATAGGGTTAAATGCGTTCATACACTCTGACCCACCAAATTCCATCTCTAGGAATACATTTAGGCACTCACCGCGATAGGGTTTATATCAGCAAGATGTGGAAACAGCCTGAATGGCCAACAAGTGGGGATGGGTGTGATGAGTTTATGACATGACCACACGATGCAGGCACGACGCACATCTGTGTGCATTGGTGCAGACAGAGGACACTGACACGGCTTCGCACATGCGACCTGCAGGAATATATCCCCGTACATTTGTACGCAAATGCAGGGGAGAAAAACACTGGAAGAATACACAGCCAAACGCGAACAATGGCTGCGTTATCCTTTTAGTCATCCATATTTTCTTTTGAATAGTGAGCCTTTATCATGATGTATATTTTAAAATATTTTAATATAACTGGAAAGCTAGAGAGTGCAGTGCTTACCAGAGGAATGATGGCGAGAGAAGGGCAGGTATCCATTAAAACAATTATGAGTAAGACGATCTCTAGGCAGCTTCTCATTTCTCAGAATGAGACCAGCACGGAGCGATTGCATCACAGTTCGCTGACAGAGACCTGTCTTGGAGGATGTGCTGGGCAGTATTTTAGGGAACCGTCCCCCAGCCCGAGCTCAAAGGCCACACAGTCTGGGGTGGCCACCAGAAGGCCCAGGCATCTGGAATTGAGCCACCAAGCGCCCCTGGGCTGGCCCTTTTTGTTACTGGCCCCTTCCTTGGACTCCACTGTCATGACCCTGACCAGAATACCACCCCGCCCCCCACTACGGTTTCTAGAGATGGTTGTGAAGTTCAGAACATGAGTTCTGAAGATCAGTTAACCCAGGTTCTACCGCCGACTAACGCAGTCTCTGAATCCCTCCGAGCCGCCAGGTCCTTATCTGCAGAATGGAGAGAAAACTTACGGAGCCTTTGTGAGCATGAAATGGGGCAACAAGTGCCAAGAGCCTCAGAACAGGTGACCGAGAAGGTTTCTCATTCCACGTCTGCCCTCACGCTGCTGGAAGGGCCTCCCCGTAACCCCAAAGGCACCTCTATGCAGCTTTCCCTTTGAACTGAATGTAGGAAAAGATTCTAATCAGCCTATTCTGAAAGGATGTCCTTTTCAAAAGCACAGAGAGACTTGGCCACAGGCACTCTTACTTCCCCCACCTCCACGCACAAGACCACCAAGGACCAGGGCCTTCGCAGCCTGTCTCCAGGCCACAGTCACCGGGCAGGTCCAGGATCCTCGGGGTGGGGAATGCGATGTTCCCGGCTTGCCAGCCGACCTGGCGGGGAACGAGGCCCTCTCAGCGGTGTCTGCAGGCAGAGGCTCACCTGGGCTGCACATCTGATAAGGTCTCCCCTCCACCACTCCCCCAGGCCTCCCCAGTCTTAGGACCTGTAGGGCCCTCTCCAGACTGCCTCTGAGGAACGCTGGTGGCAAGTTTCACCAGGGAAAAAAATTGCCAAGGTGAAAGCAGACACCAAAGGGGACAGTGCCCCAGCTCTGCCTCCCTCCCGGGGTGGCTAGAGTGAAAGCCTCCAGCAGGAGGTTAAAACCATAGGGTAGGGCAGAGAAATGCCACACTTTGAGGTGGAGGCTGGGGGTGGAAAGGAAGCCGGGTTCACTCTCAGCTCTGCCAGGGGCGTGCGACTCAGGACAAGTCACTACAAAGACTCTGGGACTATTTCCCATAAAAGCGGGAGTCGGACTGGCCAACCGTCCGGTCACATTCTCAATTCCGAGGCGCTCTTAGCAAGCCGCTGTTCTGGAGTCATTATTCTTCGCCGGCCTGGCTCCTCCATTAGACCCAACGTGTCCCCGAACACTGGGAAAGCATCCCACCTACCCGAGAATCCTTGCCAGGGTGGAGTAAGCGAGCAGCTCAGCAGGCAAATCAGTAATAACTGCAAGTTTGTTGAATGAACACATGTCCGTGCACATCCCCCAAGGACCTGCTCTGTGAGGACCCATGGCACCCCCTCCTCTCCCAGCAGCTCTACTGTCCACATGCTCTGGGCAGCAGGGGAGGGGGCCACGGGGAGCGCCCAGGTCCTCCACACTGCAAGGGTCTGACCTCTGCCACGATGGAGCTGAGTGAAGGTCAAGGCCCTTTGAGAACCCCTTTCTCTAGGTCAACTTGCTTAGGAGGAACTTCTCTCCATAAGAGTACCAGATGGGAACACTTGGTGTGGCAAGGACTGTCTCTGGAAAGTACTAGAAGGCTGGCAGGAAAAGGCAAAGTTACAACGTCCAGAAAACATGAATCCTAGTGAGGCACCACTGTCTCCCTGCCTAGTTCACTAGGCCCAAAGAGGACAACGCACGGACCAAGGAAGGAACCGACGTGGAGCTCCAGACCCAGCTGTGAGACCAGCCAGGTGTCCCTGTGTGAGCACGTCCGGGGAACAAGAACTTTCTGTCTTGCCTCCATGGAGTTCTCAGACCCCGAGGAGGGTCTGATGGAGAGAAGGCACCAGGTTCTGCTGGAATGAAGTTGCCTCCCAAATTCTGTTTACAGATTCAGACCCTGGGCCCAGATTTTATCTCCTTCCCCTTCTCATATCGAGAGAAAAAAATATGTATGTGACGAAGGCTGGTGGATTTCCAGGAAATCTTCAGAGATGGAGGAGTGTCCAGCACACTGACTGGAAGGTAGGAGGCAGACATTAAACCTTGGCTCCTTCCACTCTTTTGGATACAGACTGGGCCACCACTAGCTGGAGGAAGACAGGGCAGACAGCCATGCTGACCCTCCACCCCCAATCATTCAATGTACGATCTGAGGCACCAGCTGTCAGGCCCACGGTCAGGGACTTCCCGGGGCACCTCACTGAGTGCATATGTAATGGGAGCCAGAGTGGGCTGGTGTTCCTCAGATTCTAGGAGAAGTCTGGCGTGGTTGCGTAAGCCAAACCCTCTGGTCAGCCCCTTCTTCAAAAGCCAGGAATCCAATGTTGCAAGCCCTGTCTCTGGGGGCCCTGGTCTGGTATGTGAGAAGAGCCTGCAGAACAGGAAAGAAAGCCAGAGTGGACATCCCACTGCCCCACCTGACCTCACCACAGGCTGGCGGGACTGTTTCCTAGCCTATGTCACCCACCTCTAGGAAACAAGAGCCAGTTGTCCAGGAACCTTCCCCTACATGTGGTCTCTGGGGCGTGAATACCTTCACTGGACCCTCACTAGGAAAGCTCATGGGTTGAATCTCTTGGTAGAAAGCCTGCAGATTTACGGACTCACAACAAAGTCACAGGTTTAAGTAGCCTTGTACCCATTTTGCAGATTGGGAAGCCTGAGATTCAGCCAAGTCATGGGACTGGCCCAAGGTCAGACAGACAGTATCTGGACTCGAATTCAAAGTCACCTGCTTTCTGTCTGCTACCCTGCCCTTATCGTCAGCATCCTTGGAGTTATAACCATCTCCCCTAGTCTATCAGTTTGGTAAATCTGGATTTTAGAACCACTCTTAGGGATATTCTTACACAGAGGTGTGATAACAAACATTTAATTCAACCCAACTGAGGTCCCTTCACTAGACCACAGAATTTAGGGTCACAAGAGCCCGCAGAGACCCACTCCAACCTCCCTGTTCAGGGAAGGAGGCTGAGGCCTAGGGAACTGGATCCTGGCATCTGAAGTCCCATCCCCCATACAGCCCAGGTCCCAGCTTTTCAGGGAGTATGGTGGATCCGAATCCACATGATAGTGGAGAGGACAGGGAGCTGGGTACTGGTTCTCATTCCCACTGCAAATCCCTTCAGGCCTTTGGATGGGCTTCTGGCTGCCAGAGCTGATCATCCAATAAATACTCAGGAAAGAGGCCGCTGAATAAACCAGCCCAGAAGCCAAAAGCAGGGGGACACCTGGGGTGTGCTGATGCTAACCATTGGTCAACATGAGTGACCCTGGAAATTAAGGCACCAAGAAGGCAAGAAACCACTTCCAGAAAAGGAGCAGCACACGACTCTCCCAGGTCCACTCTCCCAACCAGGAGCACTTCAGAGCGACATGGGGACAGACAATCTGAGAGGCTAATGCAGAGAACGTTTTCTCATCCCAGCAACGTGGCGGTCCAACCAGCCCCGTGCTGCTGGACAATGACCCCTCCTCCCAGAACGAAGCCACACAGGCCCCCTATTGTTTTGGTTTAAAAACTGAACTCTGCTGGGCAAACACGCTCAGCTGTGTTCAAGAAGCCAGTTTCTCTCACCACTTGGAAAACAGCAGAAGGGACAGTTGTGGGGGGAGGGGGTGGTGGGGTGGGGTTGTTGGTTGGTTTGTTTTTTTAAGTAAAAGCCCTGGTCAGTACTGCTATAGCAACTATAACAAAAATAATAATAGCCAGCACCGATTAGATGCTTCTAATGTCTCTGGTTTTGTAGCTTTTAAGAAAATAAAACTAAAGGAAAAAACTCACCCCTGATCATTTTGGATCTAATAGGGGTTCTGGCTTAAGGTGTGCACAGAGGACTGGGTCTTATAATTGCCACAAATCACCAGCTGGCCCGATGACGGCTGGCAGAGGTAGTGGAGGGTGGGGGAGTTAGGATGAAAAGTTAAGGTTCTAATAAAACAAAATATCTCCACATCTGCAGAAGGTCAGCTGTGACAATGCAAGGTGGAAAGAGGCCTCTTCTTCAAAGCAGCAATTTGGGGTAGCAGCAATTAAGCGGTGCCTGGAACTTCACAGCCTCCCCAGCCTCTGGACAAAAGCAAGTTGGAAAGGCACTAGTTCCTCCCTACTGGGTATCGGGGAGGGGGACTCCCCCTTCTGGGACCCCCCCCAACAACCCTTTTGGTTGATTCTTCCAAATCCTTTAAATATTGCACTTCTCAGCTCTAATTTGAGAGGGTAGGGCCCGCATGTCCTATTTCTTCTTTAGGATGGAGGCTGTCTCCACCAGAACCCCTTAAATATTGTCACTGGCCCACCAAAAGCTTTGGTCCCCAACATCACAGTTCCTAAGCCAAAGCCCCCGCCCCGGGGGTGGGGGGGGGTGCGGGGCAGGAGGGAGGTCGGTGGGTAATTACATCGGGAGCAGTGAACCCCTGTGGCAGTGCGAAAGAGAAACACTCAGTGCCCGAGAGGCAAAAATGCAGTTTCAGCAACACTTTGATAAGAGGCGGAGAAGAACCTGGAGGAAAGGAAAGGAAGGGACAAGACAGCGTCTGGGGCGTGAGGGGAAGGCAGAGAACGACCGGCCTACGCTCACACTTCAGAGGGACCTCGACCCGCCCCATCACCCCGGCCCACAGCGGCTGGGCTCGGTCACCCAGGGAAAAGTCCAGCATGTGACTCAGTGGGAGAAGGAGTCCTGCGGCCAGGCGAGGTGGAAATGGGGCGGGGGCGGCAGGGGATGTCCGCGCGCAGCCCATCCCTCCCGTGGCCTCTCGAGCCTCCACCCCAGGTCCCACAACGCCCCTCCCCGCAAATTCCGCCCAAGGTGAGGGGCTGGTCCCGGGTCCTCCAGCCGCCGCAGGAGCAAGTGGAGGAGAGAGAGGAAGCCGCAAAGGAGGTGACCGGGCTGAAGGATGCAACTGGGGAAGGAGTGAACTGGAGCGGAGAGGGAGGAGCTGGGGTGCTTCCAGGGCCGCCGACCCCTGCCTCCTCAGACCCAGCGCGGGCCCCGGATTCTGTGGCGCCGCGGTCCCTCACCTCCAGGGTCCGGATCTCCTGCTGAGTGAGGTCGTTGGACACGGCGCACTTGGTGCGAAGCCCGCGCAGGCTGCCGATGGAGATGTCGATGAGCTTCTGGAGCTGCCCGCATTGCTGCAGCGCCCGGCTGGCCGCGGCCCCGGCGCCCCCATCCGCGGCCGCCGCGGCCCCCCCGCCGCCGCCCTCCTTCTTCTCCCCCATAGCCGCCGCGCGCAGCGCTGCTCTATCCATGCCTCGGCATTGGGGACGCGGGGTGGCCGAGGCGGAAAGCCCGGGGGCGCGGGCGCCTCGGAAGGTAATCCCCGAACCGGGAGAGCTGGACGAAGAGCGCCCCTCGGCTCTGCGTGAGCTGGTATGAGAGGACCGCCAGCCGCCGAGCCTACCGCTCCCGCCCGCCCAGCCGCGGCGGCAAAGCGAAAGCTGAGGCGACCCGACGGCAGCGGCTCCCGGAGCCTTTAAGTGGCAGCGGGGGCCGGGTCAGAGCAGCTGGGCATGCTGGGACTTGTAGTCCGCACCGTGCACCTGCCGCCGCCTGCTCCCTCGGGGCCCCCTCCGGCGCCAGCGCCCCGCGGTCCCGGTTTCCACTCCGTGACAGGAGCAGACTCTGCGGGAGCATCCAGCTTCTGCGCTCCGGGAGTGGCTGCTCCACGCCAGCTCCTCCCTCGGCTCCTGGAGCCTGGGGAGCCTAGTGTCTCCGCCCACTGCCGCCTTCTCCCCATCCCCCCTCCTGTCGGGGTCTTCCCGCGACCCCTCGGTGGGGCGGGGTAGGGACCGGTGATTAGGGTTCGCATCCTTCAGTTCCTCGACCGCAGCTGAGTCCTCCAGGACAGGGACAGTGGAGGTTCCAGAATTTCTATGTGGGTTTAGGGGCCGCCATCTAGTGGGAAGGGGCCTAAAGTACTTGCCCTGTGGTTAGTTCACAGAGCCCCGGACTCCTTACTGTACAGGGCAGAGAAAATGTACAGGATCGGGAAGGTGTAGGGATTTTTTCCACATGCTATTTACCCACCAAAATAAGGGTCCCATCCCTCCACTGCCCCAACCCAACAGGCCAGGCCAGATGCTTACGGTGACACATTGATATGTCGCGCTTGGGAGCACGGGAGAGCAAGCAGACAATCTGAGTGCAAATAGTCTCTTCCACTGTCTAGCTCTTAGCTCATCTCTAAGTGTCTTGAGTTTCCCCATCAGTAAAATGGGGGTAATAATAGCAGCAATCTGATAGGGTTCCTATGAAGAATGAATTCATGGGTACAGCACCTAGACTGATTACCGCTACTGTGTAATCAGGAGTTGAATGTTAGCATTTGTTGCTATTTCGATCTCAAGATCTCCTAAACATGCCCTCCCACCCCCATACCAGAGCAGTGGGCATGGGCCAAATACTGCTTCTGGGCTGGGAGTGGTCTGTGCCTTTCTGTGCCTCTTAACTCAGCATTCAACCCCCATCTCATTCCCCCGCCTGCCCCTCCTACCAGTTCATGTGAGCCTAAAGCGAATAGACAAGACTCTAATCAAAGGTCGCAGACATCCCTTCCAACATCCGTCAACCAGAGGAAATCTCTCTCCTAAGCCCCTTGGCTGAAGAAGCAGCTGGCTAATTTATCTTGGAATCTTCCTCACAGAGCCAAATATAGCGTGAGGCACACAGCAGAGGGTCTATAAAGTTGTGCAACCTAATTCATGAGCTCTTCAGACAGATACTATGTCCTGAAAGAGAAACTGTGTAACAGTGGTTCTCAAACTTGACAGTGGATCAAAATCTCTGGCAGTTTGTTAATCCACAGAAGGATGAACCCTACCCATAGAGTGTCCCACTCAGTAAACTGAGGATGAGGCTGGAGAATTTGCATTCTAACAAGTTCTCAAATGATGCTGATGCTGCTGGTCTGGGGGCCGAACTATGAGAAGATTTGGCGCAGAGGAAGGTCATGGATCAGGAACTATCTCAAGGGACTGTCCGTAGTGCAGCCTGGTTGGTTCAGAACCTCTTTTGTTCGCAGCCAGAGCTGCCAGGCGTGAGTGACTGGCTGAGTCTATCTCAATTCACAAGAGATTTCCTTATTATGCATTTACATCAAGCTTGTAATTGGGGGCTGGTCAACACATTTTCCCGCGTGGCCGCTTTAATGGTGGGAAGGCATATCCTGATAAGGGTCACTGCCAGCCTGTGGCACCTATACCTATCCATGCCATTATGGCAATGGCGGCAGGGCTAGAGAATGGACAAGCCCCATTCCCTGGCTACTCTCTCACCAGGCTATGCAGGTCCCTCTTCTGTGGACACAGTTTCCTTCTATTTGGTGGAGAACATTCAGTAAGCCACCGCTTTCCTTCCCAGTTCATCTTAGACACACTCCAGCCTTCCTGACTGGCTTTGGGTGTCCGGCGGGCCACTCATTTACAGAACTGCCTCAGAGATACAGAAAGAAGGGTTTTTAAATAATCCCTCTATTCATCCTTTTACCATTCCATACATATTCATTAAGTGTGTATTTATGTGGCAGGCCTTGTTTGGGGCTATAGGAAACAGTAGTGAACAAAACAAAATCCTTACCCTCCGGGAATTTGGACTCTGGTGAGGTAAGACATTAAAGAAAGCAGAATGCACGGTTCGTTAGGTGGTAAGGTGCTGTGCACGGCATAAACCTGGGAAGGGGTCAGGGAGTGTGGCCCTTTACAGCTGTTTTAGGGAAGGGGTTTTCAGTGTGGTCTCTGAATGACAGACCACGGATGACCCTGGGTAAATCTCCTAACTCATAGCCTCGCTCCTCATTGGCAAGATGAAGATGATATGTTGTGAGGATGAACAAGACAGTCAGGCAAAATGATGGTCACAAAGTAATGGTTCAACATACCTATTCTTGTTTACTCAATACATTCATAATGTGGAATTCCCATTGTGGCTCTGCGGTTATAAACGCAACTAGTATCCATGAGGATGCAGGTTCAATCCCTGGCCTCGCTCAGTGTTGCCTTGAGCTGTGGTGTGGGTCACAGGGGCAGCTCGGATCCCGCATTGCTGTAGCTGTGGCTTAGGCCGGCAGCTACAGATCTGATTCAACCCCTAGTCTGGGAACCTCCACATGCCACAGGTGTGGCCCTAAAAAGCAAAAAAAAAAAAAAAAAAAAAAAGGCATAATACATTTCTTCCCCACCTTCCAGAGTGAGTGTCCTCTAGATGGAGGAATTCACCTGTCAGGTGCTGATTCTTAGGCTTGGCTTCAGCTCTCAAGACTTTTTCTGTCACACGTTCAGTGCAGAAAGTTTGTCCTGTCCCTCCTCTCTCCCTGCTGCTCCCTCAGCGTCAGCTGAGGCAGCTCCCTCAGCGTCACTCCGAGTTTTCCCAGCTTGGACTCCTCTATCTGCATCTCAACACTGCAACAGCCATGCAAGCACGTTCATGTATAGACCCAACAAACACGAAAAACCATGTCTTTATTCAAGTGGAACAAATATGAGTGTGAAGACAGGTAATTAACAAGTCAGCAACTATATTACCAAAATGAATTCACAAAATGATAAGTGCTAGGAAGGGGAAAAGAGCAAATAGGGACAGCAAGTGCCAGGGGACGAGATGCTTCATGAGATGAAGAAGTACTCCCTGACTGATCAATGAACCAAGATCTAACTAAAGAAAAAAAGCCAGCCATCTGGAGCTCTCAGAAAGGGACATTCTGGGCAATGGGAACACCATGTGCAAAGGCCCTGAGGCAGGAACAACTTGGCACACTCCAGGAACAGAATGAAGGCCAGTGTGGCTACAGCATGATGCTAGAGAAAAACAGGGGTTGGAGATGACGTGGGAATGCGGGGCAGAGGCCAGATAAAGTAGGACAGGGGCAGGAAGTCGGGATTTTTCCCTGAAGTCTTTGTTAGTCTTAATGTGGTCCAAGATTACCACACTGCCTGGGAGCTTGTTAGAAATGCAGGCTCGAGCTGTGCCCAAGATCAACTGAATCATAACTTGGATTTTAGCATGATCCCTGAGGAACTTGAATGTATTTTAAAGTTTTGGAAGCACAGTTTTCTAAGTACAAGGAAGGAAAGCCGCATTCCTTGCGAGGTGTTTTAAAAGATTTCTCTGCCACCCCACACAGAGTGGATGGCAAAGAGGCAGGGGCAGAAGCAGAGAAGATGCTGAACTTGCTGAAGAGGTCCCGGCAAGGCGTGGGCACAGAGGCAGGGCGGGAGAGAAGGAGGTGGAGGAAGTAGAGGGGATGAAGGACATGTTTTGGAGGCAGAGTCAACAGGACAAGCTGATGGGTTGAATGTGGAAGGAGAAAAGAAATGACTTTGGCCACCGTGGCCATCCTTTGCCCCTGCAAAGATCCCACAGGGCACTGAGGGAGGAGCCCCACCCTGCAGTCAGGTGTGGCCGCATCCATTCTCCCCCAGTGCCACCTCTACCCCCAGCGTCGTCATCTCAGAACCCAGGAGAGTGCAAGGGGATCTCAGGTTTCCTGGATTTCGCCTTGGGTTAACTTGTCCAGGAAATTCATGGAGTCGCTCTGGAGAGATGGACTCTGTTATTACATACGCCTGTACTCATTTATTCGTCCATTCATTCAGCAAGTATTCGCTGAGCCCCCAATAGATGTTCAGTGCTGTGCCAGACTGAGACTAGAGCAATAAACAGTACATCTCTTTAGAGTTTATAAAAAGACTTCCCTTTGGAGTTCCTGTCCTGACTTAGCAGTTAGCGATCCCAACTAGTATCCATGAGGATGCAGGTTCAATCCCTGGTCTTGCTCAGTGGGTTGGGAATCCAGTGTTGCCGTGAGCTGTGGTATAGGTCACAGACTTGGCTTGGATCCAGCGTTGCTGTGGCTGTGGCGTAGGCTGGTAGCTACAGCTCCAATTTGACCCCTAGCCTGGGAACCCCCATATGCCACAGGTGCAGCCCTAAAAAGACAAAAAAAAAAAAAAAAGGACTTTGATTCAAGCTCACCGTAACCTGTATTGTCTTCCTGAGACCTGTCCCATATTGCTCCCCATGGGCCCCTGCTGGCCTCAGAGCAAAGTATGAACTCCTGAAACAAGGCACACGAGGTCCTTCATTCCCAGGCCCTGCTGACTTCTCCAAGCCCATCTGTTACCCAAAGCTTTTTTGAGTCAATGTCCCCATTTAAGAATCTGGTGAAAATAAAATGATCCCTCCAGAAAAGAATCATACACATCTACTCACAATTATGATACAACTTCAGGGGGGCTGTGGGCCCCCTGAGGCATATCCTTGAACCCCAGGGCTGTAGACAAGGTTAGGAACCCTGCTTAACTGTTGATCCCTGCTGCCTTCACTCGACAATCTTGGGTCACACCACAGAATGCCATGTCACCATGCCTTTGTTCAGGCCATCATTTTGGTCCACAGTCCTTCCTCCCCATCTCCCAACATGCATTTCTCTCTCTCTCTCTCTCTCTCTTTCTTCTTTCCTTTTTTTAGGGCCTCCCCCACGGCATATGAAGGTTCCCAGGCTAGGGGTCCAATTGGAGCTGTAGCCGCTGGCTTACCCTACAGCCTCAGCAACCTCAGATCAGAGCCGCATCTGCGACCTACACCACAGCTGACGGCAATGCCGGATCCTTAACTCACTGAGCGAAGCCAGGGATCGAACCCGTGTCCTCATGGATACCAGTCAAGTTCATTACCACTGAACCATGACCAGCACTCCTCCACAAGCATTTCTGTTCTTCCTATAGCTCTAGCTCACATGCCCCCTCCCTCCCCTCCCACAACGGAAGCCATCTTTCTAACTTCCATATTCCCAGAGAACTTTGCAGCATCACTTATCTTTGGTTCTTTCTCCGCCTGTGTCCCTGCCTAGATAGTCAGCCTTTTTGGATTCAAACAGACTCTCTACGATCTTGGGCAAGTGTTTTACCTCTCGGAGCTTGTATTTTCATCACCACCACATGAGCAATGTGGTCAGAACCAGCTCTGGATCAGGTTACAAGAAGGAGCCAAGTTGACAAATGGCCTCCTCAGCCTTGAAACTGAGGACCCCCAAGCTGTCATTGGCTCTTCAGGCCCCCTGGCAGGAGGGGACTGTTCAGAGAGCTGCAGGGTGAAACTGGTCTAGGAGAGGCCAGGAGGTGACAGGGTACCTGCCTTGCCCCCCGTTACCGTATATCCAAACCATTTATCCTCCTCCATTTCCAAACCCTTGCCCCTCTCAAGCCATCGGGGTCCTCCATGTGCTTCCCCAGCTTGTGGTTTCTTGTACCATCTCCTCATCACTTCAAGTCTTCTGTTGTGGGCCCCGGCTCCCTCTCCTCCTGTGCTTCATCAAATCCCTCATCCACGTCCGTTATCACCTTTTCTACTATCACCTCTCACGGCCCTCTTTCCTTCCTTACCCCCTGCAGACGCCACGTCCCACGTGACTGTGGCTCCCCAGCTAACCCCTCCACAACCCGCCCTTCTCTGTCCACCACGTACACCTGGCTAAGCCCCAGCCCCCATGAAGCCCAACTGCCCCCTCTTCTCCAGGGCTGTGCCAGAGCAGCTGAAGGATGCTGGGGCAAAGCACACGGCTGCTCTTTAAATTCATGACCACAAACCTCAAATTGGCACTCTTCGTGCCTGGCAAGCCTGCCAGTCTTTCCTAGAAAGTTCATTTTCCTGTTCTCAGAGGTGGCTGTTCTGTACTTTCTTCTGTCTCTACAAACTACCCTGCACTCCTCAGCCGAGGTACATGGTTCATCCTTCCTTGAGAAACCAGAAGCCATCAGACCAAATACCAGCTCTCCTGCCCTGGGCCGGTGCTCCCTGCCTCTCCTCCTGCGACCAGCCTAAGGCTCTGGATCCCCCTGGACTCTGGATCGATCCCCTTCAGCAGGCTCGAGGCCTCCACCCCGGAAAGTACCCTGTTCGTCTCTGCCCTGGCATCTTCTCCCTTTCTGCCCTGTTATTCTCATCTGCATGTTCTAGTAACCCTTGGTGAAAGAGAGAGAGAGAGAGTGGGAGAGGGAGGGATGGAGGGAGGGAAGGGAGGAAGGAAGGCACAAAGGCAGGCAGAGGAAGCACACTCCGCATCAGTCAGTTAGGGTCCTGGCAGCGAAGAGAATTCACTCAGATGATTCAACCAACCGACCTCAAAGGAAGGACTACTTACAAAGTTAAGGGATAAAACAAGGATGTTGGGCACCCAGAGACAACCCGAGCTCAGGAGGGGTGGTAAATTCCAGCTCAGAATGGGCCAGGGGAAGAAATAGTGTTCTGAGAGCCATGGGTGGGGGGGCGGCACTTGCAGGCACAGAGGACACATCTCCTACCTGGACAGCAGGTGCGGAAGCGGTGAGGGAGGGGACGGGGAGACGCAGAAGGCGACCTCCCTCTCTTCCGGCCCTCGGCTCTCCTGCCTTGGCCTCCCCTGGGCTGAACCTAGCCCGGCGCATTCTAACAGGAGAATGCAGGCCATGTGGTATAAGAGGGCCACCCTCCCACAGCCCAGCGCGGAATGTGGGCCGAGAAAGGGTTGCTGGATGGGAGACTGGCCAGTGCACCTTCCCTTGACCCCAAACACCCTTTCAGCTTCTGCCGCATTTCTCTGCCGACCTCCAGAGCAAAGCTCTTGGAAGAGCTGTCTTCATTTCCACGCTTCCTGCGAGCCACTAGTCCAGCTTTTGTCTCCACTGCAGAGCCTGACAACCTTTCCACTGAAATGCTTCTTCTCAAGGTCACCAGTAGCCTTTCACGTTCCTGAATCTGAGAGACTGCCTCTCAAGCCCAGTGGCCACGCCTTCCTTCTGAAAATAATTCTCATGGCTTCCTGGCCCCTTGATACGTCTGCTTTTCCTCCTTCCCTCAGCTGCTCTTTCTTGGTCTTGCTGGTCCCTCATCCTCTCCATGGCTGGCTCCAGAGCCTAGTCCAGGGCCTCTCCCTCTTCCCCATGTGGACTGTGGCCTTTGTGCTACTCTCTGGTTGACCAGATGCATGGAGGCTTCTCAACCTTTGGCTCCTAGCACAGCAGCCACCTTCCCAGAGAGGCTTTCCCTGACTGAACTCTCCAGAGTAGCCCTGCCCGTGTCACCGTGTCACCGTGTCATGCTGCCCTATTGGCTTCTTTCATCGAATTTCTATTTGTCAGCCTGGTTGGTTTAGGGATTTGTCTCCTTGTTTACCCAGGCATTTGTCATCCAAAAGTCTTGCCCATTGTCCCTAGGATTAGAGCAGTGCACGGTATACAGTAGGCGCTAAATAATGTTACAAATGCCACAAAGCAAGATAAAGGAATTTAGGAACACTGTTATGCTTCTGCACGACTGAACTTCTTGATAGGCACTTAAATATTCTCCCAAATCTTTTGAAAAGAAATCTGCCTTCCTATTAAGGTGATTATATCACATATATCACGCGTCTGTGTGAAAGACAGGGAATCTGGCCATATGGATTTGGAAGTAAATGGAGTCCCATGTTAACGTCACAGAATGCTGCAAAGTGAAGACCGCGAGTGAGATCAACTCCCTGCCCGCTCCGGTTCTAGCCTCCAGGAGGCAGCATGAGGAATGGTCAAGGGCCAGAGCTGTGGAATGAGGCGGGCCGGGTTTAAATTCCATTTCTAACCGTCATTCACATGGTGACCTCGACCAAGTCACTTTATCTTTCGGAGCCTCAAGGCTCTCCTGCGTACATTGCCTGGGTAGGGCTGTCAGCAGGATTAAGGGGACAAGGCACAGAAAGCCCTCAGCCTCTGAGCCTGGGACATGTCTTAAGGACACTGTAATAGCAGCAATCATTGCCATAGTGAGGCTATGGTTTTCCAATTTCAGAAGATTCCCAATGATCACAGCCTATAAAAGGGAGTTGAAGTGAGGTTGAGCTGTTTCTAGAAGGTTGTTTGGAGGGGAATGGGGAGTCTCTAGAAATTTTAAATATCGTCCTATCCCTTCCAGGGTCAAAGCTTTGTGAAAGAGTATGGCACCCATTCCCACAAACATGTATCAAAACCAAAATCATAAAATACAAAATCTGGATGTATGCTAAAATGAAAACAACTTCTTTCTATATTATTTGATTGTATACTTTGAGAGAAATTCATGAAGCCAGACTATTCTTCCAATGTCCTTGCCTTAATCCATCCAGCACACATCTGATTCCAGGTTCAAAAATTCCTAGGATCTTGGAGTTCCCTTTGTGGCTCAGTGGTTAACAAACCCGACTATTATCCATGAGGACACAGATTCGATCCCTGGCCTCGCTCAGTGGGTTAAGGATCCAGATTGCTGTGAGCTGTGGTGTGGGTCGCAAATGCGGCTTGGACCCCACGTTCCTGTGACTGTGGTGTAGGGCGGCAGCTGCAGCTCCGATTCAGTCCCTAGCCTGGGAACCTCCATATGTTGCGGGTATAGCCCTAAAAAGCAAAAAAAAAAAAAAAAAGGAAAAAAAATTCCTAGGATCTGGATACCAAGAGACACTTCCCACACTTAGAATATAATTAATGATAATAATGCACTGCGTTTCTCTTGTCCCATCATTCTTGAACCCTTCAGAGTTCTTTGACCTATATTTGCTTGCTTGAACTCAATGTCTCCCAGATATGGTTGGTAGCTCCAGAGAAGTTAAGGTGATCTTTGGGGATAAATCCCACATTCACAGAATAACCAGAAACGGAGCCTCAGCCCCTGGACCTATCAAATCAGAAGCCAGATGACCTTCAAATTACTCTCTGCTCAGAGACCAACCAATCATCTTTATTCATGTAATCCAGCCGGCATGCCGCCTCTTCCAGGAAGCCCTCCCTCACCTTCTGACTGGTCCAGCTCCCTTCTTCCCAGCTGCAAAGTCCTCAGTACTCGAGCCCCAGCATCATAAGACATTCCTATTTTGAAACACTTGGTTTCCTCCTCTGCCTCCCACACTGAATTGGGCACCCTCTCCACTCACAGCTCCAAAAGGCTTGGGGCTCATTGTTGAATTAAATGAGCCAATTTAATTGATAGAGAGATCTTCCCCAAGCTGGATTTAATATCCTGGGAGGACTTGTTTTACAGGAAATAGACACAGCACTCACCCAGTCCCGGGCCGAAGGCAAAGACTTGAAAAGGTTTCCTTGTGTCACCTCCATCCCATAAGCACAACACGCAGCCTGATAACTGTAGGCCCCCAAATGCCACCATTTGAGCAGAGATGACTGTCTTTTTCCACTGACATTCCTCTTCCCTTCGACGGGGCTCGGGTGAGGCTGGTGTGTAGTTGGCTGAGCACCTGGGAGGGGAGGGGGCTACTGACATACTACTTCCTACAGTTACTTACAGACCTGCAATGCTTAGCCCCATTATGGAGGCTGAAATGCAGCAAACGTGCATCTCTTCCCTGGGCCCCGAGCCTCTGAGAGGACTTTAGAGCTCAGGAGTGTAAAATGAGGTCACATTTCTGTTTAAGAGCGTAATTACAAAGACTTGAACTGCTCACTGTCCTTAGTCACAGTCTTCAGCCAGGCCCTGTCCCTGAGGCTGTCCAAGGCCTCCCCTTTGGGGGCCAAGCCTGTTGCACAAGGCTGCCAGCTTGGGGATGTGCCTCCACCAGCCCCGGGTGCCGGGTGCCTGGGCCGCCGGGTCCAGCAGGGCTCCGATCTTCCCCTGGACGCTCTCATCTCACAGCTGAGGCCAGAGGGCAGGTTCAGCAATTCTTTAGAAAGGTCAGAGAAAAGCTGCTTATTTTTACTGACAGACACTTGCACTGGCTCGAGCGCTTTTACTGCATCACCCAGGAGCTTTACCCGCCCTGAGAGGGAAGGGCAATTAACTGTTAATGCCCAGTTATACAAGGAAGCTGAGGTTGAGGACAATTCCTCCCCGGCTACTACTCCTGAATGTCCTTGCTGGGTGTCCCTCATGGTCCAGTCTCCAACTGCAGAGGCCTGGGGCAGGCGCTGGCTCTCTGCCCCCTCTCTCTGGGCTCACACAGCCACCTCAGCCAGGAGCTGAACTTGCCATCAAGCTCCCGCTTCCACCCGCCTCTCCGCATATCTCTGTGGATTTCTAACAGACAAATTCAAGCTCAGTGTGTTCAAGACAGAGCTCCTGATCCCCCCACCCCTCAACCTGCTGCTCCTGTAGTCTCCCCCCATCTTAGATGATGGCAACATCACCCTGCCACTTGTGAAGCCAAAAACATTTTAATCACTTTTTTTTTTGTCTTTTGTCTTTTTAGGGCTGCACCCTCGGCATCTGGAGGTTCCCAGGCTAGGGGTCCAATCAGAGTTATAGCCTCCAGCCTATACCACACACAGCAACGGGGGATTCGAGCTGCATCTGTAACCTACACCACAGCTCATAGCAACGCTTGATCCTTAACCCACTGAGCAAGGCCAGGGATCGAACCCGCATCCTTATGGATCCTAGTCGGATTCAATAACCACTGAGCCACAATGGGAACTCCCGTTTTAACCATTCTTGATTCTTCTCTTTCTTTCCCCCACATCCGATGCAATTTCTGTCCACTATGCTTAAAAGATATATATACACATAAACTACATATATATTCTTACACAGCAATAGGACATGATAAAAGAAAAAAAATCGATAAGTTGGCTTTCTTCAAAATTCATAACTTTTGCACTTTCAAAGACACTATTAAAAAAGTATGAAAAGACAAGCCACATACTGGGAGAAAATATAGTTAATTTCACAGCCTCCTCCCAAGGAGTTCCCTGGTGGCCTAAGAGTTAAGGATCCAGCATTGTCACTGCTGTGATGTGGATTCAATCCCTGGCCCAGGAACTTCCATGTGTCATGCGTGAAGCAAAAAACCCAAAAAAAACAAAAAACTCCCAGCCTCCCCTAAATCTGATAGAACTACAGTAATGGGGTATTTTTTCTCTCCGGAAGAGAGGACAATGGTTAAAAAGTCTTAGAGGCTGGAACAGTGATGAACCAGTGGTAAAGGATTTAGTGAAGCTGAGATGCTAGGAACCAAACAAAAGAGGTGGTAACAAACTCCAGAAAAAAAAAAATGATGCAGGAAAGGAAAAATAATCGTAGCTCATTTCAGCTATGATTAGCATATCCACAGTGATAACAATGTAAATACTGAATGCTGACCCAGGCAAAATTAGGATATAATGGTACACAGAGGATGGGAAGAGGGTTCTGCGTGGTGAGAGGCAAGAAGACTAAATCATTGTTTTGCACAAAGTAAAGTCAATAAGCAATCCAAAAACTGAAAAATTATGCAGAAATCATATAAGCTTGTCATTTTAAGCTGTAGAGAAAAAAATCCAAACAATAAGTTAAAGTAAAATATTTGCTGCGGGGATGTGGGCAATGGCTGGGGAACCTCATCGTATCGATGCTTATTTACTAGATTTTGAAAGCACAACTTTCTACAATTAAAAATTCTTGGGCAGGAGTACCCATCGTGGTGCAGCGGTTAACGAATCTGACTAGGAACCATGAGGTTGCAGGTTCGATCCCTGGCCTTGCTCAGTGGGTTAAGGATCCGGCATTGCTTTGAGCTGTGGTGTAGATCGCAGACATGGCTTGGATCTGGCAATGCTGTGGCTGTGGTGTAGGCCAGTGGATATAGCTCCGATTTGAACCCTAGTATGGGAAGCTCTGTATGCTGTGGGTTCGGCCCTAGAAAGAGACCAAAAAAAAAAAAAAAAAAGGTATTGCCAAACTGCTTTCCAAAGAGCTCATGACAACTTTTGCCAATAAATGTGAGTGAAATTCCTTGATTACCCACACTCTTGCCAAGACTGAGTGACAATACTGCCAATCATTTTAACTTATCAATCCTGGTAGAAAGATTATATTGTATTATTGGGTTAATTTGCATTTCCTTGAGTAGAAATAAGGGTTCTCATAGGTTTTCATGTTCTTTGCCCATTTTTCTGTGGGCTTTTTTCCCTTCTGAAGTGTGAACATGCTTGGTATATTAGAAGAATCAGCCTCCTGTCTTGTATAGGTGTTGCAAATATTCTTTCTTCTCTATTTTTTAGGGCTGCACCCGCCATATATGGAAGTTCTCAGGCTAGGGGTTTAATTGGAGCTGCAGCTGCAGGCCTACACCACAGATCTGGCAACGCCAGATCCGAGGCATATCTGTGACCTACACCGGATCCTTAACCCACTGACTGAAGTCAGAGATCGAACCTGCATCCTCATGGATACTAGTGGGGTTATTCACCCACTGAGCCACAACGGGAACTCTGCAAATATTTTTTATTGACTTGCTTCACTTTTTTCATCTTTACTTTTGTCTTACAAAGGTTTAAAATTTTATGTGATCACACGTAGTAACTTTTTTTTCAAAGTTTGTGCATCCTGCTTACAAAGGCCCTCAACATTGCAAATTTTTTTTCTAAAACCGGCTCATCCTTTTTCCAGAACTTTACTGACTTTTATTTTCCTCCACGTAAACATCTTTGAACCATCTGGAACTATTTTGAGTGTTAAGAGATAAAGATCCAGTTTCTTTTAGTAAATATTTATTGAATGAATAAACGAGATATTCTGCAGTCCTAAGTAAAGTCGATGGCCTCCTCTAACGGTTTCAGTGAAATGGTTAATAAAGTTGTTTGTTCACTCAGCAAATACAGAGTGCTAGTATAGCAGAATGTTAATTACTACAGCCAAGGGGGGAGACAAGCATTAACCAGATAACACACAGAGGGGTAAAACTGAACAAGGAGATGTGCTCTGGGAGGGCATAGAATAAAGGAAGCTCCCCTAGCTTGGGAATTTTAAGGAAGGTGTCGGGGGAACTTTTAAGGAAGTTCCTGGGGACTTGCTTTTAGAATCAGCACCTGCAGGAAAGTGAAGGTAGCGGAAATAGGCAGAGAAAGAAAATTGCCTTGTAGTTGCAGCAAAGGTCTCAGCTAGTCCCACAGGGAGCTCTGGAGAGGATATGACTGTCATCTGATTTTGCAGCTAAGGGTTCTGGGCCTCAGTACCCACCCCCTGCTCCTCCAAGGCACCAGGCAATGGATGTTGGCAGCCCCTAGGCAGTTCCTCGGAACCAAAGCATCGCCAGGGAGAGGCTCCTCTGTGTCACCCTCCAACCCTCCCAGCAGCTAGGGAACGAGGGCTCCAGTCCTGAAAGGGACATCTGGGTGACACACCACTGTATCCACTACCGACATCTTCTCTAAAGAGGTCACTGTGGATCTTGAGTACTGATGGGTGTGTAGGAGTTAACCAGACACAGAGAATGGTGACTTTTTCTAGGGCCAGCCTGCCTTCTCTAGCACAAGAGTCAGGGCGAAGTTGATGTATGATGCAGGCAGGGAGACCAAGTTGGAGGCTACTGAATGAACAGATTCAGATAATACATTAAATTCTGGGTAGGAATATACAAAACATTAGGAAGACAGAAAAGGCAAGTCCCCTGACAACCCCAGCCCTCAGAGACAATTACTGTTAATGTTTTAGAGTCTTTCTTTTCCATCTTCTGCATATTTTATTAAAGAGCTAGGATTTTTAATTGTAGATGCTATTTGGTTTTTCGCCTCTTTCTACCAAGTTTTTCTTATGCTTTACTATTTCTAATCACAAAAGCAGAACGACCAATTATACAGAACTCAGAAAGTACAATTTTTTTTTGAAATTAAGAATCCCACAATCTCTCCTTCCCAGCTTTGTCCATTGTTGCAACACCCAGATTCTTTGATATACACACAAGCAGCTTGCTTTTTAAATAAAATGAGTCTTTATACATCACTTCTCTGGTTCCTTTGAGAGCCCTGGGCCAGGAGTCAGGAGGCCTGTGCTCCAGTCCCAGGTCAGATATTAACTGTTTCAAGTCTCTCCTCTCTGCTTTTTTTATTTTTTGTCCTTTTTTTCTTCGTAGGGCCACATCCGAGGCATATGGAGGTTCCCAGGGTAGGGGCTGCATCGGAGCTGTGGCCGTCGGCCTACACCACAGCCACAGAAATGCCAGCTCCAAGCCGTGTCTGCAACCTACACCACAGCTCACGACATTGCCCGAACCTTCAACTCACTGAGCAAGGCCAGGGATTGAACCCGCGTCCTCATGGACACCGGTCAGGTTCGAGACTGCTTACCCACAACAGGAACTCCACAAACTTTTTTTTTTGTTTGTCTTTTTGCCTTTTATCTAGAGCCACACCCATGGCATATGGAGGTTCCCAGGCTAGGGGTCTAACAGGAGCTGTAGCCGCCAGCCTTCACCACAGCCACAGCAACGCGGGATCCGAGCCGCGTCTGCAATCTACACCACAGCTCACGGCAATGCCGGATCCTTAACCCACTGAGCAAGGCCAGGGATCGAACTCGCATCCTCATGGTTCCTAGTCGGATTCGTTAACCACTGAGCCACGAAGGGAACTCCCAACTCCACAAACTTTTAAGGGCCACTCTTGGCAAGAGCTCCCAGCTCCCTAAATGTCGAGGGGCCACTGTTCTAGAATGAAGACCAAAAGCCTGACTGTGGCCTTTAGGCCATGAGTGATGTGGCTCCTGTCCGCCCCCCAGTCCTGAATCACTCTCTCAAATGGCCTGTTTCCTCCAGACACTCTGGCCTGCTCTCTTGACCTAGAAGGTGCGACGTTCCTTCCCTTCCGACCTCCCCATAGGCTGTTTTGGCTGAGATGCCTTCTGCCTCAATCAGCTCCACAGCCAGTCCCTTCACTGGATGGCCCCAGCTATTCTAAAGAGCTGAGCTCAAATGTAACCTCCTCCAGGAAGCCCTTCTGGATATCTCAGGCAAGACCAAACTCCATCCTTCCTAGCGCTTACTACAGTTGTACTTAAAGGACTGTGTCATTTAATATCTGAATCCTTGCTAGCGATCAGCCCTGTGAACGGGGGAGTTGTGTCCACCTCATTCACTGTCAGACCCTGTGCATCTAGCCCAGAGCCTGGCACAGAGCATGCAGGAAAGGAGTATTGGTTGGAAGAAAAAGAGAGAAAGAAAGAAAAGAAAGGAAGGAAGGGAGGAAGGGAGGGTGGGAGGGAGAGAAAGTTCTGTCTCTGAGACATTCTATTACAGCATTCTTAGTAATAGAAGATGACAGAACATGAAACATGATTAATTAAATCAGACTCATAAATAGAGGCCCATATGTCAAGGTTCTATTTGTTCTGTGACAGCGTAAAACGGCACATTTTCCACTAAGATGGAAACAACAAACAAACACAGAAACGTGTGCATGCATCACCTCCTGAGAAGACCTTCTGCCACTTCATCAGCACGAGCCCCTCTGGGAATTCAGTCCAGGTGGGAGGAGCAGGTCGGCCCCCAAGCACAGGCAAACCTGGTCTGGGTCCAGGAGTTAGGACCCAGGAGCCAAGCTGGAGGCCAGGAACCAAAGGCAAGGAGATTAATCATCTCCTCTACATCACGTGAGAGACTTGGTAGTTGGCTTGTTTAACTCTCTCAATAAGTCTGTGAAGTAGGAACTCTGATCCCCGTTTTATAGATGAGGGAACTGAGGAATTAGATCAGTGCCACACAGTTCCACACCCACGATTCCAGGTAAACAAGTACAGCTGGTACCCAGATCCACGCCACTCCAATAACTACGCTCTCTACCTGCAGCTTCTCTGAACAAGAGGCAGCGGTACCACTAGGGGTACAGAACTGCGGATCGATGGGTAACCTCTCCTGGTTTCGACTGTCTGACAGCGCTCCTCCTTTCCAGTAACGTGCCACTCTTCACAGAAGGAAAATCATCCTGTGAGGTTCTGGGAAGCTGACTTTGCCCATTTCTTACCCCAGCTCCCATCAGAATCCATCCCCATTAGAATCCATCCCCCCACGCACAGCTGACGCTTCCGAACCGGGCCGGGGGGTCAGGCAGGACCATTCAGAGACTGTGCCGAATCTACCAGAAAAGATGGTCTTTTGCACAGAGGTGCTACGTAATGAGGAAACAGAATTAGGGCTACCATGGCACATCTTTCTTGTCACGTGAAGGTCAGCTGCGGACTCAAAAAAGGGAAGCAGGAAAGACAGAGCCCTGAGATCTTGTTTGCGCCTTGCCTCACTGCCGTGGGGCCTTCCTGATATATGAGGTAATCAATTCTCTTTTTCACTTAAGCTGGAGAAAAGCAGGCACACCAGGACAGAGAAGACAAGAGAGGGTAGACCAGAAGCCCCGCCAGGCATGGAAGTATCCCAGCAGGAGAGAGGGGGACAGGGAGGGGAGGGGAAACAGACTTCCAATTCGATTTGGTGCCATCCTTGTCACCCGCCCAGCAGCATGCCACGTGACTTTGTACCCAGGGTGTACTTCTCTGATCTCAGGCCTGCCATCTGCAGAGGGATGTGCTAATTTGCAAAAACGCACCAGAGACTGCTTGTTCTGCAGAGAAATGGGAAATTCTCCAGTGAGATAAATATAGAGATCTTTCCAGGTCTGGAGAGGGAAGAGGGACCACACATTTTCTGAGTCCCTAGTATGTGTCAAGCACAGCCACAGGGTGCCTTATCTGCTTAACTGTAAGCTACTGGACTGAAGGTGGAGACACAGGGCTTGATACCCAATGCATGTTACTCGCTCACAAAGGAAATGTTTTGGTTTTGCTTTTGGTTTTGGCCGTGCCCACAGCGTGAGGGCCAGGATTGAACCCGTGCCACAGCACCGACCTGAGCCACTGCAGTGACAATGCTGGATCCTTAACCTGCTGAGTCACCAGGAAACTCCAAAAGGAAATATTTGGGGAGTGAATTAAAAACTTATCCCAGCTGCTCTTTACGAGAGTCCAAGGAGAAGAGAGTTAGAAATAAGAAAGCTGAACCTCCGAGAGGGTTAGAAACTCCTTCAAAGCCACAGGGTTGGCAAGTGGCCGAGGCAGAACTCAATGCACATCCTTCAGGCCCGAGAACTTGCATTCTTGCCATGACCCCTAGAAAATATCACTTCTGTAGGACGTGCCCATGGTGGGACCTCTGGGAACCAGAACAGAGCAGCTGGAGAGAACAGGTTGAATTGTGTGACTTACATAAATAAGATTAATAGCATTAAATGATGAAGGCTGGTAATTGCTAAGACAGAGGAGAAAGGCACACTGTGGGGGAGGGGGGGTGGCGACAACCAGTCAGGGCCAAGGAGGACTCTGGGAGGGGGTGGGGAGAAGCCGGTGTTGAAACACAACACGATAGGGAAAGGCTTGGAACGAAGGTTTTATCTGCAACCACTGACCTTGAGGATGGAGTTCTTGCTTGGGGAAGGAGAGAGAAGCAGGGAGATGTGGTCAGGAGGGCCTGAGACTGTCAGAGGAGCGAGTGTCTCTGCACGGGACAGAGGAAACGATGCCAGAGGGACACAGGGAAGCTGCCTTCAGGGCAAGAGGGAGAGAGCCCTGCGCTAGGAGGACGAGAGGACTTACAACAGGAAAGGCTGCTGGTTCAAATAAGAGCTCGAAGAGTTCCCGTTGTGGCTCAGCGGGTTAAGAACCCACATAGTGTCTGTGAGGATGTGGGTTCAATCCTGGCCTTGCTCAGTAGGTTAAGGATCCGGCGTTGCCATGAGCTGCAGTGTAGGTCGAAGATGTGGCTCGGATCTGGCGTTGCTGTGGTTGTGGCGAAGGCCAGCAGCTGTGGCTCCAACTCAGGCCCTAGTCCGGGAACTTCCACATGCCACTGGTGCGGCCCTAAAAAGAAAAAAAAAAGAGCTCCAGGCTCGGGGTCAGGCAGCCTGTCACTAACTGCGTGACCCTGCGTTACTACATTCTGAGCCTCCACTGGCATCTGAGAATCAGTACAATCCTTTAACAAGCCTGGCACAGAACTGGGTATAGCAGGAAAACAACAAATAGAAGAATTTAAACCTTACGTCCCAAAGTTTGCCCCCCTGGGGTGGGGGGGGCGGTGCGGTCTTTCCTTCTCCCTGCAAGGTGACGGGCTTGGGGACAACTTCTCATGCACAGAGATCCCTGGCGGGCGGCGGGGGTCGAAGCCCAGCGCTTTACCCTTGAGCCTTATCGAAAACACTTATCTGAAAGTTTGGAAATTGTTTTTTTTTAGGTGAAAAGAAATGTAAACTTCAGAGCTTCCTTGTTCTCTGTGTTGGGGGAAAAAAGATCTTAAGCTAGCCTTGGGGGCACAGGCCCCTGCTGTTGGGGAAGAAACGCTTCTATGGGCCTTGGTTGGACCAGATCTTATTCTTGCGTGAATGTGCACAGATGAGGACTTTCCTAAACATTGGTTGTTTAAGGCACCCAATCCAGGATCTATTGTTATGGAAGCCCACACAGACTAAAGCACACGGTACTGTGCAAGAGCTTGGCGATTCTTTAGTACCATCTGAAGAGGGTTGGCTGAGTCAATGAAGTCCAAAGGAATGTCCAAAATGGTTTTATATTGGATTTTATTCAATACCAAAAAATCCTTGCCTTGGGCCCGAAAGGCTCTTTGTGCCGTAAGAAATCAGGGTTACTCGGGGGGCGGGGGGGAATGTCATTGGGAAACACCTGCTATGCCTTGCTTTTTTGCTTGCAAGTTCCTCAGGAGGAAAGACCTTGGCTATGCAGTGGTCTGATTTCTTTGCTCAGGGGGTTGGGAAGGGCTGGATCACAGTGTCGATGACTTGCACTGTGGAGGGGACAGTGGAGGGGACAGTGGAAAAGAGAATCCCCACTCCCCTACTTCTGAGTTGAGAAATCCTGGGAAGCTGGGTGTTCCCATTATAGCTCAGCAAAAACGAATCTGACTAGTATCCCTGAGGGTGAAGGTTCCATTCCTGGCCTTGCTCAGTAGGTTAAGGATCTCGTGTTGCCGTGAGCTGTGGTGTAGGTCACAGACGTGGCTCGGATCCTGCATGGCTGTGGCTGTGGTGTAGGTTGTCAGCAGCAGCTCCGATTTTACCCCTAGCCTGGGAACCTCCATATGCTAAGGGTGAGGCCCTAAAAAGCAGAAGGAAGGAAGGAAGGGAGGGAGGAAGGAAGGAAGGAAGGAAATAAAGAAAGAAAAAGGAAGAAAGAAAGGAAGGAAGGAAGGAAAGAAGGAAGAAAGGAAGGAAGAAGAAAATGAAACACTGGGAAGCAACCTTAACTTCTCGGATCCTCAGCTTCCTAATTGTAAAATTAGAAGGATTAAGTATCTTTCTGGTAAGGCGGTGAGACAAATTGCCATGAATGAATGAATGAATGAGGTGCCATACCCAAGCCCCTAGGATGAAAATAACAGCGGCAAAGTCAACACTCAACTAGCCCTGGGTCTTCCGACCCACCTTGCTTCCAGATGACAGGTTGCAACGTTGCAGAGGATATTCTAGTCTTGATGGAGAGGGGGTTGGCCCACAAGCCCCCTCAACTGCATCGCTCCCCGAGGACTGGCTATTCCCAGCCTCTGCAAATCACAGGGGGAGACACAGAGAGAGGCTGGGCAGTTAGCCTTCCTGCTAAGGATCCAAAGAACCAGCCAGCTCCCAACTCAGCCTGGCTCAGCTCTGTGGGACTTTCTCAACCACTGCTCCTGTGTTTCTCCTCGTCCTGCTCCAAGCTTTGCTTCCCCTTTACCTCTGCCCTCTTTGGCTCTGGCCACGGGAAGGCAAACATAGCTTGGACAATGCAGGAGGTTAAAGCCTGGACAAAATTACAGACGGGCAACTGGCATTTTTTCAGATGTTTCTGTTCTCCATCTGGGGACTAGTTTCCGTCACCATCCTCGTTTTATCTTCTAAGACTATTTGAGGCTTTGCAGGAAGCCGGATAATCAATTTGGGGAGACAACATGTACGACAAGCATAACGTACCGAGGATAATTTATGTGTGAGACTCCACCAGCATAACCATGGGAGTTCCCTGGTGGCCTAGTGGTTAAGGATCTGGTGTTGTCACTGCTGTGGCTCGGGTCACTTCTATGGCACAGGTTCAGTCCCTGGCCTGAAAACTTCCTCATGCCACAGGTGTGGCCCAAAAAACCCCAAACATAACCATATTCTACAAATTAACATCCATGGGGAAAAAACCTTTACCCCTACTTCACATTACATATAAAAATTACATCAAGATGGATCACAGACCTACATGTAAAAGATAAAACTATAAAGCATCCCGAACAAAACATAGGAGAATATCTTCTTGATCTTAGGATGGGTAAAGATTTTTTTTTTAAAGGCAGGACACTAAAGCATTAACCATTTTTAAAAAACTGATAAATCTATCATGATCAAAATGAAAAACATCAAAAGACACCCTTAGGGAAGTAAAAAGAAGACATCAAGAACATCAAAAGACACACTTAGGGAAGTAAACACACCACAGACTGGGAGAAAATATTCACATGAGATTACTCTGACAAAGGGCTCATCATATAGAACTTCTACAAATTGATTTTTTTTTTTTAAAGATAAACACGGAAACACGGAGTTCCCTTGTGACACAGCAGGATAAGGATCTGGCGTTGTCATTGCAGCAGCTTAGGTCGCTGCTGTGGTGGAGGTTTGATTCCTGGCCCAGGAACTTCTACATTCCATGGGAGCAGGGGGGCCCTCCCATCAAAAAAAAAAAAGATAAATACAACCGTTAAACAGATATTTCTAAAAAGAAGATATATGAACGGCCAGCCAGCAAATGAAAAAGGTGCTGGCATCTTTAACTGTCGGGAAAATTAAATGTAAACCACGAGTTAAAACCACAATGAGCGACCATTTCATACCCTTGAAAGTGATTCAAAGTAAAAAGACTAACACTTGCAGGTGTTGGACAAGTGGAATTCTCCCCAACAACAGAAAGGAAAGAACTGCAGATACGTGTCACAATATGGATGAATCTCCCAAACATTTCATGCTGAGCCGAAGAGGCCTTACTCAAGAGTACAGTCTAGATGAATCCACTCCATTTATATGAAGCTCTAGAACAGGAAAAATTCGTCTCTTAGTGATAGAAATCAGAACAATGGTTGCCTCTGGGGAGTCACGTACTGACTGCAAAAAGGGCACCAGGGAACTCTCTGGGGGTGATGGAAATGTCCTACACTTGGACTTGTAGGATGGTTGTACTGGATGGTACTTTAAACATTTATAGGGTTTTACTGTATGAAAAATATACCTCTAGAAAAATATATATAAGTTTGAAAAGTTTTTAAGACTCCCAAGACAGATGAGTGGAGAGATGTATCTGTCATTCACGGTGTTTATCTGCAACACAGGTGACCCTTGAAAAACACCGAACTTGAACGGCAGGGGTCCACTTACATGCAGATTTTTTCCAGTAAATATAGTAACTGTATTTTCACTTTACAGATCTTTAAATCGACTAAGGGGGGGGGAAGTTTGTGTCTGGTTAGCGATCACGATATGTGGAATCAAAAGAACTGAGGGTTCTAACCCAACCATTTCAGCCTCTTGCCTTCAGGCGAGTCATTTATCAACTCCTTTGTTTCTGAGGAAGAGATAACATCAAGAAGATTTTCAAGGGCGGGGAGCGAGGGGTTGGTGCCTTGAGCCCCCATGTGGTTCAAGGGTCAACTGGGCGTTTTTGTATCCATGGTCCTAAGTATTGGAAGTCCTGACTGGAGTCTCTACTTTCTCACCAATCTCCTGCCCTATTGCTCTCTCCCGGATCCCTCTGCTTCAGTTCCATCATCCACTATTTCCTCCAAAGACAAGACACATTGCCATCTCAAGGCCTTTGCACTTGCTGTTCTCTGTCTGGAATTCTCTCCTCCCAGAGTCCAGCTTGCTCCTTCGCCTCCTCAGTTCTCTGCTCAAATACCCCCATCAGGGAAGAGCACACGCATCCTTCTCTCTTCCGCCTTTGCTTCATTCTTCTTCCTTATCCTACCACCCCCGACAGCGTACACTTTTATTTGTAATTGTCTATCTCCTCTGCTAGGACGTCAGCTCCACCAGGCAGGGGCTTTGTTTTGTTCACTGCCACCTCCCCAGGACCTGGAACAAAGTGCTCACTACACATCTGTTGAGTATTTGGTCTTAGTGGACACTTATAGCAAACCCGGGAGATTTTTTGAAAGATTGTGAAGTTTAAAAAGGATAATAATTGTAAGGAGAAGGCCTGACACAGTAGATAGTCAATACCTGTGAGTTCTTTTACCTCCTAAATTCTTCTCTAGGATATATAGGCATGGCTTCATCTTCTTCCCCATTTTTTTCATTTAGGAAAATAAAGTTCTGAATGGTTAACTGACTTCCTAAGGTCACCCTACAAATGGCCCCTCTCAATATGGAGTCTAGCTCTCTCTATTTTTTTTTTTTTTTTTTTTTGGAGGTTCCCAGGCTAGGGATCCAATCAGCGCTGTAGCCACCAGCCCACGCCAGAGTCATGGCAATGCGGGATCCAAGCTGCATCTGCGACCTACACCACAGCTCACGGCAACACCAGATCCTTAACCCACTGAGTGTGACCAGAGATCGAACCCGTGTCCTCATGGATGCTAGTCGGGTTCGTTAACCGCCAAGCCATGATGGGAACTCCTGGAGTCTAGCTCTTAACACAAAGAGCAGTCATCAGTTAAATGGCCAGACTACACAATGGAAGGCAGAGGTGTTAGCACAGGGACTGCTTTGCTGACCACTACCAAATACTAGCCAGGTAGACTCTCCCCCTCCTCCAATGTCACACTCCAGAGACTTAGGGCAGGATCCATATAACTCTCTGCTAACCCTGTGGGAGAGGAGGCGGGGCCTGATGCTGCTGCAGAGAAGCGAAAGGTCACAGGCATTTGACACCTGAATCTATCATTTCATTGCTTATTTTCTTTTGACAGCAGATTTACTTTCCCAATTACACAGGATCTCGGTTACACTCACATGAATTTTCATGTCAAGGTCATGGACCCCATGTTTGCAGAACATACGGCTTGGGGGCAGCAGGTTTAGGGGACAGGAAGGACTGCAGTTGATTTAAGGCAGCCACCAGAATAAGTTAGCGCCATCAAGTCTAAAGCACAAGTTTTCCAGAATGGGAAATGGGAACTCACTGGGTGTAGCATAAATAAAAGCGGACTGACACTTCTTAACCCTTTAAGCGGTAATAGCGAACCCATTTTGGTGTCTGATTTAGCTGGTAGCACATCCCGGCTGGTCTCTCACGTCCCTTCATATTACTCTCTTAATTCTGAATCACTCACCCTGGCCTATCTGACCTCCTCCCCAAGTGCCGGTGGTGCCTTCACTACCCTCCACATCCAATGGTCCAGACCACTCTCCTCCCGGCAGTGTGATTTCAGCAAATCCAGCCTCCTCCAGTACTGGGTTTCACTCCCAGTACAGACTCTGAGAGGACGTCTAATGCCTAATTATGGAAACCCCAAAGCTGGGGAGGACTCTGCAAGGCAAGCACAAGAAGGTCATCTTTTCTAAATCTGAGTTTTGTAATTTTTATCAGGAGTCACAAACCCCTTTGGGAATCTAACAAAAGCTACAGACCATCTCCCCAGGGAAAAGCACATTCATCCAAGAATTTGGGGAGTTCTTATGGCCCATGAAACCCCTCCACAAGAACTGGATTAAGTACATCCGCTTTAAGTACAAAAGCATCCTATTTTTCAGAGCCTTTGTTATATCCCTTGAAACCTTCCAATAATCTGATGTTTTCAACTTTAGGATGGCTGGGGGTGTTCTCCTCCCTTCACCACCACCCCCGCCTTAATTACAGAGGAGTTTGTGTTGGGAGAAGGCAGATCTAGTGGTAAATGAAGCTTAGAACTTGTCTGGGAGAATGAAGATGAAAAGAATAGCTCAAGTCTCGTATTTTGCCAGAAGGAGAAGGAACACGGCGTCCTCCTGCTCAAGGCTTGTTCTAAACTTAGCCAGCTCCCGTGGTTCCAAAGTTGGCAAAATGAGCGCCCGCCGTCCTAATAAACACGCCGTGGTGCAGTGACTCAAGGAGACAGCAGTCGTGTGCGGGATGTGGCTGCTGCGCGCCAGCCAGACCCGGGGCCGTGGTGGCTGAGACCCCCGACACAGAGGGGATGTCCAAGGGTAGGGGCGAGGGTGGCCTGGGCACCAGGCTGTCGTGAAGAGCCACAGAGGCTTGCCAGTGGCAGAACCCAACTTATCAACGCACAGAAAAAGACACGAAGCCCTGGCGGGGGCTGGGGGGCAGCACTGGGCAGCGAGGGGGAGGACCTCATGAGGTCACACAGCGAGGGAGGGAGCCACCTTGGGACATCATCCGATAGGGCTTCATACCCATCAGGGCATGGAACAAGGGAGAGTGGTGCCACTGCGGGTACATCTGAGGATGGCATTCCTAGAGGCCAAGGGCATTCCCCTCTCTGTGACCTTACACATCTAGGCTTTAATAGAAGGTAGACAGGTAACGCTCCTCTGCCCTACCCTGCCTTGCCCTGGCCTGGCCGCCCTGATCAGCCTGGGCTGGAGGCCTGTGATCAGTTCAAGGCCTGCACTCCTGGAGAGGGCGGGCAGTTTGGGGCGGGGAGATGGACTTAGGGGTTTGCCCGTGACTGGGAAAAGAGAGACAAATAGACACGGTCACTACCTCCAAAGACTTGGTGGGCTGTCCAGGGTGTCAGACTCCGCTCTGTAGAAGCCAGGACACCCCGTAGGAATGCCAGCCAAAGGCTCAGGAGGTGGGGGGGAGCCTCCTGGAGCACCTGGGGCCTCCTGGGTGCTAAGTGTTCCTTGCGAAGGTCAGGAATGCTCATCTGAGTAGCAAGTAGGAGTTACAGCTGGGAAGGGGAGCATCCAGCGCATCACACGGCATCACCTGAGAGGCGATGGGAGGCTGGGACAGGTGGCCCAGGCCAGGGAGGTGAGGGACAGGATGGGGGCTGGAATGGTGCAGGACTACTGGCCCTGAACAAGTTGGCATGTGCAAGCTTGTTCTGAGTGGGGAGTGGCCTCCTGGCACCTAGGGAGGTCGGAGCTCCCAAAGATGTGGGCGCTGCTTGGCAGCAGAGCAGAGGCATAAGAAGTCAGGCCAATAAAAGGAAGGGCTTCTCACAGCCCCAGCCACAGCTACTGACCAATGAAATGGGAGGTAGTGAGCTCCCTGTTACTGGGAGGCTTCAAGCAGGTCTGCTTGGTGGGAAGAGTAGAAAGTAGATTCAAGCAACAGAGTCCCTTCCAAACTTAACAGTCTTCAGCTTGGATTCCTCCAGAAGACTTGTTGAGAGAGAGCAGAAATTCATTTCTTCTTTTCCAAAGTGGGAAAGTTCAGACCCAGACTGAACGCTGCACCCAAGGTCATAGAGAAAGGCAGCAGAGCTGGGAACAAAACCCACATCTGCTCCTTCCCAAGCCCCAGACTTTCCCATCTGGTTTCCCAACTGGTGTCCCAGCCTGCGCTATTTTGAGCTGGCTTCCCTGCCAGGACAGAGGGCGCCTATGGGACAGCACGGCCCCGCCTGCTCGTTCCCAGGTGAGGCTGGTAAGCAAGCATCGAAGGGCCGGTCCTCTCCGCCCAGGTCCCAAAGGGGGATACCCAGCCCCGGCTCTATCCCTGCACCCTCGGGGGGACATAAGGAAGCAGGGCACTTACTCTGACTCTGGTTCTCTTCACATGTTGACTTCCTCTGGGGAAGTTCAAGATCTGCAGGTGAACCTTGTCCTCCAGGCCACCAGGGGGCCCCAGTTGACCTGGCTTAGATCATTGTTTCCCAAGTAAGTTTATTGGAACACGGGTCCTTCATTTTGATGGTTTTTAGTATACCCAAAGTTGTGCCATCATCACCACAATCAACTTGGGAACATTTTCATCATTTCTAAAAGAAACTCTGTGCCCTTCAACTATCGCCTCCAATTCCCCAACTTCCCAAGCCCTAGGCAACCACGATTCTACTTTCTGTGGCTATAGGTTTGCTTATACTGGACATTTTATATATACGGAGTCATATAATGTGTGGTATTTTGTGTCTGGCTTTTTTCACTTGATAATGTTTACAAAGTCCAGCCATGTTGTAGCATATGTCAGTACTTCATTCCTGTTTATGGCCAAATAATATTCCATTACACGGGTAACCCATATTTTGATTATGTATTTATCAGTTGCGTTAGTCCTACCCTTTGGCTATTATGACTGAGGAAACGTTTGGTATTCAAATAAATTTAGACAGTGATGCCAGCTCTACATTCCTCTTTGAGATTCACACTGTCCCTTAGCATAACGCTCTGAAAAGTCCTGCATAAAGGCAATTATTCATCTTTGCTTGATCTGGTGCTTCTCCGTCTCCCTTCATAGTTTTTCACACAAAGAAATCCCAGGGACTGGCTGTGTCAAGGTGTGTTCTTGGGAAGACAGTGACCTAAGAAAGGCTGCCAACCTAGAATCTCAACTGAAAGGAAGTGGGCAATAATTCTAGCTCCTCCTGCTGCTGCCACTAGTGGGATTATTCTGTGAGCTGAAATGCCACGAATCCTGAGAAATCCAGCAAACTGGGAGATCTTGCCAGGCCAGGGCCAGTCCATTCATTTGCTTCTTTGGTCATTTAAATATGCAGAGTTTGGAGTTTCCTGGTAGCCTAGCAGTTAAGGATCTGGTGTCACTGCAGTGGTGCAAGTTCAATCCCTGGCCCCAGGAACCTCCACATGCCTCAGGTGAGGCAAAAAAGAAAAAAAATCATACACAGTTTTGAGCATCTATGGGGCTAGAGCAGAGGCTTTCAAACGTTTTCTGACTATGGACAAGGGGCCTGGGAATCAGTGGGGTCGGAGAAAGGACCTGGAACATGTGGTGTTTCTGCCTTAGCAACCAGATGGATGACGGCACTTCGGAAGGCGGTCAGGTTTGGGGAGGAGGAAGATGAGTTCAGGCTGTGATATCCTGAATCTGAGGGGCTGTGAGCCATCTTAAGAAAATGTTGGATATGTAGGTATCTCAGAAAACTAAATATAGAACTACCATATGACCCAGCAATCCTACTCCTGGGCATATATCTGGACAAAACTTTCCTTGAAAAAGACACATGCACCTGTATATTCATTGCAGCACTATTCACAACAGCCAAGACATGCAAACAACCTAAATGTCCATTGACAGATGAATGGATTAAGAAGATGCGGTAATATATACACAGTGGAATACTATTCAGCAATAAAAAGACAAAATAATGCCATTTGCAGCAATATGGATGGAACTAGAGACTCTCATACTAAGTGAAGTTAGTCAGAAAGAAAAAGACAAATACCATATGATATCACATATCTGGAATGTAATATATGGCACAAATAAACCTTTTTGCAAAAAAGAAACTCATAGACTTGGAGAACAGACTTGTGGTTGCCAAGGGGGAATGGGATGGAATCTGGGATTAACAGATGCAAATGCTTGCCTTTGGAATCGATAAGCAATGAGATCCTGCTGTACAGAACTGGGAACTACATCTAGTTACTTGTGATGGAGCGTGATGGAGCATGACGGAGGATAATGTGAGAAAAAGTGTATAGGAGTTCCCATTGTGGTGCAGTGGAAACAAATCCGACTAGTAACCATGAGGTTGCAGGTTTGATCCCTGGCCTTGATCAGTGGGTTAAGGATCGGGCAATGTAGGTCGAAGACACGGCTCAGATCCCGCGTTGCTATGGAGCAGGCCAGCAGCTGTAGTTCTGATTCGGCCCCTAGCCTGGAAACCTCCGTATGCCACAGGTATGGCACCAAAAAGCAAAGAAAGAAAGAAAGAGAGAGAGAGAGAAAGAGAAAGAAAGAAAGAAAGGAAGGAAGGAAGGAAGGAAGGAAGGAAAGAAAGAAAGGGAATGTATATATGTATGTGTGACTGGCGCACTTTGCTGTACAGAAGAAAACTAACAACACTGTAGACCTGCTCTAATGGAAAAAATAAAAATCATTAAAAAAAAAGGAAAATGTTGGAAAATTGTAGTCTTCCTTGGACCTGGGCTCAGAAGAGAGAGGTGGGCTGAATGCAGTGTCTTGGGCATTGTGTTAAGCTTCGGAGCGAAATGAGAGACTTGGGGAGGGTGGGAAGTGCTGGGAAAGAGAGCGGAGAACACAGGCTTGGATGGAGAATGTGAATATTTAAGAGTGAGTTCCTGGGAAGACGGGAGAACGCAGCCAGCTGATGGGAAGACAGGAGGCGGGGCGTTACAATAGCGATGGCGTGGTCAGAAAGGCCGGCCTCCACGGAGCGGTCCGGGGGATGCAACCCAAGCCAGGGGACGAGAGAGCCAGGGAAGGGACTCTACTGCAAGAGAGAGAGGAACGGTGGGGACGTGAAGGCTGGGTGTGTAGACTCTGGAAAAGTAAGTGTTCCTTGAGGGAACAGGAGCCGAGCGGGAGCCGGGCCGCAGCGTGGGTGAGGCGGCCTGGCCCCGGCCTCCCAGCGCGGGCTTCCCTCACAAACCTCCTCGCTACTTGGAGCAGAAACAGCCTCTCGTTGGCAACCGTTTTGCCCTTACTCATGCTTGGATTAACAGCAAATTCTAATTTCCTGGCCGACTCATTTCCCACCCTTCAGGGAGCCTGGCAGGACGCCTGCCTCCTTCCCTCCCCACCCTCCCAAGCGGGAGGGAGGCTGGGGGAGCCAGGCAGTCACCGCGGCGGATCCGGGAAGCAGAGTGAAAGCTGGAAGGCCAGCTTGCGCCATGCCCCGCCCCCCCCCCCCCCCACGTTTAGGGGGACGAGCCAAAGCTCGGACTTGGAGAAGGGTCTCTGGTCTGCCCCAAATCACAAAGCCGTTCCCACACCACACCCCTCAGTGGCAGACGTTTTGAGAGGCTTGGGTGGGGAGGTGGCACCCAGCCCGTCTCTGGAGGCCCCAGGGGACCTCTCAGCAGGAACTCTGATGCCTGCAGCCGTGAGCGCCTCAAGAAGAGGAAGAGATGATAAAACGACTCTCCCGTGACTGGCGGGCCAGTTGCCCTTGACTGCTTGTGCGGGGAGGGGCCCGGCCGGCCCTGGGCCTCCTGCCAGGCTCCCCAAAGGGTGGGAATGGAGTCTGGAAATCAGAATCCACCATTATCTGAGGACTAAGGGCAAAACAGCTGCCAAAAAGGGGCGTCTTCTGCTCTGAGGAGCAGGAAGGTTGGTGAAGGAAACCCATGCCTGAAGGAAACCCATGCCGGGAGATGCCCCAGGCCCCCTTACCCACTCCGTGGCTGTCTGGCTCTGTGACCTCAAATAACTTGCTTAACCTCTCAGGGCTTAAAAATTCCACCCATCACCTCTGGAAGACACATGTTCCTTTGCTCATTCATTCATTCATTCATTCATCCAAAAAGCATTTCTCGGCATCTGCTCCCTTGGAGAGGGACGTGTCTGAGGGGTAGAGCTAAGGCTTTGGAATCAGAGACCCAAATTCAAATCTCCACCTACCACTGACTAGCCATGTGACTCCGGGCAAGTCATTTAATCTCTGGGTGCCTCAGTTTCCTCATTTTCAAAACAGGAGTAAGAATACCTACCACAGAAAGTAGATGCAAGAACGAAGTTAAACAAGACAGACAATAGTCTTTAAGGAAGCTGAACAGAGCAGCTGTAAGCAGACAATGGCAGCCTCAGGGAGATGACGACGATGATGATGAGGATGGTAGCCACCATCTGTAGAGCCCAAGCCAGAGCCTGAAGCCTACGACGTGTTAAAGAAACTGTAGTTTTTGTTAGGATGTGACTGTTGACATTAAAGATCATGGCACAATGATATCATTGTATGTACAGTGCTTAATGTGTTTCCTGATGCGGCAGCTACTCAAGAAGTAGTTGTTATTAATGCATTCGTTTCAGTGGTGGCATCATGACAAGCCCAGTGCTCAACGCTCAGCAGGTGCTCAGTGCCTGTGAGCTTCCTCCTCATCTGCAGAGCTCCGGGAGCATCCTCACGTCAGTAAAGGGGCCACAGTCGGCTAGGATGGAGGGAGGTACCTTCAGATCTCCAGCGCAGGGTGCCTGTGAATCTCAGGGTGCCTGTGAACCCTCCGCCCCAGGCCACTCGGGTCCCAGATCTCTCTCCCAGCTGTGGCTAGACCAGCCACTGTCTCCCACCCCCAACCCCAACTTTATGTTTCTCAGCCAGGAGTGTGCTGGGCTCTGCTCTCCCTGCCCAACATCTATATCCCTGACCATTTATAACTGTGGCTTGGAGCGGCCGTGGCTGGGGCTGAACGGGCAGTGGGAAATCTGGCCTCCCTTCAGGTGGGTAGCCCCAGAGGCCCCAGGCACCCAACAGAGCATTTCATTTTCCAAACCATCTCTTTAGCTTTCTTTCTTCTCCCCTGGCTCTGGTCCAGCATCTCTGCAGCCTGGGTGACTTGGTTCAATAAGAGGTCATTTCATGTCTCCCTATAACTCTTTCCTAATCACCTGGGCCACGGGGTCCTGGCCTGTTTGTGGCTTCAAGGCACTGTGCTTCTCTTTCAAAGGCTCCCTGGCACCAAGGAGGAAGGCAGCCCCGACTGCCTGCTGGGAAGTGGAGGAGGAGATGAGAAGCAATGGCCAGTAGCCTGGCGGAGGGGAGAGGGTCAGGGTGGAAGGAAGGCACCAGGTATGCAGTGCCAGGGACCGGGGTAAGGGAAGCCACCGCAATGCGGTGAAGGGCAGGACACAGGTGCTCGAATCCCAGATCTGCTGCTTTCCGCACTTCCTAGCTGTGTGCTCTTGGAAAAGTTACTCAACCTTTCTGAGTCTCCATTCCTTACCTTGAAAAAAAACAAAGAATGTCCCTCCAGAGTCACTAACAGGACTGAGAAAATGTTTGAAGAGTTCCCACAGCACAACACCTGGCATCGACTGATGCATCTGTCTTCCTTTACCTCCCCCCAAACATGGATCCCTGCTCCACTGAAGGTCAGAGCTGAATCCATTGTCCCTCGTGGTTTCTAAGCTGTGCCACTGCAAAGGGCATCGGCTTGAGGAAGAGAGCCCTGGCCTCAGGCTCAGCTAACTGGCGCTCCGCAACAAAACTGCCTGACCGGGAGCTGGCCTGTTAATCAGGGGCAGCAGCCTCTCCAGCTTGAGCCTGAGGGCCGGGGAAGGGGAGAGGGTTCTGCATGAGGGCTCTGGAGGCTCACAGGGGAAAATGTGTCCTCAGCTGAGAGTTGGGGCCCAGGCCTGACCCAGGGCCTCCTGGGGGGTATGGGTTAGACACTGCTTCCAGGTGGCTTTGTGACATCCAGACCTGGCAGCGTGCAGGCGGGTAGGTTCTCCCCACAGAGTCGGAGTAGGAGGGGAGAAAAATGGTGAGGCCTGCGTGAGGCTCCGGGGGCTGGGGGGGGGGGTGTCCCAGAGATCCCTGAGGGGCTCAGTGCACAGAACTGGAGGGCCTGCCATCACCTGTGGGGCTGGAACACGGGAAACCTGCTCAAGGCCTTTACGGCGCCCCCTGGTGGCCTGGTGACAGGGGACACGCTTGGCTAGGACCATGAGGTTGTGGGTTCGATCTCCGGCCTTGCTCAGTGGGTTAAGGATCCGGCGTTGCCATGAGCTGTGGTGTAGGTTGCAGACGCAGCTCAGATCCCGTGTTGCTGTGGCTGTGGCAAAGGCCGGCAGCTACAGCTCCGATTAGACTCCTAGCCTGGGAACTTCCACATGGCACGGGTATGGCCCTAAAACGACAAAAGACAAAAAAAAAAAATTAAAATAAAATAAAAAACAAAATTTACTCCAAATCACTCTGCATTTCCTTAGGGACCTCACCCACCTGCAAGCTCTGGGAGAGTAGGACCACCACTAGCTCAGTGCAGTCTTGCCATGGCCCAGTACTCAGTCTAGAACTCAGGAACGATGAATGGAAGAGTAAATGACGAGAGAAGATTTTCAGGGAGAGCCCGCCAGGCGTGGGCAGAGGAAAAGGACCCGGAAGGGTTTGGTCTGTGGTCCCTGTCCTCCCCACGCCTGGCCAAGCCCCAGATTGGGGTGGCAGAGGCACCCAGTGGAGGCCAAGGAGCAGCTCAGCTCTAAGTCCACATTCTGCATAGCCTCGGTTCCCCATTTAACCTCTCTGAGCCTTCGGATCCCATTCTACAAAAAAGAGACCCCAAGTAGCTGTCTAGGCAGAGAGTCCTTTTCTTTTTTTTTTTAGGGCCGTACCCGCAGCACGTTAAGGTTCCTAGGCTAGGGGTCTAATCAGAGCTGTAGCCGCTGGTCGACGCCACAGCCACAGTAACGCAGGATCCGAGCCACGTCTGCAACCTACACCACAGCTCAAGGCAACGCCAGATCCTTAACCCACTGAGCGAGGCCAGCGATTGAACCCGCAACCTCCTGGTTCCTCGTCAGATTCGTTTCCACTGAGCCACGATGGGAACTCCCAGAGAGTCCTTTTTGAAAATTAAGTTTGATGGATAAAAGGGCAAACGGTGGTCGGGGATCAATACACAGGCATGACCCTGGAGGGCAGGGGTAGGTGGGCAGAGCCCCACTCCCCCACCTAGCACCCTTCCCTACTCTCCCTTCCTGTCGCCACGCGGTGCCAACTCCCCAAGAGGGGCTGGCAGCCGCTGCGCTGGCTGCTGCCTTGCTGGCCTGCGTCCAGGCCTAATCCAGCTCTGGGGACAGCCACTCACTTTCTTTCCACCCCACCCCCTTCCCACTCTCAGGCCCCCACTCCTGCCCTCATCCCTCTCCTTCTTCCTTCAGCGATTTCCCCGCCTCTCTTTGTATTGCTTCTAGACACCGCTCCCCCAGCCCCGCTGCAGAATAAAATGGAAACCTCCTCCTCAGACTGTCCTGCGGTGGCAGCGCTCCCAGCCTCGGAGTTCTCTGGACTCCAAGAAGCCCTCCCACTCGTGCGCCCACCCCTGCGTACAGGAGTCTCCGCCTGGGAGGGGAACGCCGTCTCCCCGGAGTGAAAACATCACTGACTTAGGGAGCGGAGCTCGGGGAGCTGGCCTGACCTTCCTGCTCTGATTCGGAGCTCAGGTGGGGGCTAAATCTTTCTGCGTTTGGGTATCTTTTCTCACAAACATGCGCCTACTCACTCTTCTCTAGGCCTCCATGCTCAGCCACATCACAGGTTAAGGTGACAGAAGCCCTACCTGACTAGGGATGTCAGCAGTGTCCTGGGCTCAGCCCTCCTTGGGTCCTCAGGCAGTGTCCCACAGTGGTCACCCCTACCTCAGGGTAGGGGAAAAATCTAGCAGGTCTCATAGATAAGTGTTCACTGTCCTTCAGGTACTGAGCTTTGACCTTGACGTGAAGTATCTCATTTAACCTTCACCACAACCTTCTGAGGTCAGTGTTATTGCTTCCCACATTTTACAGCTAAGGAAAGTGGAGTGACTTGCCCGAGGTCTCATGCAAGTCAGGGGTGCAACTGGAACCCAGAAAGCTCTCACCTGAAAGCTGACACAAGTTAGGGTCACCGTTCTGTCCTCTGGACAGAAAATGTATAAAAAAAGAAAACCCACATAAGACAAATCCTCTTCTTATCTTGGATTGATTTCTTTTTTGCAAAGGGAAAGTCAGACACACTGGAAAGCCCCACCATTGTCACTTGAACATTAAGAAATTCTGAGACTCGGTTGGTGAATAAGGGGTGGAAAATGGATCTGTATAATAAAAAGTGCACACAAGGGCTGGAGCAGGTTACGCCCGGGTCTGGTACTGATACTTCAATTTGCTGATTGGGTGGCTGCCGGCTGGGGATGACACCCCACTATGTTTGGTTTTGGGTTTTCTCCTTCAGGGTAACCAAGTGAGATCTTACTGAACTGAGCCTCCCAGAGATAACAAACTGTTGACAAAATACACACACACACACACACACACACACACACACACACACACACACACCCTCAAGGCACTGGAGAGTGAATAAAAGCAAGCAGACTCTGGGTAAAGGGAACAGCCAGCCACGGGGAAGTTAACCATTTTTATGGCTTTGATATCGACAGAAGGCCACAGCCAGCACAGCCCAGATAGAAAACCTACTGTCCTTCTGGCTTGAAGAACCAAAGGACAAATTTCAGATCAACTACGGGTACTGGAAAGTGAAGGCAACAACCTTAGCCAAAGAGAGGGAGCCTCAGCTCCTGTGTATAAACTCGCTTTCAAAGCTTGGTTCAGAACTGATTGAGGAGTTCCTGTCATGGTTCAGTGAAAACGAATCTTGACTAGGATCCATGAGGACACAGGATGCAGGTTTGATCCCTAGCCTCGCTCAGTGGGTTAAGGATCTGGTGTTGCTGTGAGCTGTGGTGTAGGCCAGCAGCTGTAGCTCCAATTTGACCCCTAGTCTGGAAACCACCATATGCCATGGGTGCGGCCCTAGATAATGCAAAAAGACAAAAAAAAAATTCTGATTGATCCCTGAACCACACGTGCATGGAAATGCCTACACCTGAGCAGAAAGAAAAAAAAAAAAAAACTAAACTGAGATTTGGGCTACCATCCGAAGAGCAGAGTTTGAAGTTAATAGCCTAATAAAACAAAACATCAACACATTTTAAGAATATAACAGAATCCAGAGCCCCTACAATGAAACACGCACAAGGTCCAAGATATAATCCTGTGCCTTTCTAGCTTTTTTTTTGTTTTTGTCTTTTCTAGGGCCGCACCTGCTGCATATGGAGGTTCCCAGGCTAGGGGTCTAATTGGAGTTGTAGCTGCCAGCCGACGCCACAGCCACAGCAACGCGGGATCCAAGCCGCATCTGTGACCTACACCACAACTCATGGCAACGCCGGATCAATAACACACTGAGCGATGCCAGGGATTGAACCTGCAACCTCATGGTTCCTAGTCGTATTCGTTAACCACTGAGCCACGAAGGGAACTCTTTTTTTTTTTTTTTGGCTTTCTAGTTATATTCTCCATCCAGTGTAATTGAACTAGAAATCAGTAATGAGAAGATAGCTGGAAAATTCCAGAGTATCTGGAGATTAAACAATATACCTCTAAACAACACATTTTAAGAAGAAGCTTTCGGAGAAAATTTTAATTATTTTCAACTATATGAAAATGAAAATACAAACTATCAAAATTTGTAGACACAACAAAACCAGTGCTTTGAGAGAAATATATAGCACTGAATGCATATATTACCCAAAAAAGAAAGATCTAAAAATTAATAATCTGTTTCTGCCATGAGAAGTCTCCGCATGACCTGTGCAAGAACCGGAAGATGTTAAAACATGAAGAGGTTAGGAGTTTCCACTGTGATGCAGAGGGAGCTGCAGCGCCTTGGGAAGGCTGGGACTCCTGTTCAATCCCTGGCCTGGCAAAGTGGGTTCAGGATCCAGCGTGGCCGCACCTGCAGCTTAGGTTGCAACTGCAGCTCAGATCTGATCCCTGGCCTGGGAGCTCCATATGCCTCAGGGCAGCCAGAAATGAAAAATCAATCAATCAATCAATCAATCAATCATGAAGAGTTTAAAGCAAGAAAGCAATCCCATCTAAAACTGCATCAAAAAGAAGAAAATACCTAGGAATAAACTTAACCAAGGAGGTGGAGTTCCCTTTGTGGCTCAGTGGTTAACGAATCCGAAAAAGGATCCGGCGTTGCTGTGAGCTGTGGTGAAGGTTGCAGACGCGGCTCGGATCCCGCGTTGCTGTGGCTCTGGCGAAGGCCGGCAGCTACAGCTCCTGTTAGACCCCTAGGCTGGGAACCTCCATATGCCGCGGGTGCGGCTCTACATAAAGGCAAAAAGACAAGAAATAAATAAATAAATAAAATAAATAAACTTAACCAAGGAGGTGAAAGACTTATACTCTGAAAAATATAAAACATTAAGAAGAAAACTGAAGATAATACAAAGAAATGGAAAGATATCCCATGTTTCTGGATTGGAAGAATTCATATTTTTTAAATACCCATACTACCCACAGCAATCTATGGAATTAATGCAATCCCTATTAAAATACCCACGACATTTCCCACAGAACTAGATCATTCACAGATAATCTTAATATTTATATGGAACACAAAATACCCCAATTTGCCAAAGCAATCTTGAAAAAAAGAACAAAGCTGGAGGTATCTCACTTCTAGACTTTAAACTATACTACAAACCTACAGTAATCAAAACAGTATGTTATTGGCAGAAAAACAGACACATAGATCAATGGAACAGAAAGAGAGCCCAGCAATAAACCCATGCATTTATGGTCAACTCGTCTATGACCAAAGGAGGCAAGACCTAGAGTGAAATGTCAGACAGGGAATGACAGATTCTCTATTATCACTTATACGTAGAATCTAAAAATAAAACAAGAGTTCCCGTCATGGCACAGTGGAAACGAATCTAACTAGGAACCATGAGGTTGTGGGTTCGATCCCTGGCCTCGCTCAGTGGGTTAATGATCCGGCGTCACCGTGAGCTGCAGTGTAGGTCGCAGACGCGGCTCAGATCTGACTTTGCTGTGGCTGTGGCGTAGGCTGGCTCCAATTAGACCTCTAGCCTGGGAAACTCCATGTGCCACAGGCGCGGCCCTAAAAAGCCAGAAAATAATAATAATAAAACAAATGAATACAACAAAAGAAAAACAGACTCACAGATAATAGAGAACAAACTAGCTGTTACCAGTGGGGAGAGGGTGGGGGAAGTGGCAAGAGAAGTAAGGGGATTAAGAGATACCAGGTACTGTGTACACAATAACCAAGAAGATATATTGTACAGCACAGGAAAATAGAGCTATTATTCTGTAATACTTTAAATGGAGTATAACCTATACAAATACTGAATCACTATGTTGTACACCTGAAACTAATATATTCTAAACCAATTTTACTTCAATAAAAGATAAAAAAATGAGTTCTTTTTGTGGCTCAGCAGAAACGGATCCGACTAGTATTCATGCAGATGCAGGTTCGATCCCTGGCCTCGCTCATGGGTTAAGGATCCGGTGTTGCGTGAGATGTGCTGTAGGTCGCAGATGCGGCTTGGATCCCGCGTTGCTGTGGCTGTGGCTGTGGCATAAACTGGCAGCTGCAGCTCCGATTCAACCCCTGGCCTGGGAACGTCCATATGTTGAGGGTGTGGCCCCCCAAAAAAAAGATTAAAAAACTCCCCTGTAAAACTAAAAAAAATTAAAAATAAAACATGAAGAGTTTTAAAAGAAAACTTCAGAGCTAGAAAGGATCTCAAACACTGACTTTTTGTGATGTCTCCACCATTTAATGGGTATGAAAGCTGAGGCTAGAGGTTAAGAAAATAGACTTTGAAATCAGGCAGCTCAGGGTTAAATCCTGGCTGTGTCATAGAAGACGGTCACTCTTCTATGGGCGACTTTCTCACTACCGGCCAGTCCTGTGGCCTCTTTGTCATTTCCTCTAGTCACAGGGAGCTCATTATCTCTACCAGCAGGGCCTGCCACGACTGGGCAGGTCTCTTAGATAGAAAGTTCTTCCTTGACTCGGGCCTGCCCTTCCTCAATTTCACTTCTCCCCAGAGGTTCCTGTCCCACAGATCAGATTGAGTGCCGCGTCCTCATGACAACCTTCAGATGTTTAAAGATGGTGTTCCTGGAGTTCCCGTCATGGTGCAGCGGAAACGAGTCTGACTAGGAACCATGAGGTTATGGGTTCGATCCCTGGCTGTCATGAGGACACGGCACTCAATTTGCATCACTCCACTCTGTCTTCACTGGCCCCTCCCCATGGGTCTGTGTTTTCCCACTGTCTTCCCTCTGTGTATGTCTCCACATTCAAATCCCTTCTTCTTATAAGGATACAAATTGCTGTGTTTTGCATCAGATCTAATCCAGTAAAAACGCATCTTAATTTGATGGGATCAGCGAAGAGCCTCCTTCCAAATAAAGTCACATTCACAGGTACCAGGGCTTAGGACCTGAGACAGATCTTTTGGGATCTAACCCTCTGCCAAGTGTGGTAGAAAGCAATGCAGCAGAGGAAGCTGAACAGAAATTGCCCGTGCACGGGGAGCAGGCTGTCCTTGCTCAGGGGGTGATGGAGGGCTGGGCAAGACCCCATGGAGGAGGCCTGGCTGCCCTCGGCTCAGAGACAGAGCCCCAGATGGGAGCCTGGTTTGGGCTCCATCACCAGACTGTCTTGTGCTTTTCCTGGCTCCTCTGTCTGTCTGTCCTCCAGCTGGCAGGAGGGGTGGCAGTGCAGGCAGAGAAGGAAGCCCAGGAGGGGAGGACAGCAGCTCCTGGGCCTGTCCTGACCCTTGGCAAAGAACCCTGGGCGGGTCGCAGCTTTGCTCTGCAAGACACTGTGTCCCCACCGCCGGCGAATTTGCCTCATCGGTCAAGCGGCAGCTCAGCCGAGGGCCAGAGGGTCTTTGGCAAGGGCCGGAAGGACTGGGAGGGAGAGGAATTTTTCTTAAAAGAAAAGAGATAGAGGTAGACTCCCCGGGCAAAGAGTGCAGGGTTTTGCTTTTACAGAGTCACCGACCCAATCCCAGTTGACGGGAAGGACAGCCCCACAGCTTGTGATTTAGAAGAAGGGCCTCTGAATAGGGACGGCACGGTCCTTCCTGTGTGTGAGGCCATCCCTGGGGCAGGGTGGCTTTGTGAAAAGAGCCACCCGAAGCCAGGCAGACCAGGATTCAAGTCTTAACTCCTCCAGGTAGCAGCAGTGTCACCTGAGGTGTCACCTACCTCTCTGTGTACTTTATGTCCCCTGCCCCGAAGCAGAGGCCGGAAGACAGTTTTGGTCTGGCTCTTCCAGCCTGCGTCTTCCAGTGACCTAGAAGGCCCGCCCCTCCCCTGCTCACACCTCATTTCTGCGGGGCGTCTGGATGGGCTTGGAGCTTCAGGTAGGGGCCTCAACCATAGGGGCATCACCCTCCTCGCGTTAGAGGGATGGGCCCAGTGACCTGAGCTGGTTGTTGGGGTAGGTGGGTGGGCTTCTGAGGGAGCTCCCAGAAAGAGACCTCTGCTCTCCCCCCAGCTTGGAGCTCTAGGATGTGAACCTGCAGCCAGACAGAGCCTGTAAGAGAACAATCCGGTGCAAACCTCGAGGCCGGAATAACCAAGACCCAGGGCAGCGAGGGCCCAGAGGTGTCACTGAATCTAGAGTCCAACACCCCCTGAAGCCAGATCTGCCCCCTTTGACCTTTCAGTCACATTACCTAGTATGTTCCCTTTTTTTGCTCAAGTCTCAAATTGGGTCCTGTGTCACTTGCAGCAAAAACATCCTAATCAACTTAGATGAATAATACTCATTTCAAACAGACTTGGGGTTGCCAAGGGGGAAGGAGGAGGGAGTGAGATGGATGGGGAGTTTGGGGTTAGTAGATGCAAACTATTGGAGTTCCCATCGTGGCTCAGTGGTAATGAACCTGACTAGTATCCATAAGGATGCAGGTTTGATATTTGGCCTCACTCAGTGGATTAAGGATCTGGCATTGCTGCGAGCTGCGGTGTAGGTTGCAGATATAGCTCGGATCTGGCATTACTCTGACTGTGGTGTAGGCTGGCAGTTGTAGCTCTAGTTCAACCCCTAGCCTGGGAACTTCCATATGGTATGGATGCAGTCCTAAAAAGACCAAAAAAAAAAAATGCAAACTATTACATTCAGAATGGATAAGCAATGAGGTCCTACTGTATAGCACAAGGAACTACAGCCAATCTCTTGGGACAGACTATGATGGAAGATAATATGAGAAAAAGAATGTATATATACATATATGTGTATGAAGGGGTCACTCTGCTATACAGTAGAAATGGGCACAAAATTGTAAATCAACTATACCTTAATAAAAAATTTTAAAAAATAATACTCATTTCAACATGTTACCATAGCACTCAACAGAAGTACATCTTTAGATTACGAGCTTTTTTTGCTTTTTAGGGCTGCACCTGTGGCAAGTGGAGGTTCCCAGGCTAGGGGTCGAATTGGAGCTACAGCTGCTGGCTTATGTCACAGCCACAGCAACACCAGATCCAAGCCATATCTGCAGCCTACACCACAGCTCACGGCAACAAGGGATCCTTAACCCACTGAACGAGGCCAGGGCTCGAACCCATAACCTCATGGTTCCTAGTCGGATTCGTTTCCGCTGCACCACGAGGGGAACTCTTAGATTACAAGCTTTTTGAGGACAAGCATCGTCCTATCCAAATGTGTGTTCTTAGTAGCTGACCCAGAGCAGATGCTCAGATGTTTGTAGAATGAATAAATATGTTTATCATTTTTTTTCGGCCTTTTTTGTCCCTTTCTGGCTGCACCCATGGCATATGGAGGTTCCCAGCCTAGGGGTCTAATCGGAGCTGTAGCCGCTGGCCTACACCACAGCCCAGCAACGCCAGATCTGAGCCGCGTCTGCAACCTACACCACAGCTCACGGCAACACCGGATCCTTAACCCACTGAGAGAGGCTAGGGATCGAATCCGCGTCCTCGTGGTTCCTAGTTGTATTCGTTTCTGATGCACCACGATGGGAACTCCAGAATGGATAAATATGTTTAGATGCATCTAAAGCTTATAAGAGTTCTTCTTAAGTGTTAGATAACATTATTATGCCAGCAAAGTTAATCTTATCACCTTTTCTTGTTCCTACTGCCCTTCTCCTATGGCAACAGGGAGAATGGCCATATTCTCCCTCAAGGATTAATTGACTCCTCCAATTAAATAATTAAGTCATCAATATCTGTTGGTGGCCTAGTATGCTCCAGGGTTGGGCAGTAAAAGTTCGGTGATGAACAATAATGACACATAGAAACCGATCTCATCATGGAAACAACCTAAATGTCCATCAACAGATAAACAGATAAAGATGTGGTACACACACACACACACACACACACACACACAAAATGGAATACTACTCAGTCATAAAAAAAGAATGAAATAATGCCATTTGCAGCAATGTGAATGGACCAAGAGATTATCATACTAAGTGAAGTAATTCAGAAAGAGAAAGACAAATACTATATGATATCAGTTATATGTGGAATCTAAAGTATGGCACAAATGGTGGAGTTCCCTTCGTGGCTCAGTGGTTAACGAATCCGACTAAGAACCATGAGGTTGCGGGTTCGATCCCTGGCCTTGCTCAGTGGGTTAAGGATCTGGCGTTGCCGTGAGCTGTGGTGTAGGTCGCAGACGCGGCTCGGATCCCGCGTTGCTGTGGCTGTGGCGAAGGCCGGCGGCTACAGCTCCTGTTAGATCCCTAGCCTGGGAACCTCCACATGCCGCGGGTGCGGCTCTACATAAAAGGCAAAAAGACAAAAAAAAATAAAAAATAAAAAATAAATAAAATATGACACAAATGGGAGTTCCCATTATGGCGCAGCAGAAGCAAATCCAATTAGTATCCATGAGGATGCAAATTTGTTCCCTGACCTCGCTCAGTAGAGTATAGAGCAGAAATTAATACATTGTAAATCAACTAAACTTCAATAAAATAGATTTTAAAAAAATCAAATGAAGGAGTTCCTGTCATGGCTCAGTGGTTAATGAACCCGACCAGTATCCATGAGGACACGGGTTCGATCCCTGGCCTTGCTCAGTGGGTTAAGGATCCAGCGTTGCTGTGGCTGTGGTGTGGGCTGGCAGCTACAGCTCCATTTGGGCCCCTAGCCTGGGAACCCCCATATACTGCAGATGCGGCCCTAAAAAATGACAAAAAAAAAGAAATAATTAAAAAAAAGGGGACAACCAAAAGAAAAATAATGAGCAATCAAATCTCAGAAATACCTGAATTGCTAACAAATGTTCAACTAAATACTTAATTTGCTTAGAAATAAAGTGCAAATCCGAAATAATGGCATAACACCAATTTACACCTATCACTTTGGCATGTGATGGGAGTTATCATAGAATTAAAGTTGATCAGGACATAAGAAGACATCAAATTTCTGTATTTTTAATGAAAGCATTATGAAAATAAACTGTTGTTGCTGAAAAAAAAAAAAAAGGAACTGGTCTCGTGAAGTCCCAGCAACTATAAATGGTGTGTGACAAGGTTACCATAGAGATGAATGTAAATGCCACAGGGAAAAGAGCAGGAGCAGCTAACCCTGACTTAGAGGGTTAGATAAGGCTTCTGGGAGGAAGTGTCCGCTGGGGGCTGGAGGCTGAGGAGGGGTTACTATGGTAACTGGGGTTGGGGGAGGAGAGTGCTCAGGGGAAAGGAACCAGCCAGCGCAGAAGCATTCGAGGAACCCAGGTCAGCCTGGTTTGAGACGCGTGAGCCTGGGCTGCATGGCATCGATGAGGCTGGAGGGATGAAGGAGTGGCTCCCAGGAGCCATGCTGAAGATTCGAGGCACAGAATTAGAGCAGAGGAGGCACTGAAGGGGAGGAGGTGGAGCGCAGCATGCCCAGACTTACAGAGTTGGAACACTTCCTGGCTGAGGTCTAAAGGATGGTGATCGAGACCAAATGTTTGTGCCCCACCCACACCACCTATATGTTAAAATCCTAACCCCCAGTGGGATGGTATCAGGAAGAGCGCTATCAATGGGATTAGTGCCCTAACAACAGATACCCTTTCTATCATGTAAGGGCAAGAACGTCCAGGAAGAAGACCCTCATCAGGCATTCAATCTGCAAATGCCTTGATCTTGGAATTCCCAGCCTCCAGAACAGAGAGAAATAAATTTCTGTCGTTTACAAGACACCCAGTCTCCAGTAGCTTGTGGCAGCCCGGATGGACTGAGACAGATGGGTTGCGGGGGCAGTACCCCTAAGGTGGGACAGTAATCCAGGGGAGATGCTGGTGGCCTGAGCCCAGGGAGAAGCAAAGGGGTAGAGAGAAGTGGGCTGATTCCAGGGTGGCTTGGAAGGCAAAATATTGATGGCAAGGATGTTGGGAAAGAGGGAGAGGGAAGAGTTAAAAGACAGCTGGCAGGAGTTCCCATTGTGGCTCAGCCCGTTAAGAACCTGACTAGTATCCATGAGGATATGGGTTCAACTCCTGGCCTCCCTCAGTGGGTTAAGGATCTGGCGTAGCCATGAGCTGTGGTATAGGTCGCAGATGTGGCTCAGTTCCCAGTTCCCATGTTGCTGTGGCTGTGGTGTAGCTGCAAGCTCTGATTCCACCCCTAGCCTGGGAACTTTCGTATGCTGCATATGGCCCTAAAAAGAAAAAAAAGAGAAGAAGAAGAAGAAGAGGAAGATAGCTAGGAACTATTTACAATAGTCAAGACATGGAAGCAACCTAAATGTCCACTGACAGAGAAATGGATAAAGAAGATGTGGTACCTATATACAATGGAATACTACTTAGCCATAAAAAAGAATGAAATAATGCCATTTGCAGCAACACGGATGGACCTAGAAATCATCATACTAAGTGAAGTTAGAAAAAGACAAACATCATATGATATCACTTATATGCGGAATCTTTTTTTTTTTTTTTTTTTGCTTTTTTGGGCCGCACACACGGCATATAGAGGTTCCCAGGCTAGGGGTTGAATAGGAGCTGTAGCAGCCCGCCACAGTAACAGCCACAGCCACGCCAGATCCGAGCTGCATCTGCAACCTACACCACAGCTCACAGCAACACTGGATCGTTAACCCACTGAGCAAGGCCAGGAATCGAACCCGCAACCTCATGGTTCCTAGTCAGATTCGTTAACCGCTGCGCCACGATGGGAACTCTTATATGTGGAATCTTAAAAAAGCAATAAAACTTTAAAAAATGAAAAAAAATAAGTTTCTTCACAGATTAAAAAAACAAAATAGATAGTGAGGAGAACCATGTGGCTGTTCCCCAAGAAAGATCTGGACGAGGAAAGCAAGGATGGGCATTCACATTTGCCAACTCCTTCCACTGACGAGAAGAGCTCTGGCTCAGCCCATATGGCTCCTGGGCTTGAGGAATGAGAAGGGGAACTTCTGTGGTCCCAGCCGGGCTTCCAAGGAAAGCGCTGAGGTTGGGAGGAAGGGAGGAGGGAGACTGGCCGCCGTTGCCACCCTTGCAAGAACTGAGAGATACAGAGAGACACTCACAGAAGGTCAGAGAAGGAGAGAGACATTTGGGGAAACCTGCGTTTAGAAGTCTGGCTGCACTGTGGCAGTAATTCCCTATCTTGGTTTCCCAGGGCTGCCGTAACAATGTATCACAAGACTGACTGCCCCAAACAACAGAAATGGATTCTCCCACAATCCTGGAGGCTGGAAGTGTGAAATTAAGGTGTTAGCAGGGCCACCTTCCCTCCAAAGGCTCTGGGGAGGAGACTTCCTGGAGCCTTCCAGCTCCTGGTGGCTCCAGATGTTCCTCGGCCGGTGGCTGGATCACTCTAATCTCTACCTCCATCTTCACGGCCTCTTCTTCTCTCCACCTATCTCTCCTCTGTATGCCTCTTATAAGGGTACCTGTCTTGGAGTTCCCTTGTGGCTTAGTGGGTTAAGGATCTGGCAGTGTCACCGCTGTGGCTCTGTGGTTTGGGTTCGATCTCTGGCCTGGGAACTTCTGCATGCAGAGGGTGTGGCAGAAAGAAAGAAAGGAAGGAAGGGGGGAAGGGAGGGCAGAAGGGGGGAGGGAGGGGGAAGTGGGGGAGGGGATACTTATCTTGGATTTAGGGCCCACCTGGAAAATCCATGACAAGCTCATCTTTAGATGCTTAATTACATCTACAAAGACCCTTTTTCCAAATCAGGTCCCATTCACAGGTTCCAGGGGTTAGGATGGGGACAGATCTTATGGGGGGGTTTATGATTTATTTTATTTATTTTTTTTTTTTGGTCTTTTCTAGGGCCGCACCGCGGCATATGGAGGTTCCCAGGCTAGGAATCTAATTGGAGCTGTAGCTGCCGGCCTACGCCATAGCCACAACAATGTGGGATCTGAGCCGCGTCTGCAACCTACACCACAACTCATGGCAACACTGGATCCTTAACCCACTGAGTGATGCCAGGAATCGAACCCGCAACCTCATGGTTCCTAGTTGGATTCGTTAAGCACTGGGCCACGACGGGAACTCCGGGAGGACTATGATTTAATCCACTATTTTCCCTTTTAGTATTTTCTCAAGGGACAATAGTGAAGGTTTCCAATCACTTTTGAATAATTTTTTGTATCATCTTTACTGAGAATATCATTTATGTAACATATAATTCAACAAATATAAAGTACACAATTCAGTGGTTTCGGTATATTCACAGAGTTGCGCAACAGTCACCATTTAAAAATATTTTCAGAGTTCCCGTTGTGGCGCAGTGGAACTCATGACTAGGAACCACGAGGTTTCAGGTTTGATCCCCGGCCTCGTTTGGTGGGTTAAGTATCCAGTGCTGCCGTGAGCTGTGGTGTAGGTCACAGACGTGGCTCAGATCCTGCATTGCTGTGGCTGTGGTGCAGGCCGGCAGCTGTAGCTCCGATTAGACTCTCTAGCCTGGGAACCTCTATATGCCGCGAATGCAGCAATAAAAAAAGCAAATAAATAAATAAATAAATAAAAGAATCCGCCTACCAGAATATCTGGACAAAGGAAGACAGGTAACGCCAAGCATTGGTGAGAATGTGAGGCAACTGAAACTTTCAAACCTTGCTGATGAAAACTGTCACCACCACTTTGGAAAATGGGAAGTCTCTACTATGACAGAACATAAACCTTGCCTAGGACCACACCCAGGCAGATACCTGATGTGAAGGTGCACGCACGCTCCCCAAGACATGAACAGGAATGTTCATGAAAGCACTAGTCTGATTAGCCCCAAGCTGGAAACAACCCAAATGTCCACCAACAGCAGGATGAATAAATTGTGGCATATCTGTGCCACAGAAATATTGTGCAGCAATGAGGATGCATAAACCACAACATGAATAAATCGCATAAACACAGCACTAAGTAAAAGAAGCCCGACTACAAAGAGTCTATATCATATCGTCATATAAAATACAAGGCAGGAAAATGAATGGTGATAAGAGCCAGAATAATGGTGACCCCGGGGGGAAGTAGTGCCCGGAAGGGGGCACGAGGAGGGCTGTTTACACTCTCTTTCTTGAGCTGGGTACTGCTGACGTGGGTATGTTTACTTTGAAAGTTTGCCCAGCTATACGCTGATGATTTGCATTTTCTGGCACCTGGGTTATGCCGTGAAATTTACAACAAAAACAATGAAAAACTAGAACAAGCACAAACTGGGTATGCTGCTATGGTCAGTGTGTGGTCAGATGAGGGTCAAGTGCAGGTCCCCTTGCGTGAGGGCTGACACACTCTCAGCAGACGGGGTGGACACTGACAGCGGCAGGACCCTGCCAGGCAAATGTGAGGAAGGCGAACGGCAAATTAACTAGGGGTCTCTTCCTTGCTTCCTTCTCTCCTTCCTTCCTTCATGCATTCATTTGCTCTTTTATTACAATCTCGGGACCCATTTTTTGAGTAAACACATCAGCCAAGCCCTAGGTGCACAAGGCTAAGTCATGCGGCCTTTGCCCTTGAGGAACTCAGAGTCTGGTGGGGGACGCAGATCCATAAAGAAATCAGTACAGGAGTTCCCGTCATGGCGCAATGGAAACGAACCCAACTAATACCCATGAGGATGCAGGTTCGATCCCTGGCCTCGCTCAGTGGGTTAAGGATCCAGCATTGCCGTGAGCTGTGGTGTAGGTCGCGGATGCGGCTGAGATCCCGCATTGCTGTGGCTGTGGTGTAGATCAGTGGCTACAGCTCCAATTCGACTCTGAGCCTGGGAACCTCCATATGCTATGGGTGCGGCCCTAAAAAAAGAAAAAGGAAAAAGAAGAAAGAAAGAGGGAAAGGAAGGAAGAAAGAAAGAAAGGAATCAGTACAATCTAGAGGAAGAAGGACCCTGACAGGCATCTGTCCAGGCAACGTGGCCAGATAAAGCTGACTGGGGACCAAGGAAGGGCAGGGGAAGGCTTCTCAAGGAGGTGGATACAGGACCGGGGCCTTAAGCAGGCTACAGACAGAGGATGCTCCTGACAAAGGAAAGAGCCAGCCTGGCTCCCCTCCCGTTACACTGAAAGGGACATGAGTAGGAGGTAAATATGAAAAACCGGGTGGCAGGTCAAGAACCAAAGGGAAGGGGTCTGGGGACGACTCCGAGGTTTTAGATGATACAGGCTACTTGTGTTGCTAACTGCTGGCTGGATAGGAATCCCAGGCAATCCTAGTAGCAAGAAGCTGAGACAATTTCCCAAGGAGTCATCTTCCTACCGTCTCTCCTGTGAAGCGCACATTCGGCCTGCTTAGGGCTCTAGGCACACAAAGCAAAGATGCACTGCCAGCGGGCGGGAGGCCATAGGGAGGGGTGGGGTCTGCGGACCTCGACTCTCCCCAGCCATCTACAAGCATTCCGATTCTTTTGTTTTCAAAATGAGGGGCAGGCCAAACAGAAGGAGCAGGTCCCTGAGCCCCAGCCAACACGTGGCTGCCAGTTTGCAACCTCTGGACAAACTTATCTCCAAGGCGCGACTCGAGACAGAAAGAGTGATTTCAGTCATTTAGCGTGTGGGTGATGCGGTCACATGAGGTGAAGTGTCCTCTGAGCTCCTTTGTCTGCTGACACAGTCTCTCAGTGGACAGGGCCACCCCGGGGAGCCTTTTTGCAACTTTCCCCGACGCTCAGGCGCAGAACTCAGAGGGACTGGTTTTTCACTGTGGAAAAATACTGGCAAGTGTAACAGATCTTGATCCAGGTTCTGGAAAATTCCAGAGGCCAAGAGCTTTGGATACACAGTTGTCCCATGACCAGTGCAGGAAGGCTTTTGGAATTCACTGGATGAGGCACCTTCCTCCCTGGGAAGACCTACTATGTGCCAAGTATCTGGTCCCTAAGCCCATGTCATCTTTATAACAGTGTCTCTGGCTGTTTATTATGATTGTCCTCATTTAGCAGAGGAGCAGAGAGGTCACGCGATCTGCCCATGGTCTTATCCTTGCAAACGGCAGGGCCACTGTAGCTAGAATTTCAAACAGCTTCAAACCTGCTCTAAGACAACCATACTCATGAGGATGAGCCTGTACCCGAGGCTCAGAGAGGGGAGGTAACTCATCTCACGCCACACAGCTGGCGAGTTAGAACATCGTCTGTTATCATGCTCCACACAGTCTTTCACAAATTGTTCTTGAGGATCTGCTATTCGTTCAACAAATACTTTTTTTTTTGTCTTTCTTCGCCTTTTTTTTTTTTTTGGTCTTTTCAGGGCCGCACCCGCGGCATATGGAGGCTCCCAGGCTAGGGGTCTAATCAGAGCTGTAGCCACCGGCTGACACTGCAGCCACAGCAACGCCAAAATCCGAGCCACGTCTGCGACCTACACCACAGCTCACGGCAACGCCAGATCCTTAACCCACTGAGCGAGGTCAGGGATCAAACCCGCAACCTCATGGTCCCTAGTCGGATTTGTTAACCACTGAGCCATGATGGGGACTACTAAAGTTAAGTTGTTTTTTTTTTTTTTTTTTGGCTTTTTAGGGCCACACCCGGGCCATATGGAGGTTCTCAGGCTAGGGGTCAAATCAGACCTATAGCTACCAGCCCACGCCACAGCCATAGCAACACCGGATCCTTAAGCCACCGAGCGAGGCCAGGGATCGAACCTGCAACCTCATGGTTCCTAGTCAGACTCATTTCCACTGTGCCACGACAGGAACTCCTCAACAAGTACTTTCTGAGCACCTGCCAGCCATTGCTCTAGGCTCTGGGGACACAACAGTGAACAAAACACAATAATCCCAATCCTGGTTGAGCTGACATTCTGGAGGGAAAACAGTGAACAAATCAAGAAGTGAGTTAAGTAAGAGATGGGGAATACAGTGGAAGAAAGTAAATCAGGGAAGACAGGCGGGGTGTGCAGGAGGTGTGAGGGGTGCTGGGTTTAATAGGGGTGGCGAAGGCCCCACTGAGAAAGTGACCTTTGAGACAAAACCTGAGGAAGTGAGGAAGCGAGGCCGGGCTGCTTCTGAGGGAAGCGTTCCAGCCTGAGAACAGCAGAGGCGCTCAGGTGGAGGGGCTGGGGTGCGGAGGAGGCCCGCGTGGCTGGAGCAGGGGGGTGGGAGAGATGAGGTGGGGGGCCTGCGGGTTAGAAGGTACAGGGCCTTGCAGGCCACTGTGAAGACCGGCTTCTTTTTTTTTTTTTTTTGTCTTTTTGCCTTTATCTAGAGCCGTACCCGTGGCATATGGAGGTTCCCAGGCTAGGGGTCTAACAGGAGCTGTAGCTGCCGGCCTACGCCACAGCCACAGCAACGCGGGATCCGAGCCACGTCTGCAACCTACACCACAGCTCACAGCAACGCCGGATCCTTAACCCACTGAGCAAGGCCAGGGATCGAACCCGCAACCTTATGGTTCCTAGTTGGATTCGTTTCGGCTGCGCCATGACGGGAACTCCTCCCTGGGGCCTCTTGATTCCAGCAACACCCTGATGTCCCTTGTGGTAGATAGCCTCCAAAATGGCCCCAGTAATCCCCACTTCCCGATATTCATAGTCCTCTCCCACCTAGAATAGGACTGAACTCTAAAGCATAAGAGAAACGGCAGACGTGATGGTTTGTGACGACCAAGACTACATCGTAAAAGAAATCATGGTTTCTGTTTTAATTCCTGTGGGGTCACCTGCTGTGGGAGAAGCAAGTTGACATGCCAGAGGACACTCAAGCATCCCTACGGAGAGGTCCGTGTGACAAGGAACTGAAGCCTCCTGCCAACAGCCATGAGAGTGACCCACCTTGGAAGTGGGTCCTCCAGCCCCAGTCAGGTCTTCAGTTGACTGCAGGGCTGGCTGACAGCTCCCTGTAACCTCACGACAGATCCTGAGGCAGAACCACCCGGAAAAGGCACCTGACCCACAGAAACTGTGCGCGATCATGAACTTAGATTGTTTTAACCTGCTAGGTTTTGGGGTAATTTGTTACACGGCAATAGATGACTGTGTAACAAATATTTTTAAGAAAAAATGTTAAAGTCCAGAAGGACAGGCAGGCACTTTTGGAACTTATACAAGTTATCACTGATCACCTGGCTGACCCACAAGAATGTCAGCTTTTCCTGTAGGAAACCTCCACCGTCAAGGTCAGAGGCAAGAATTTGTGTGGGTCTCAGTCCATCCTCTCAGGTTCCAGCTTGTCCTCGACACCCGCACTTTACATCCGTCTCCCCTTCCCAAATGCCTGCCCTGTGGACATAAAGCTCCAGCACCTGACATGAAGGCAGCAGCTTTATAGAGTCTGTTTAGGCGATTAATTACAAAACGTCAAAGGCCATAACAAATTCCTCTATAGAGCTGAAGGTGGTTCTGCTGCTGTGACACACAGCCCTTCAAGCTTGTGGGCACAGGCAGGATTCAGGTTTGGGGAAGGTGAGTGCCTGGGCCCAAATGCGCCATGCTCATATTCTTATCCTGGAATGGGGTCTGAACCCCACCCTGAAGAAGCACCAGGTCTCGCTCCCTCGTCCCCCAGTGGAGTGGCTCTGGAGTCCTCAGTCCCGGGTCTGGAACCCCCACATGGCAGCTACTGGCTACGTGACCCTGAGTCACTTTACCCGTCTGACCTCAGTTTCCTCAGCTGTAAAATGGGGGATTTAATGCTGACTTAATGGGATTACTGACCCTAGATAAGCTGTGTGGGCCATCCATTAAGAGTGGTGATTATTACGATTCGATCTCATGGCTCAAGGCTAGATGGCTGGGGCTTGGATGGGAAAATCCCAGCCCTTTTCATGTCCCTCTCGTTCCCTTTAGTGATCTCGAATGACTAATCTTGGTCCTTACCACCGCTACTGGGACTATTGGGAGAACACAAATAAGAGTTTATATGAGTGAGTGTCTTCAAAGATGCTATCACAAAGGAAGTTTCTCCAGCGATGACAGGTGGATGAGTGGCTTGAGCCAGGAGCTTAGAGGTCACCTCTCTCGGTATCTTCAACTTCTTTGTGAATAAGAAGCACCCCTTTTTTTTTGGCCACGCCCACGGCATGCCAAAGTTCCCAAGCCAGGGATCGAACCCAAGCCACAGCAGTAACCCAAGCCACAGCACTGACCACACCGGATCCTTAACTCACAATGCCACCAGGGAACTACAAGAACCATCTTTTATAATCCCCAAACCTTGAATTTCACTGTCACGGCCAGAAGAAGTTGGGGGTCAGAACTGGGAGGTGAGGAGGTTAGCAGGCAAGTTTTCAGAAGACCAGGAGGTATAGAAGGGAAGAACTTGATCTTGTTGCTATTTCTATAGCTATTCATGTACCTGTCCATTTAGACACGTCTATTTTAATCTATCTACATTTCTAGCTATTTAGTAAACATTTATACAGCACTTTACCATGTTCCAGGCAGCCATCTAAGAGCTTTAGGCAAATATTAATTACCATTTATTAAGCATCCTATGTAAGGGCAAGCACCCGGCTTATGCAGTCCCATTCAACTTTCCCAGCAACCCCGCAAAGGAGCTGTTATTGTCCTTATTCTGAGGACAGCAAACTGTGACTCAGATACTTGCCCAATGTCACAAAGCAAGCAAATGGGGAAGCTAAGTTTCCAGAGTTTTGTGAGATGCCAAAACCCACATCCTCTCACTACCCCTGGCATGTAAGAAACCTAGCCAGGGTGGAGGCTTCCAGAGTGGAAAGACGCAGCTAGTTTGAAAACCAAAGCTGAGATGGTTTACAAAGTTCTTCCACATCTAAGAAAGTCTACAGGACCTGAGAGCAAGCGTTTGAGAATCCCTTTTCCACTTTCTTCATATTAAAAGTGAATGAGGGAGTTCCTGTCGTGGCTCAGTGGTTAATGAATCCGACTAAGAACCATGAGGTTGCGGGTTCGCTCCCTGGCCTTGCTCAGTGGGTTAAGGATCTGGAGTTGCTGTGAGCTATGGTGTAGGTTGCAGACGCGGCTTGGATCCCGCGTTCCTGTGGCTGTGATGTAGGCCGGCGGCTACAGCTCCTGTTAGACCCCTAGCCTGGGAACCTCCATATGCCGCGAGTGCGGCTCTAGATAAAGGCAAATAGACCAAAAAAAAAAAAAAAGTGAATGAGGGCAGCCAAAAATGAAAGGGGGGGGATAGGAGGAGTTCCCACTGTGGCACAAGGGAATCATGGGCATCTCTGGAGCACTGGGATGTAGATCTGACCCCTGGCTGGGCACAGTAGGTTAGGGATCTGACATCACCGAAGCTGCCGGCATAGCCAGTCGTCTGTGGCTCAGATCTGATCCTTGGCCTGAGAACTCCGCATGCCATGGGGTGGCCGGAAAAAAAAGAAAAAAGTGAATGAGAAGTTTCCACTGTGGTCCAGTGGGTTAAGAATCCGATTGCAGCAGTTTAGGTCTATACAAAGGCAAGGGTTCAATCCCCAGCCTGGGGCACTGTGGGTTATAGGATCTGGTTTTGTGGCGTCTGTGTGGCAGGTTGCAGCTGCAGCTGGATTCAGCCCCTTGCCTGTGAACTTCCATATGCTGCAGGCGTGGCCGTGAAAAAAAAAAAAAACAGTGAACAAACTGGGACAGGAGAATTTAAGGGAGTTACCTAAGGACAATAATATTCCAGCCACGTTCACTGTTAAAAAGAGTTTTCAGATGGGGAGGGAAAAGTGAAAGGCTTTTTATAAAAGTCATCTGTATGATATGGAGGGAAATATATGTATTTGAGTGACATAAAAAGAGTACCACTGAAATGGAGAGAGATTCTAAAAACCAAACCAAAAAAAAAAAAAAATCAAAAAAAAAAAAAAGTCTTCTGTATGTAAGACCCTTTCAACATTTCAGGAATGTTCTTGTCTCTCCCCAGGATGGCACAGCCTGGCCCCTGAACTAAACCAAGTCAGAAAGAATGGCTCTTCTTCTTCTTCTTTTTTAATAGCCACCCCTTCATCATATGCGGTTCCTGGGCTGGGGACTGAATCCAAGCCACAGCTGCGGCAACACCAGATCCTTTAATCCACTGTGCAGGGCCTGGGGTCGAACCTGTGCCACTCCAGTGACCCAAGCCTCTGCAGTTGGATTCTTAACCCACTGTGCCATGGCAGGTACTCCCAAGAATGGCTCTTCTTTAAGTTCCTAATACGTGCCAGGCATTTGAGACACACCATCTTGCAGCAACTCTGAGAAGAAATATTTTCATTCTGCTTTTACAGCTGAAGAACTTGAGCTTCAGAGAAGATTTGCTGAGGGAGTGGTGGAGGTGGAATGCGAACTCGGATCTAGTTGACTCCAGAGCCTGCAAGGCTCCTTTTACTACAAGTCACCATCTCACTAGAGGACAGCCAGGCCACCAGGTGGGATGGCGGGGTTAGGTAGATCAGAGCTATCCCACCCCTCGGAACGAAGTGCAGACCAGCCAGAACCATTTCCCAGAATGCATAGCAGCAAACTCCATTCCCACGAGCCTCTGTCCCTAGGCATCGTGGCGGTAAGGCCAGGAATGTGCTGCCTCAGAGATGCCCTTTGCTTTGCTATTGGTGCCTCAGAGCAGTGACCTTGAGGTCCATCTAGCCCAAGCTCCAGTCGGGAGGTAAAGCCCCATTCTGCCACCCCCCAAGGTCCAGATCTTGCTTGAACACATCCAGGGACAGGGAGCCCACTTCCCAAGAAGGCAGCCCTAAAAGGCTACCCCTTCCACATTGTATTAGCTCAAGCCCTCCCAGCCCTCATCAGTCCACTGACAGAAACAGAACTATATGTAACAGGAATTGGCTTTCTCTGGCTCTGTTCCCAGCAGCTCCTGCCAGACCTTCTAGGAGTGCCCTGAGGCTGTCTCACAGGTGCTCGTCTTTGGAGGCTTGCTTCCCAGAACTCCACCACCCACTTTAAAAATGCTGACTTTTTAAAAAACCAAATCTTCAATGTCCATAGGAGATAGGAAGCCACCACGCTGTCATAAAGCCACCAGTGATCAACTGTGCTGATGCTCCTTCTGGCACATTCATGAAATTATCCACTCCTGGGATTCCGATCCCCCCATATCACCTCTTCCCCCTGCCCTCCCCTGAACTTCTGTTCTTCAACTGTCTTTTCTTAGGATGACTTCTTCCCAGGAAGCCCTAGGGCATACAGACCCTCAAGAATATTCCCCTCCAGAATGAAAACTGGTGCAGCTACTACGGAAAACAGTACAAAGGTTCCTAAAAAAACTAAAACTAGAGTCACCATATGACCCAGCAATCCTACTCTTGGACATATATCTGGATAAAACTATAATTCAAGAAGATTCATGCAAAAAAAAAGAAAAAAGATTCATGCACCTCTATGTACAGAGCAGCACTGTTTACAGTAGTCAAGATACAGAAACAATCTAAATGTCCATCAACAGAGGAAGAGATAAAGAAGGGGTGGTAAGTATACCCAATGGAATACTACCAGCCATTAAAAAGAATGAAATAATGCTATTTGCAGCAACATGGATGGACCTAGAGATTCTCATGCTAAGTCAGAAAGAGAAAGACAAATGCCATACAATATCACTTATATATTAGAATCTTTTTTTTTCCATTGTCACCACAGTATATGGAAATTCCTGGACCAGGGATGGAATCAGAGCCACAGCTGCGACCTACACCACAGCTGTGGCAACACCAGGTCCTTAACCCATTATGCCACAGCAGGAACCCCTATGGAATCTAAAATATGATACGCACACACAAGTGATACAAATGCACTTATCCGTAAAACAGAAACAGATTCACAGACAAAGAGAACAGATTTGTGGTTGCCAAGGGGAAGAAGGGGTGGAGAGGGATAAACTGGGAAGTCGGGACCAGCGGATGCAAATACATATGGAATGGATAAACGATAATACCTACTGTATAGCACAGAGAACTATACTGAACATCCTGTGATAAACCATACTGGAAAAGAATATTAAAAAGAATATATATATACTTAAAACTCAGTAATTTTGCTGTACAGCAAAAATTAACACAGCATCATAAATAAACTATACCTCAATAAAATAAATTACAGAAAAGAAAAAGAAAAACAGGAGATCCAGGCGTGGCCCAGCGGAAATGAATCAGCCTAGGAATCATGAGGTTGTGAGTTCGATTCCTGGCCTTGCTCAGTGGGTTAAGGATCCGGCGTTGCCGTGAGCTGTGATGTAGGTTGCAGACGTGGCTCGGATCCTGCGTTGCTCTGACTGTGGTGTAGGCCGGTGGCTACAGCTCCTATTAGAATCCTAGCCTAGGAACCTCCATATGCTGCAGGTGCGGCCACAAAAGAACAAAAAGGCAAGAAAAGAAAAAGAAAAAAGAAAAACAATCTTTGCCTCTAGTCCTTCAGGCCTGCTCTGACAGGCCTAGATCCTAGAGTAAAATCAGCCTAGGCAATAGCAATGACTAAAATTCATTTTTTCAACAATTATTTATTGGGTTCCTAGTTTGTACCAGACAGTTTTCTAGGTGTTAGAGATACAGCAGTGCCCAAAGAAAGACAACAGAGAGAATCCCTGCCTTCATGGAGCCCAAGTTCTGAAAGAGTCGCTAGTGCTTATCAGACACCGAGCCCTGCTATAAGCATCTTTTAAGTATGAACTCATTTAATCCTCGCAGTAACTCTGTGGGGGTATATTGTTATACACCCAGTTTACAGATCAGGAAACTGAAGCAATGAGATAAGATAACTTACCTGGTAATAATAATGACCACCATTCCCTGAGTCCTTTTACCACCTCAGCTGTGGGGGGAAGGGAAGGTGTTTTGCTGGAGTGAGTCCCCTGCCTCCTGGAAGCCTGGGGGGAAAGCAGAAGGGGGAGGCTCAGATCCAGAGAGGCCAGCACTGTGTGCAGAGGGGCACCTCCCTGCAAAGCCAGTCTGCTGCGTGCTCAGTCCACGCTGGGGCTGGGGGCATAACCCACTAACTGAAGGCTCCACTTGCTTTTCAGGTGGAGCCTCAGCTGCCCTCAGCTCCTGCGTTTCCAGGGGTGACTGTTTCAGGGCACAGAAATGCTCAGAATCTGGGAAACATTATTGTCTGCAAACCTTGTACTGGAAACATCATGGGGGACAGGGTGGAGGGTCCGCAGGGAGGAGGTTAAAATTAATACCTGCGTGTCTGCGGGAAAACCACAGGCCTAGGGGGCCCAGAGTGCTGGGGTCCAGTCCCCCCCTCCCCTCAGGGTGGGCTGCGCCGCCTTGTCAAAGCACACCCCTCTCCCAGGTCGGGGTTTCCCCATCTGTGACCGTTAGGGGTCTGATTCCGGGCAGAGGGTGGGGAAGAGCAAGGTCAGAAGTCTTGTTCTGCTTCTCCTGCTCCTCATCGGCCAGGGAAGGGGGTCCCAGCGGCGGCGACGGAAGCTGGCGCGGGCTCTGCTCCCGCGCCCGGGAAAGGCGGGCTCGGCCGCCCCCTGCCGGCCGAGAGGCGCCCAGCGGCCCGAGATCCAGGTCTGCTGAGCTGGGCACGGGATTATGTCACTGGGAAGAAAGGAAATGAGTCATCACTCCCCGGGGCCCGTAGGGCGGCCCCGGCCAGTGAGTAGTCGCGGCCACAGGAAACCGGGACAATAGCGGGAAGTGAGAGGAATGTGGGCCCTGCTGCAGCAGCGCGGGCCTCCTCCGTGACCCCTAACCCTGGCCCCTGCAGAAAGCCGCAGACTGGGGGGTGGGGGTGGGGGCGGGGGAATAGCTGGGGGCTGCGGTTGGGGGCGGGGGTGGGGTGGTGGCAGGTGGAGGCAGCCGGGTGGAGTGGCTGGAGGACGATGGGAGTAAAGCCAACAACCTGAAGAACAGCCCAGGTCATCTCTCCATCAGCTTAGCCCGGCCCCCTGGTGGCTCCCCATTGCCCCTGGAACAGTGCTCAGATTAACCCCATGGGCTGGTTAAAACCCAGATCCGCAGGCCCCACACCAGAGCAGGTCAGAGCTGGGGCAACAGAAGTGCTTTTTTGTTGTTGTTGTCTTGTCGTTTTAGAGCCGCACCCGCAACATATGGAAGTTCCCAGACTAGGGGTTCAATTGGAGCTACAGCTGCAGGCCTACACTAGAGCCATAGCCACACCAGATCCCTGCTGCATCTGCAACCCCCACCACAGCTCACGGCAACGCCGGATTCTTAACCTACTGGGTGAGGTCAGGGATCCAACCCGCAACCTCATGGTTCCTAGTCAAATTCGTTTCCACTGCACCACGACGGGAACTCCCAGGACGGCATTTTTAACAAACTCCTAGTAGCTGATGCTGAGGCAGGAGTCCTGGGACCACTCGCTGAGTGGCTCCATCTTAGCTGGCCTATGGTTCTGTGTGTCCAGCCACCCCTCTCCACTTCCTACCTCCTGCACAAATATTCTAGCAAGACTGAACTACTTACTTTTTGCTGTTTCTTTCCTCTGTGTGTTTACACACGCTGTTTCCTTTGACAAAACACCTTCCCCTCACTCCACCGCTGCCCAAACGGGCTGACTTCTACCAACAACTTAAAAATCTCCTCCATGATGTACAACAAAGGGCACAAACAGCGGAGTGAAGAGGCAGCCCACAGATCAGGCAAAAATACTTGCAAACTCTGTACATGATAAGGGGTTGATATCCAGAATCTATAAAGAACTATGAACCAACAACAAAGAAACACACGACAGGATTTTAAAATGGGCAGAAGATCTGAATAGACATTTCTCCAAAGAAGATACAGGAATGGCCAATAAGCATAAGAAAACATACCCGATATCCCTAACCATTAAAGAAAAGCAAATCAAAACCACAATGAGGTACTACTTCATCCATCAGGATAGCTATTATCAAACACCAAGTAACATGAAGTGTTGAAAAGGATGTGGAGAAATTGGAACACTTGTGCACTGTTGGTGGGGATGTAAAATGGTGTTGCTGCTGTCAAAAACAGGATGGCGGTTGCTCAAAATGAGGAATATGGTCCAGTGATTCTGTTTCTGCATATATACCAGAAAGAATTGAAAGCAAATACTTGAAGAGATTTTTTTTGTCTTTTTGCCTTATCCAGGGCCGCACCCGGGGCATCTGGAGGTTCCCAGGCTTGGGGTCTAACAGGAGCTGTAGCTGCCGGCCTACACAACAGCCACGGCAACGCGGCATCTGAGCCGCGTCTGCGACCTGCACCACAGCTCACGGCAACACTGGCTCCTTAACCCACTGAGCAAGCCCAGGGATCAAACCCGCAACCTCATGGTTCCCAGTCGGATTCATTAACCACTGAGCCACGACGGGTACTCCCCTCCAGCCCTATTGAACCCACACCACAGCAGTGACAATGCCAGATCCTTAACCACCAGGCCATCAGGGAACTCCTTATTTAACCACTTATTTAACCACTATTCTCAAGTTAATACAGATGCCTCTTGTCCACCTATATACCGACATGCTTTTACAATATAGCTATATATCAATGTGTACCATATATTAATCATATATACAGCATGTAAATACTACATATATATAATATTCATATAAGTAATACATATCCTAACAAAATATGTTCATAAATAGTATCATACTTTTAAACCTTGCTTTTTTGCTTATTTTGTTTTTGAGATTCTGTATTGATACATGTAGATCAGACTGATTTTTTTTTTTTTTTTGACTGAACCTGTGGCATGCAGAAGTTCCTGGGCCAGCGACTGAACCCTTGCCACAGCAGTGACCTGAGCCACTTCAGTGACAGCAATGGAGCCTTTCCCTGCTGAGCCACCAGGGAACTCCATCTTAACTGTTTTTTTGTGTTTTTTTTTTTAAGGGCCAAACCCATAGCATATGGAAGTTCCCGGGCTAGGGGTCGAATAAGAGCTACAGCTACTGGCCCAGACCACAGCCACAGCCACGCCAGATCCAAGCCGCATCTGCGACCTATACCACAGCTCACGGCAACACCAGATCCTTAACCCACTGAGCAAGGTCAGGGGTCAAACCCAATTCTCACAGAGACAACGTTGGGTCCTTAATCCACTGAGCCACAATGGAAACTCAATTTTTAAAGTTTTAAAGTTTGGCCTTTTATATTTAGTTTTAAAAAATATCAGAGTTCCCGTCATGGTTCAGCAGAAATGAATCCAGCTAGGAGCCATGAGGTTTCGGGTTCAATCTCTGGCCTTGCTCAATGGGTTAAGGATCCGGCGTTGCCGTGATCTATGGTGTAGGTCGCAGATGTGGCTTGGATCTGGTGTTCCTATGGCTGTAGTGTAGGCCGGCAACTGTAGCTCTGATTAGATCCCTAGCCTGGGAACCTCCACATGCCATGGGTATGGCTCTAAAAAAGGCAAAAAGACAAAAAAAGTAAATAAATAAAAATAAAGATGGTCTCTGAGACCCTAGAGGTACCCCAGAGCCTAGGCACTAACAATTCACACACACTTTTGTCAGAGGAAAGCTTCTCAGGCCTCCTTCAAAACCTACTTACTTTTACTGTAGTCACTACCCTAAGAAACTTGATCACCCGCTTTCCTAGCCCACAGCAAGGTCAAAGCTTCAACTCAGAAGAGGAGATGCAGAGAGGAAAGCATGTTGATGATTGTTTGACAGAGATAGAAAAGTCCAAATAATTCTCAAAAACGTCTATGGGAGGGAGTTCCCTTGTGGCACAGTGGGTTAAGGATCTGGCATTGTCACTGCAGCGGCCCAGGTTGCTGCTGTGTGCGGGTTTGACCTCTGGCCTGAGAACGTCCACATGCCACATGTGAAGCCAAGAAAACAAAAAACAAAGGACAAAAAGCGTGTATGGGACTATAGGCGGGCAGGAGAGCAGGGCCACCCTCTTCCAGAACCACAGAGGCACACCCCCCGCTGTGGCTGAGCTGCAGTCCCCTCTGACTGGAGGGAACTTGACCCTGTGGCCCCTTTATGGCGGAGCCAGGTCACATAGGGCCTGTAGGCTATCATAGCCGTCGTCTTATCCTCTGAGTGAGGCAGGGTACCCTTGGAGGGTTTTGGCCTCGGCAGTGACTTGAATCTTATTTGTAAAAGATCCCTCCAGCTGCGGTGTTGAGAAGGGTGGAGAGGACAAAAGCAGGGAACTCCATTTGGCTGACCTGGTTTCCCAGCTCTCTCCTGCCCTCAGGGGGAGCTGACCTCTTCCTCCCTTGTTCCTTGTGCTGCCAGGACACTTTTTACTGTCTAATCACTTGTTTGCTTGTCTGTCTTCCTTCAGGCTGATGTATGCATAACACCTGGCCCAAAACAGGTGCTCCGCAAGGGTTGTGCCAAGCAAGCTGGATACAAAAGAAATCACAGCTGGAAGCTGGTATGTTGATAGGGGTTCTCAGATTGCAAGCAACAGAAGCCAAATCTGGCTGTCTTAAGGAAAAGAAAGCTTGAGAGAGCCCCAGAATCCACAGGAAACCTGGAGAGCTAGGCTTGGAAGAAGTACAAGAAGCAGAAAAGAAGTTCCTTGGCAGTTAGGTTTATGCTGCTGGGATGAACGCACTGACTGTCTCTCCCAGCCTTGTTTCAAAGCCCTAGGAAGGGGTCCGACTAGCAGGACTTGGGTCACAGCTCCAGGCTTTGGTCTCACTGGGGCAGAGAGAGGAAGAACTGTGGGTGAGAAAACCTCCAAATAACCCTTTGGTTTCCAGGAGGGTAGGGCAAGTCTCCCTGACTCAGTGTCTCAGCAAGGCTGTGCTGGGAGGGTGGGCGGGGCGGAGTTTCATGGGACAGGAAACCAGAGGGTTGTCAGGGGAAACGAATGCTGCGTGGCCAAGAGCCAGCCAACGTCCACTGCAATTTCCCGAGCACAGAGGCATGAACTGGGGCCTGGGGCCTGTGAAAGAGCTGCATCTTCCTCACCTTTGCACCTGCTGGTGCTCAGCACAGCCCTTGGTACTCATTAGGTGCTCACTAGTGTTTATCCAGCGAGTGAATGGATGAAACCGGCAGCTACAGAAGCCCAAGGGCTTTTAGAGTTTCTTGAAACATCAGCTTTGTGAATAAAATAGGATAAGACAGCAGTAGCCTCAATGAAGAGATTTACAAAAAACAAAAACAAAAATAAAAAACCTGTCTCAAAGGACAAAGTGTAGCCGTGTTCCTTCTGGCCAAGAATAAAAGGGGAAAAGAGGATCCATGCAAATGTCCAGGACACCTCAGCCAGAGCAGTTGGGAGAGGGCCCCTGGCCAGAATCAGGAGGAGGATCCCCTGTGCTGGAGAAGAAGGCACTGGCCCCAGAGTAGCTCTCTGGAGGCAGAGGGAGCCTGAAGGGAATGGTTTGAATATGCCTTTGGGCTGTAACCATGAGGAAGGTGACAGGAAAACATTGGTCCTGAAGGACTGAGACGGGGTTGGGGGGACAACCTTTAAAAGAATGACAGAGCCATTGAGGATAAAACTGGTTAGAACCCATCAGGCCCAAGATGGCGGAAGATTCAACTTCCAGTAGGCCTTGCGCCTCATTAGACGTTCGCTGTAATACATTAGCTAAATGACACACCCTCAGGCACCAGGACAGTTCCAAGGCCGACCATCAAAAGGGCAAAAAGCAAGTAGTGGTCCAATCCCTGGGAATACCTTCCCCTTCCCAGAAACTGGTGGAATAATCCTCCTACTTGTTACCCTATGAAAGTACCCAGCCCATAAACACTCAGCACCCATGTTTCAGGACCGCTCTGACCTTCTGAGACGACTGAATTCTGCCTCTGGAATGTGTATGTACACTTTCATTTTACTATGGTTCGTTTTTTTTTTTTTTTTTTTGCCCACACCTGTGGCTGGTGGAAATTCCCAGGGCAAGGATTGAACTCTGTGCAACAGAACTTTCACTATGGCTCCTTCTTGAATTCTTGCCTGCGCGAAGCCAAGGGCCCTTACTTGGCAGCCCGTCCCAGGAACTCCGCCAAGACCTGAGTGAGACATGACCATCCTCTCAGGCCCCGTTTTCCTGCAACATCTTTACAAAAGAAGAGGAGAAGAGTGACACTTTTCCTTTGATTATAAAAATGTAGCTCACTTCTCCCAGCAGAGCCCTCTTGCCTGCTTGTCTGTATTCTTCACACACTCCTGTTATTTTTATTTTTTGTCTTTTGTCTTTTTAGGGCCGCATCCGCGGCATATGGAAGTTCCCAGGCTAGGGGTCTAATCGGAGCTGTAGCCACCGGCCTACACCACAGCCATGGCAACGCCAGATCCAAGCCACGTCTGCTACCCACACCACAGCTCACGGCAACGCCGGATCCTTAACCCACTGAGCGAGGCCGGGGATCGAACCCACAACCTCATGGTTCCTAGTTGGATTCGTTTCTGCTGCGCCATAACAGGAACACCACACACTCCTGTATTAATAATCTACTTCTTACCTATCGCTTTGCCTTTTGCTGAATTCCTTCCGTGCCCAGACATAAGGAACCTGAGCTTCAGTAAGTCCTGAGATGACTTGTGCCGTTTCGGTTGGAAGATTGTGGGCTTGAGTCCTACGTGAGGTTGGACTGGGTTGCAGTTCCATCTGAGGTGTGTGGTCAGGCTGGGGGTAAGGACTGCCTCAGAAATAACTTGGGGATTAGTTCACAACGAAACGCCATCCTCCTAGCATGCACCACCGCATTTATACCTCAAAATTCCTGGGAGACGTGATGTATTTTTTTGCCACCAGCCTAATGGAAAAGAGTCCAAGAAATGACACATGGTTACAGAAAACAAAGTTCACCGCCTCAGCCCCTCTAAGGTGGCGGGCAACCTAGCGGAGACCCGAGCTGTGGATCTGAAGTCTGCAGCCCAGAACGCCGACCGCGACTGCGCATGCTTTCTCAATCTCTCCGCCCCCTTGCCCGGGACCTCTGCGCATGCTCTCTCTGTCCCTGCCGCCCCCCTCTTCTGAGCCTCCGTACTTGGTGCCCCCGCCCCGCTCCGCCCCGGCCCCATCTGTTCTGCGGTTACTTCCCAACTTTGGCTTCCTCTGGCGGGTGGAGCCAAGTTTTATGACCTCTGTAAAACATTGTGGACTGTTTACTTCGTCCTCTGGGTTGTTTAGGTTCTTTCAGGGCCTGGGGAAAGGGCAGTGAAAAAGGAAGGGGCAGGCTGATTTTTCGAGGCTCCCTGTACCCCTCAACCCAGCCCTCAACAGGGAGTTGTAGCCCTATCCCAAGATTTGGCAAGGCAGCCGCAGACATTTGCAAAGTGACAAAAGGAGAGGCGGAGCCTAAGAAGAAAACAGCTTTCACACATGAAAATGCCTGGAAGAGTTTTCCAGATTCATTTTTCTTCTCGGGTAATTTTCAAGGCCAACAGAGCCTGGAGCCTAAGGCTCCCAGAGGCGACTCAAGTGATGCAGATGCTTTCTCTCTGCAGTGTGTGTGTGTGTGTGTGTGTGTCCGACCTAGGATTTAGCCATCCCCTAAATCCAACCACTTCTTTTCTGGAATGTGGAAACCAAGGACTTAGGGACGTGACTTGCCCGAGGTCACACCATTCTCCAGGCATAAAGAAGGGAACAGCCCAGGATTCTGAAACTGAAAAAGTCTCGCCTGCACCCCAGCACCGGCCCCACCAGCTTGGTGGCAGTCACTGTCATGATGGCACAGCCACTCAATGAAGATGGCATCATTGGCCTGCCCCGCACTGGTCCTCACCTGGGGACAGGCCCTGGGCTTTGCAGTTTACATAGGTTATATCATTCCATATACTCTTCGCCATCCTCTTTCAAAAGAATCATTTTAACCCATATTTCAGAGGAAAAACTGAAGCCAGATGTGTTTTATTTCCTACAGCCCCATGACGGTCCTGTTTATATCATCATAACAGACAATTTGAGCACATGCTATGTGCCAGGTATTTTCTAGACACTTCACATAGGTTAGCTCATTTTGTCCTCATCGTGGCAGCTATTGTGACTAGCCCTATGTTACAAATGACGTCTCTAAGACACAGGGTTTTAATCTGCTCGAGGTTAAAAAAAAAAAAAAAAGCAAATGGAGGAGTCAGAAATCCAACTATCCAACTTGCAATGAGAAAGAGAGAGAGAGAGACTGAAGGAAGGAAGGAGAGGGAGGGAGGAAGAAAGGGAAGGAGGGACAGGGGAAGGAGAGAGAAGTAGAGAGAAAGAAAAACAAACAAGAAAATTTGGGAATCTTTGCCTGATTCTGATTCTCAGATAGAAACAGTCCCATAAGCAGAAAACAAAGGGGAAAAGAGTAAAGCAATCATCAAAAGGTCAGAGCACACAGAAATGTAACAATTAAAGTGTATGTGTCAAAAAAAACACCAAAACCCAAATTAAGGTAAATCCTAAGCTTAGGAAAATATTTGCAACACATGGCAGACTCAATGTGTGCAAGAAAATCAGTAAAAGAAAAAAAAAAAAGAAAATGGACAAGAGATGTGAATAGTCCACTCACAAAAGGGGAACCGCAGATGTTCGCATCTATTTTTAAAATGCAGCGGACACGTGATCTCAGGGATGCGGAAAGCAGGAACCCAAGCCAGGCTTTCACCAGAAAAGGGCAGTGGCCTCGTCCTTGCTCCGTGACAGGCCTGCCGGGGGAGCGGGGTCGGGTGTGCCCAAGCTTGCCCTTTCCCCGGGCGCTGGGTGAAAATTCCATCCTTTGTTGAGGCTTTTCCCAGAACTCAGCCCACGCCCTCAGGGAGGTGGTGGGTGACCGGGCCACCCTCTTTACCCGGGGCCGGCCAGCTGGGTGGGAGCTGAGCCAGGTCCCCCAGGCCGCGGCCACCGGGGGGCGGTGCTGCCCAAGAGACGTGCCAGCCTCCAGCCAGCGCGGGCACCACAAAGGCCCCTTTCTTCTCAGGGACATGAGTCACAGGAGTCGAGGCCAAGGCCACAGTCAGAAACACCACGAATCCAAGACCCAAGGCAGAGAGGGGGAGCGGGGGCCGGAGGGCGGCACTTGGGAGTCGCCCCTGACGCCTGCTGTGGCCACCTCTGCTGACCCTGGGGTGAGGCCGGAGCGCCGGGAAACTGGGTCAGGCCAGTGGCCTAGTTTGCTGTTGAGCATCAGTCGCCTGTGGCAGGATGTGAGTGGGACGAGGCATCTCCATTTCCTTCCTGGCTCACTCATGTGACAGATATCTGAGGAGTCCCTAACTGCCAGGCAGGTCAGAGACACTCTGATGGGCAACTTCTAGGGAACTTCTAAAGCCTGGGCCACAGGAGTTCAGAATGTGCCATCTCAGGCTCCTGGAGACCCTGGGCAGGTCCCCAAATCACTGGTCTCCCCATTACATCTCAAGTTCAGCTGCCCAGCCGCTCATCCTGGCATTGGATTGCCTTGGGATCCACCTCTATGCCCGCCTCCAGGGAGACGTCCTCACTCTGCCCCCTGCCCCCACCACACACCCCACATCCTACTCACTGAGGCCTGGGTTTGTATCCCAGGCTGCTGCAGCCACCCCACCCCACCCCCAAGCCCACCCAAGCCCATCCAGTCTTCTCTCTGCTTCTGGATCTGCCCGGGGATGTCTGCAGACTGCATTTCTTTGTTTCTCCAAAATTCTCACTTTTTGCTGATAAACAGAACCCTTCAGGGAATTCCCTTTGTGGCTCAGCAGAAACAAATCCGACTAGGAACCGTGAGGTTGCGGGTTTGATCCCTGGCCTCTCTCAGTGGGTTAAGGATCCAGCGTTGCCATGAGCTGTGGTGTAGGTCGCAGATGAGGCTCAGATCTGGCATGTTTGTGGCTGTGGTGTAGGCCAGCAGCTGTAGCTCCGATTTGAGCCCTAGCCTGGTAAACTCCATATGCCACAAGTTTGGCCCTAAAAAGCAAAAAAAAAAAAAAAAAAAAAAGAGAGAGAGAGAGAGAGAACACTTTTGTCACTGAGTCCAAAGGTCTGAGCTGCAGTCTCAGGGAAGCTAGAAGCAGCCTATACAGCCCAAGTCTGTTTTGCTGGAGCTGGCTGGAGAGACTTGGAAAGAGAACTTTGGAGAAGGTGGGAGCAGCTTCAGGGAAGGAAGCCATGGGCTTAAGTGACACAAAGACCTCCTGTGCCAGCAGGGAGGTCATCAAGAGAGTCAGATGGAGGAGGGTCTGAGTCCAGAAGAAACATGCTTTTCCTTTTCCTCTCTTTCCTTCTCTCTTTCATTCCTTGACCCCCCTCTTGAGCTTGGGTCTGACTTGGAAGCCACATTGCCTTGTGGGCTGCTGCAAGGCCTCTCTTACTCTGAGCTTTGCTAACACATTGTCACATTACCCACCCCCTGCCCTGCTTCCCAGAGGTCCCAGAGCATCAGAGGTGGCTCTGCCTGCATTATATGGAGCCAGAGTGAGGCTCAGAAGGGCTAAATGACATGCCAGGAAACATGGCAGGGTAGCAGAGGGGTTTAATGCACAAGTCCCTCACACTCCCCACTATAGAGATGTGACCATAATAAAGGACAAAGCAGTTGCTCTGTGCCTTGGCTGGGATGACTTGTCCACAGAACTGAAGGCAGCAATTTGTCTTTTTGTCTTTAGCAGTCTTTTTGTTTGTTTGTTTGTCTTTTGGGGGTCATACCTGCAGCATATGGAAGTTCCCAGGCTAGGGGTTGAATCGGAGCTGCAGCTCCCGGCCTACACCTCAGCCACAGCAACACTAGATCTGAGCTGAATCTGCGACCTACACCACAGCTCACGGCAACGCTGGATCCCCGACCCACTGTGCAAGGCCAGGGATCAAACCCATGTCCTCATGGATACTGGTGAGATTCAATTCCACTGCACCACAACAGGAACTCCCTTTAGCAGTTTTTAAATTGGTAATTTTTATGTTTGCTGTGAAGTGTCCCAACAAGGCAAAAGTATATAAAATAAAATCTAATCAAAGTCAAGTTCTCCCCCAACTCACATCTCACTGTTAACAACTTGGTATAAATTATTCCAAGTTTCCAACTATAAATAGAACTTACCATTCTAGAACTTGCTCTGTTCTCTTCCTACAGTTTTATCTCCTCTTGGAAAGGCGCTTAACATCCCACAGAGGGTGAACCAACCCAGCCCTCTCAGATGGACAGTTAGGGAGTTTCCTGGTTTTACCTTCACAGTACACATCCATGTTTCACTGTGGGAACATCTCCGGGGAATAACTTTCTAAAAGTGGAAAATTGAGAGCAAAGGAAATGCCTGTTCCTGCTACTCTTTAAAAGCCTGTGATGGCTGGAGTTCCCTTGTGGCTCAGCCGGTTAAAGATCCAGTGTTGTCACTGCAGGTCGCTGCTATGGCGCAAGTTCAATCCCTGGCCCAAGAAATTCCACATGTCTCGGGTGCAGCCAAAAGTAAAGAAATAGGAATTCTGGTGCAGCTCCTTGGGTTACAAAACTGACTACTAGCCATGAGAATGCAGGTTCAATCCTTGGCCCCACTAAGTGAGTTAAAGATCTGGTGATGCTGTGAGTTGTGGTGTAGGTTGCAGATGAGGCTTGGATCCTGCGTTGCTGTGGCTGTGGTGCAGCCCAGCAGCTGCAGCTCTGATTCGACCCCTAACTTAACCTGGGATTGTCCATATGCCACAGGTGTGGCCCTAAATAGTTTTAAAAAAAAAAGGGCGAAAGAAATACATAATACACAATAAATAAATAAAAGCTGTGATGGCAAAGGGCTGACAGGTGCAGGACAGGCTGCACCAAGCCACCACAAGGAGCAGTTCCAGAGGTGGGCCTCCAACTGTCCCTGCTCCCTGGCCTGTCCCTCACGCTCCCCCCCACCACATACCCCCATTCCAGGAAGCAGCCCAGTCTAAAGCTCTGCCTTGGGCGTGCCCGTCGTGGCGCAGCGGAAACGAATCTGACTAGGAACCACGAGGTTGTGAGTTCAATCCCCGGCCTTGCTCAGTGGGTTAGGGATCCGGCGTTGCCATGAGTTGTGGTGTAGGTCGCAGACGAGGCTTGGATCCCGTGTAGGCGGGTGGCTACAGCTCCAGTTAGACCCCTAGCCTGGGAACCTCCACATGTCACGGGTGTGGCCATATAAAGGACAAAAGACAAAAATAAATAAATAAATAAAATAAAGCTCTGCCTTTGTGCATAGCCTCTGGGGTCCTTCTGGCACACGTGCCCCCCCCCCCCAACCAATTCTTTATTTGCCATTGAACACCTCCACCACCCTCTGGCCATCAAAAGCAACAACTGTCCCACCATAGGGGACCCACCAGTCAGCCAGGGACTCAAAAAGCCTCCCTTTTACAGGCTAGCAGCCCCGCCTTCGAGCTTTGGTAACACACTTCTTATTCTCTCCTTTTAAGGCAGAGACAAAGAGAAACAATTTTTTTTCCAAATGCAAATCAGGTCATCCCTACCGCAGCAGGGCTCTGCTGAGATTGTTTGCATGTTGTCTTAATGCAGTGAGTGCTTCGAGTGACCAGTGTGGGCCAGTCAGGCCACAGGGCTTCATGGAGCCCCTGTGCCTGCTCAGCTCTGGGCCAGGCACTGGGGATGAGGAAAGAGAAATAGAGGACGTGAACCCCAGTCCACTTTCTCCCCAGTACTGTGTACTCCCCAGGGCTTTTTAAGGCAGAACCCTGTCACAGACCCACATGACTTTAAAGAGCTTTGCCTCCCTTCCGCCCATTCCCCACCACCCCCCCAACAAAAGTAAGTGTGGGTGATTCTTCAGAACGCCTGCTCCACAAGAGTTAGCAGCCAGCATCATCTATGGTAGTGGGACGTGTTCAGACCAGGTCATAGACATTCTCAGAGACACTGTGTGTCTCACAGACACTGTGAGTCACTGTCTGCTTCGAGAAACTAGATGGGAAGCTGTCCTTGTCTTTTTTTTTTTTTTGTCTTTTTGCCTTTTATGTAGAGCCGCACCCGCGGCATATGGAGGTTCCCAGGCTGGGGGTCTAACAGGAGCTGTAGCCGCCGGCCTTTGCCACAGCCACAGCAACGCGGGATCCGAGCCGCGTCTGCGAGCTACACCACAGCTCACGGCAACGCCGGATCCTTAACCCACTGAACAAGGCCAGGGATCGAACCCGCAACCTCATGGTTCTTAGTCGGATTCATTATCCACTGAGCCACAAAGGGAACTCCGAAGATGTCCCTGTCTTAAATCTAGCCTCACAGTCTGATCAGGAGACAGATGCATAAACTAAAGACTGAGATATATGCAAGAGGAGGTGTGGATGGAAGGAGGGAGGTTGGTGACATTAAGTGATAAGGAATAACTATTATCAGTGAAATATTTTGGGGGAATGTGACACCTGTCTGTCCACCTTCTTTCCTTTTCCACTTACACATTTTTACTTGAGATTATACGTTCTCTACCTGTACCTCTTGCTCTTAAAATCCCATTATTGCCTCAAGGTAATATTTTTTTTTTTACATTTGACAAAGGAAAGATAGTAATGTTTGCAGTCTAAATGCAAAAACTCCATGATTCTGACCGAGTCCCAGGCCTACATGGGTCCTCTGTCCTCTCCATAGCCTAATACTTTATTCACCTTTCAGGAGCTTTTCCCTCCATTCAAGAACTGGGTTAGGGATGTGAACATTAGGAGGAAGCACCTGCCTACTGAACAAGCTAGGTACTAAACTTTTTTGGACGAGATTAATACCTAGTGCTGGTGACGTTGCAGTGAAGCTGTCACACTTACACATGTACTGCTGCTGTAGTTTAAATGGACTCTATGTTTTTAGAAAGCAAGCTGGCAGCAGGCAAAACAGCTGTAGTGTAAGATTTTTGGGCCTCTAGTTTATCTTTGGGATTATCAAAGCTTTGTTTTTCCAGGAGCTATTTCCAATAGGAGGAAAGACGGAGCGAGCTTAAATGTCTAACCAGAGGGAAACTGTCTATTAAGCTGGAAGCTTCTTCGATGTAGGCTCATAGCAGGAAAATGTTTGAGGGCCACGGAGCCATGAGGTGTGGCGTGGTGATTTAGAGGTACAGATTATAGCATTCTGCTTAGGAGTTTTCGACTTTCTGACGATATGAAAGTGATACGCATTCAGTAGAAACAGTAATGCAATTTTTTTTTCTTTTTAGAGCTGCCCCTGCGGCATATGGAAGTTCCCAGGCTAGGGGTCGAATCAGAGTACAGCTGCCAGCCTACCCCACAGCCACAGCAACACTGGATCTGAGCTGCATCTGCAAACTTCTCTGCAGGTTGTGGCAATGCCAGATCCTTAACCCACTGAATGAGACACTATGTCAGGTTTTTAACCCACTGAACCACAAGAGAAATTCCAAAAGCCTTTCTTTCTTTCCTTTCTTAAAAAAATAAATTTTATTTTATTTATTTGCTTTTTTAGGGCTGCAGCCCAGGCATATGGAGGTTCCCAGACTAGGGATCCAACCGGCTACATCTGCCAGCCTATACCACAGCTACAGCAACGTAGGATCCGAGCCGCGTCTGCCATCTACACCACAGCTCACAGCAATGCCAGATCCTTAACTCACTGAGGGAGGCCAGGGACCAAACCCACAGCTTCACGGTTTCTAGTCAGATTTGTTTCGCGGTGCAATGACAGGAACTCTCCAAAAGCCTCTCTTGATCTCTCCCTTCAGTCTTTCAGCCATTGAAAGTCTTCTGTCTCAGAGCCTTGCTCTGCCCATAGAGAGGCACTACTGCTAAGGTGCAAGCCTGGAGAGGCGTGCGCTGCAGAAGAGGACCAGAGAGTACGTTTTGAACTGGAAGAGAAAGCCAGGTAGGCAGGCCAGGAGGATAGCAACGCTGCCCCACGTGGTTTCCCAGAACCCTCCCTGGCTTCCCAGCATCCTCCCTGGCTTCCCACCGTCCTCTCTGCTTTCTGGCGCTCTGTCCCATGGTCCGTCCTTTCGAGGGTCCGGATTGCTGTGGGAATTGCTGGGCGGTGAAAGGAAACAGCGCCTCACTTCCCCAGTCTGGGCTCTTCTGCTGACTTCACTGTATCTTGAGTAAAATTAAAAGGTTTGAATCAGACCGGTGGTCTTCAACTGGGAGCATACTTCTGTGTGGTCTGTGTTGGCTGAAAAATAATGCACAGCTGTTAAGAATTATGTTCATTCGCCAACGTTCTGAGGACTCACGCCGGGGAGGCAGTCAGTCTCTCAGAGCACTGTGAGGGACGGCTCCTGAGAGGTAAGGAGGACGCCAAGGAATACAGGAGTGTTTTCAACAAAGACCAGGTAGTCGGAACTTCAGAAGGTTGCTGTTGGAGTTCCCATCATGGCTTAGCGGGAAAGAATCTGACTGGTATCCATGAGGACGCAGGTTTGATCCCTGGCTTCACTCAGTGAGTTAAGGACCCGGCGTTGCCGTGAGATGTGGTGTAGGTTGCAGTCGCGGCCGCGGCTCAGATCCCGTGTTGCTGTGGCTGTGGAGTAGGCCTGCGTCTACAGCTCTGATTCGACTCCTAGCCTGGGAACCTCCATATGCCGTGGTTGTGGCCATTAAAAAAAAAAAAAATTGTTGTTAATTAAAGAAAACCAGACATCTCAGGTTAAGGAATCTAGAGCTTTTTCTTTTCTTTTTAGGGCCAAAAAGAAAAAAGAAAAATAAAACGCTTATGTTGTGTTGTATGCCAGGCCCTATTCCAGTCTTAATTCTTCTAATTCTCATAACAACCTTCTGAGGCTGTAACTCTTTTTTTTTTTTTTTTGTCTTTTTGCCTTTTATGTAGAGCCGCACCCGCGGCATATGGAGGTTCCCAGGCTGGGGGTCTAACAGGTGCTATAGCTGCCGGCCTACGCCAGAGCCACAGCAACGCAGGATCCTAGCCGCGTCTGCGACCTACACCACAGCTCACGGCAACGCTGGATCCTTAACCCACTGAGCAAGGCCAGGGATCAAACCCGCAACCTCATGGTTCTTCGTCGGATTCGTTAACCACGGAGCCACGAAGGGAACTCCATGAGGCTGTAACTCTTATTATCTACATTTTACAGCCAAACTGAGGCACAGAGAGGCTCAGTACCTGCCTCAGGTCCCACAGCTAGTTCGAGATCAGGGGTGCCCACCCTGGCAGTTTCACTGCAGGCTTTGCTGTCAACCAGCTGGGTTGCTTCCAGTGATAAACCCAGCAAATAAGGCTGTGAATAGTGATCCTGCCTGTGGCCCATTATAGCAATTACGAGGTCTTTTCCTTAGCTGTTTAATTTTGCAGGTTTGTTTTTGTCTGGTTTTTAATTAATTAATTAATTAATTTTTTAGGGCTGCACCCCGGGGCACATGGAAGTTCCCAGATTAGGGGCTGAATGGGAACTACAGCTGCTGGCCTACACTACAGTCACAGCATCGATGGATTTGAGCTGTGTCTGCTACCTACACCATAGCTCATAGCGACACCAGACCCTTAACCCACTAAGCGAGGCCAGGAATTAAACCCACATCCTCCTGGATCCTAGTCGGGTTAATTAACCATTGGGCCACAAAGGGAGCTTCTGCTTACTTTTTTTTTTTTTTAAATCATGCTCATGGCATGTGGAAATTCCCAGGCCAGGGACTGAACCCATACCACAGCAGTGACAACACCAGGTCCTTAACCACTAGGCCACCAGGGAGCTCCCTTGTCTGTTTTTTAGAACAGGATTCTTTGAGGGCAGGAATTTTGTCTTGGTATCCCCAGCACCTGCATGGTCTGGCATAAGGCAAATGCTGAAGACACACTGAATGAGTGAATGAGTAAATGAATCCAAGAAGGAAGACAGGAATGAATGAATGAGTGTGAATGGCAGGTGCTGGGATAGAGGGAGGCACACGATGTTGAGGAAGCCAGTGTAGGACAGCCACTGCCTGGGCAGAGGCAGGCATCAGACCTGACAGGGACTATCAGTCTCTTCTTTTTTGTCTTTTTAGGGCCGCACCCACAGCACATGGAGTTTCCCAGGCTAAGGGTCAAATTGAAGCCACAGCTGCTAACCTACACCACAGCAACAGCAACGCCAGAATGGAGCCGGGTCTGCGACCTACACCACAGCTCATGGCAACACCGGATCTTTAACCCACTGAAGCGAGGCCAGGAATGGAACCTGTGTCCTCATGTATACTAGTTGGGTTACTGCTGAGTCACAATAGCAACTCCTCACAATCTCTGATAGCCTCTGACCATAGCCTGAGTATCTGAGGCTACAACCTCCCCACTCACTCCCACACCCTCACTCACAAACTCTCTGCCTTCCCCTCCAGTGAAAGGAGGCTCCTCCCTGGGCTCCAGGGCTTGTGTCTTTGGGGGCAGGCAGCCAAGCTCCACATTTCTGCCTGTGGTCCCAACTGTCCCAGATCATCTGACCGCTCACTGGAGGCCCAGAGTGGGGTGTGGCTGCATTTAAGACCTTTGGCATTTCTTTCAGAAAAACAAAACAAAACTAAAGTAAAAACAAAACAAAGTTCCCGCTGTGGCAGGATGGGTTAAAGATCCAGCGTTGCTGCAGCTGTGACAGATCACAGATGTGGCTCAGGTTTAGTCCCTGGCCTAGGAGCTTCCATATGCCAGGTTGCAGCTGAAAAAGAAATTGAAGGAAGGGAGGGAGGAAGGGAGGGAGGAAGGAAGGAAAGAAAAAGAAAGAAATGGAGAAAAAAGAGAGGGAAAGGAAGGAGAGAGAGGGAGAGAGAGCGGGAGGGAGGAAGAAATAAAGGAAGAAAAAAGGAAAAAACTAAAAAAACAGTGGCTCAACACATTAAAAAATTCTCTCATTTGCCTCCTGTGGGAAGGGGATAATCATAAACACTCAAGGCCCTTGCTGCTGTGGATATGTACTCTTTTAGGCGTAATAATAACAGCTCCTTATCTTAGCCTAGGCCCCATGCTAAATGCTTTTGGGGCTGCTCTCAGTTAATCCCAATAATCCTGAGCTTTTAGGTACTACAATGAGTCTAATTTCAGACTGGGAAGAGGAGTTTCAGAGAGGTTGAGGGACTTGCCACAGGTCACACAACTACAGAGTAGTTAGTGCAAAGATTTCAAGTTATTTCTTGACTGAAGCTTAGGATCTTATAGGCATCTAACCAGATTCTGCCTTGGCCTTGTCTGAGGATGTGTCAATGTCAGTGGCCTTTCAGTAATTTTTTTGCGCCCAGAAAACAGGCCAAAGTGACTCACTTTCTATAGGCAAGTACCAGATGGACACTCCACATCTTTCTCTCTGTCCTCTCCCCTGCTCCCTCAGTTACAAAATGAGATACCAAGCATGGGACCTTCTATGTCATTTCTGGGAGAAGGAATATTATGCCTTTTTTTGTCATTCTTGTATTTTTTCCATATAGCTTGGCTTTAAGAAATCATTAGCATTTATCTTTCAAAACAATGAAGTTATGAAGACATTACTTTAAAAATAAGTGTGAAGGGAGTTCTCGTCATGGCTCAGTGGTTAACAAAACTACTAGTATCCATAAGGACATGGGTTTGATCCCTGGCCTTGCTCAGTGGATTAAGGATCTGGTGTTGCCGTGAGCTATGGTATAGACTGCAGACACGGCTCAGATCTGGCATGGCTGTGGCTGTGGCGTAGGCTGGCAGCTATAGCTACAATTCGACCCCTAGTCTGGGAAACTCCATATGCCCTAAAAAGACCCCCCCAATTTTTTTTTTTAAATAAAAATAGTGTGATTAACCTATTTTGCTCTGCCTGCCAGGAAGCTCAAAGTCGAACTTTGTGCTTAATTGCACATTGAGTGTTTTTATCTACCCCCTCCCCAGGGCCTGGAATCAGAAAGCCTGGGTTTGAATCCTGATGCTGCCACTTACTATCAGTTTTGGTAAGTTAGTGAACCTCTCTGTTTCATTTTCTTGATTTATAAAAGGGAGATAAGAATATCTGCTTCATTAGGTTATGAGGATTAAATTATACGGGTTAATCACCTAGGACAGTGTTTGGATCATAGTAAATGTCTATAAAGGTTAGCTATTTTGTGATTTTAATGGATTTTTGTTGACTGAATTTCATTGTCAAGCCATTTTTCAGGAAGGGCTCATAGAACCCTTCACTTCCCTGTGTCTCACCCTTCAGTTACCATCTGTTCTGGTACTCCTGTCTTCTACTCCTGACATTTCTATTAGCTATGGGACCTTTTAATTGTATGTAAACTCCACTGATTTGTGTTTCATCAAACCCTAGATGCCACTGATTGTAATCAGTGCCATTAGTATGTCCACTTAAGAAAGAAAAATTTTATTTTTACTTGCTTTTTAGGGCTGCAGCTGAGGCATATGGAGGTTCCCAGGCTAGGGGTCCAATCAGAGCTACAGCTGCCGGTCTGCGCCACAGCCACAGCCATGCAGGATCTGAGCCACGTCCATGACCTACACCACAGCTCATGGCAATGCCATATCCTTAACCCAGTGAGTGAGGCCACGGATCAAACTCGCAACCTCATGGTTCCTAGTCAGATTCGTTTCCACTGCGCCATGACGGGAACTCCAAGACAGAAAAATTTTAAAAACAGGATTGATTCTAAAATACATCCCACTTTCAGGGATGCTCAAAGGTGGAGGGATAAAAGTATAGCTTTTAATCCATGAATATGGTAAGAATGATCTGATCTTTTATTCCTGATTGGGCCCTCCCTGGCTGGGAACTGTCTCTGTTCCTTCAGTGGCATCAGTATCAGCTGGTGCCACCTGGCCCAGTGCCACCCTGTGTCAGCTCCAGGCAAGCCCATCTAAGCTCATACACACACACAGCTGGTGTAAAGGCTTTAGGTTTCCCCTGGATATGGCAGTTTGTAACCTGACCTGGTGTTGATCTTTAAAGACAGTGGCTCTGAGATCAGCTGACTTTCTCACCTTTAGTGACTGCTTTGGGGCTTCCTGCTTCAGCTTAAGTTGGATTGTTCCCACTCGCAATAAAAATACTTTGAGATAAGTTCCTAAGGAGAGCCATGTGGAGGGGAAAGCCAAATGAATATCTAGTGTAATTTCCCCAGGCAAAGGGCAGAGGACAGGGCTTAAGTTATTGTTTTGTATGCGTGGGTTTCAATCCCCAAATAATATTTGGAGTCACTCCTAGTTTTTTACAAGATCCAACAAAAGGAGAAGTGTTGGGAAAGGTTGAACCTGATCTCAGGACAAACCCCAGGGACTCACAAAGGGACTAACTTGGGAGTCTGAGGTTGACTGAGTGCCTTCCCTAAAGTCTAGCACCCATTCAAGGCCATTCTGGAAAAAAAAAAAAAAAAAAACAGGACTCTGGAGACAGAGTAACTAGAATTTAGGCCCTGGATGTTTTTTCTTAGCTGTATGACCTTGCAGAGTGAGTTGCTCTTTCTGAACCTCCATAGCTATAATATAAAATGGGGATAATAATACTTCAAAGTCCTTGGGAAGCACCAGGAATAGCAATGAGCACACTGCCAGTGCTCAATAAATGGTAGTTAAACATGCTGAATGCCTGCCAGGTAGGTACCTGACGCTGCAAATACAAAATAAAAGCTGAACTCCACTCATGGAGGGGAGGCACCGTTACAGCTTTGTGTGTGTATGTGTGTGTGTGTGTGTGTGTGTGTGTGCGCGCACGCACGTGTCTTTTCAGGGCTGCACCTACAGCATATGCAAGTGCCCAGGCTAGGGGTCCAATCAGAACTGCAGATGCCAGCCTATGCCACAGCCACAACCATGCGGGATCTGAGCCTTGACCTACACTCATAGCTCATGGTAACACCAGATCTTTAAGCCACTAAGCAAGGCCAGGGATTGAACCCATGTCCTCATGGATACTAGTCAGGTTCATCACCGCTGAGCCACAAGGGGAACTCCCTGTTACTATCAAAGCTCCAGAAGCCACAGGCTGTTAAGCAGTCAGGCCAGCAATCATCCCAGTCTTTCTTGAGATGCAGCCTTAGCCAGCACTTCTGCAAAGTCCTCTGGGCAGCGGGCTCTGGGGTGAGAAACTGGGTCAACCTGTTATATGAACATCCTCCTGATCTGAGGCCAAATGGGGCCAAGCCTAGAAGGCTAGGTCTTGGCCAGGTGTTGAACAGTGTGACCCAATCTGAGGGAACTTTTCTCTGCCAGCACAAGCTGCATGGGCTAGTGCTGGGCCTCTCATCCCAACTCCAACACAGGAACTCCTAGAGAACAATTTATAAAAAGACCCAGACCCATTGAACAGTGTGACCCAATCTGAGGGAACTTTTCTCTGCCAGCACAAGCTGCATGGGCTAGTGCTGGGCCTCTCATCCCAACTCCAACACAGGAACTCCTAGAGAACAATTTATAAAAAGACCCAGACCCATTAGGAGTTCGAGTTGTGACTCAGTAGTTATGAACCCAACCAGTATCCATGAAGATGTGGGTTTGATCCCTGGCTCCCCTCAGTGAGTTAAGGATCCAGCATTGCTGTGGCTGAGGCATAGGCTGGCAGCTGCCGCTTCGAGTCCACCCCTAGCCTGGGGACTTGCGTATGCCACAGATGTAGACCTAAAAACTAAAAAACGACCAAAAAAAAAAAAAACCCCCCAAATCACTACCATCACAATACTATAGATTTTCCTTTAATATAAGAAATACAGGGTTGGAGTTCCTGTTGTGGTGCAGTGGTTAACGAATCCGACTAGGAACCATGAGGTTGTAGGTTCGATCCCTGGCCTTGCTCAGTGGGTTAAGGATCTGGCATTGCCATGTAGGTTGCAGATGCGGCTGCGATCTAGTGTTGCTGTGGCTGTGGCTGTGGCATAGGCTGGCGGCTACAGCTCCAATTCGACCCCTAGCCTGGGACCCTCTATATGCCGTGGATGCGGCCCTAAAAAGCAAAAAAAAAAAAAAAAAAAATACAGGGTTTACTCTGAGACCAGAAGAGCAATTTCTCTGTATCACAAGTGGATAGTTACTAGATTTCTATCATATCACTAAAAGAAAAACTACAAGGAATTTCTCTTGTGGCTGCAACAGCTTGGTTCACCACTGTGGCTCTGGCCCAGGGACTTCCACATGCCGGTGGCAAGGCCAAAAAAAAAAAAGAGAGAGAGGAAGCACAAGATAATTATAGTTGCAATCTCTAAAAGGGAAAATAATGCTAGAGGTCTTCAAACTTGAACCAGATTGGTTTTCCTTCCCCAATCCTGCCCTCATTCAATGTTTTTTTCCTTATCTCTCAACTGTTACACCTATAGAAATCAACTGTAATGGAAAAAACAAAAATCATTAAAAAAAACCTATACAAATGCCAAATCACAACCACACAAAGCAACCCAGACACCTGTAATTTAAATAGGTCACTGCACCTGATTTTGACCAGTTTGCTTTTGGCTAAAGGCAAGCATTACAGAGCAAAGAGCAGGTTGGGGTTAACTGATCCTCATTCCTCCCAAACATCTTAACCATAAACATAAGCCATGGTTATGATGACCAGTTCTCTTGGCTGCATTTTGTGGTTCACTACCAACAGCTCTCACTTCTGAGGGGAAAGTATTTTAAATCAAAAACCAGTATATTCCAACTGATACTGATTTTGAAACCAACACACAATCATAAACCCCTGTCTCTCTAGAAATTGCTTGTTTTATGATCTATACTTCCTGTAATTAAGATGCATTGTCTTGTTAGGCCAGAACCTGATCAGAATTACTTAGACAAAAATAAACCCATTTTTGTCTGATTCATTCTGATTAATCTGGAAGTTGGAGTCACTCTATGGTTTCTAGGTTGTGAGGTAACGTTTTACTTCTCACACTTTGTATTTTCTCATTCCTGTGCTGGCTGGCCAACAGCCAAGTCCTCTAGACTCATGAGACGTTGCCTCAACCCATAAGCATGCTGCAGCTGTAGTCCAGCCTTTTTTGGTCTTGCTACCCCAAGAGCAGTGCAAACCAGTTGAACCCAACTTTAACACAGTCATGAGCAGGCTGGAAATTTCAAGTATAATAAATTTAAGATTTGGAGTTCCTGTTGTGGTGCAGCAGTTAACGAATTCGACTAGGAACCATGAGGTTGCGGGTTCGATCCCTGGCCTTACTCAGTGGGTTAATGATCCAGCGTTGCCGTGAGCTATGGTGTAGGTTGCAGATGCGGATCGTATCTGGCATTGCTGTGGCTCTGGTGTAGGCCAGCAGCAACAGCTCAGATTAGACCCCTAGCCTGGGAACCTCCATATGCCACGGGTGCAGCCCTAAAAAGCAAAAAATAAATAAATTTAAGATTTGCCAACCTAAGATCAGGTTTTAAAGTCATTTGAAACCAAATACTTTAAGTTGTGAAAAGATAACGATGCCGTTTTCCTGTGTTCACATGATTCCCCCAACTAGTACCCATAAGGATGGGGGTTTAATCCCTGGCCTTGCTCAGTGAGTTAAGAATCTGGCCTTGCCATGCATGAGCTGTGGTGTATGTCAAAGATGTGGTTGGGATCCTACATTGCTGTGGCTGTGGTGTAGGCCAGCAGCTATACTTCCAACTCCTCAAACCTGAGAACTTCCATCTGCCATTGGGGCCCTAAAAAGACCAAAAAAAAAAAAAAAAAGATTAGGTAACTAGAATCTGACATATTAGTATCCCAATTATTGTCCTCTCTAACTTCCTTTGGTCACTCAGTCAAAGCATTCTCATCCTGCTGTTCCTTCTTCATGATAGACAAATGGAAAATTGAAGTGTTTCTACTTGATTTACATTATCAATCTTCCTTTCATCTTGCACTATGGTTTTCACAGGAAGATAGCAAGCAATTTTGGCCTTCTTAGAGAATTTAGAAATGTTGGCCGGAGAATAAATAGTATGATGATGTGAAAAATAATGCGAAAGCAGATTTTCCACTAACTTTTAAGTTTATAACCTATACCGATATAAATCCTGAAAAGAGTCAACTGTACAAATTTCTAAATAATTTCTCAGTGGAGACAAGTCTTCAAAGAGCACACATGACCAATAAGTTTTCCTTGTTTTCCTCAAAGGACTCACACCACTAGATTTTTTTTTTTAATAGTTATTTTAACCAGAAATGTTTAGTATAAGCCTATGAGTTCCCTGAAAGATCATAATTTTCTTTTGCGCAGTAGTTTTCTTTTTCTTTGCTTTTAATCATTTCTCCAATAGTTCTCCCAGAACAAACAAGTATAAGTGACTGCATTCATGAAGCATTAACTTCTAAGTAGTGCCCTTTCTCGTGCTATTTCTTCATTACCCTTCTTGTTTAATTTGTTTGTGGTGTACCATCAATCTTAAAATGGAGACAGACCAAAAACCACAAAACCTACCAACATATATAAGAATCATTTGTCATAGTTTTTTTTTTAACAAGTCTTTAATTAAAAAAACTCAACAAAAAAATATAATCAAGCATTTTACATAATGCATACATTCTTAATATCTGCAGATAAGATAAATAACAGAAGGCAAAAGCAGACATACTATATATTGCTTCTCTTTGGCAAGTCACCAATATTATCCCCTTGAGAAACATAGGATATGTGTAAAAAATTAAAAGCAAAAAAATCCTCCAAAAAAACAAAAAACCCCATGATGGTCTTCACGGTCTTCAAATAACTGTCCCTTAGTACAAACAACAAAATATTTAGCAATAATACAGTAGATGGATTTTTCAAATTGACTACAATACTTTATTTACATCACAGGGGTTAAAGAAGCAAGCTGCTTTCCAAAGTTAAGGCCTGCAGCAGTAGTTATGGGGGGGGTACCCTTTTTTTCTGGTTATATCCTGGCTCTATTTTCTATTTAATAATGTCACATTCAAATTCTACCTCTCTGACACTCCTAAGGAAAACAAAATCCTTTCCTAAAGAAAAACTGTGTTTTACTTTCAGGTCAGTCACCTGACACTCCCAACCAGATACATATTTTGTATGAGGCGATTCACCTTTCTTAAGTCAGCATTTGCCATCTTACTCAGTGTCAGGATAAAAAAAAAATCCTTCCACTTTACAGCAAAGATACACATTGTGGCTCTACTGAAGCAATATATACATGTCGGAACTAAAAATTAGAAAAGCAAAGGGGTCCATTCAACACATAGCAGCTTATATCTAAATATGTACAGGTATGTATATGTTTTCACAGTTAATTTTAGAAAAAAAAATTTACAGTTGATATGTTCAGAAATAGTTCTAGTGTCTATAAATAATATTTTAAAAGCTCAACTGATCAAAATGCAACACAAGAATGTATCAAATTAAATAAATCTCCTAAATCTTAAGTAAAGCTTGAGGTTTGTGTGAAGTGTGTTGTCAGTTCCTACGACAAGGAAAGGCAGCGTCCTCTAAACACGGTAGGAGAGAAACTCTAAAACTTTGGAAGGAATTGGCAGCTCCTGGACTTCTTGGGTGGGCATCACTCTCCGGATTGACATACGACATAAATGTTGAAGGCTAGGGACTTGCCTTGGAGTGGCCCAAAAATACACACTTCCATCATGTGTCCTAAAGAGAAACAAGTCACAAGCTCAGTTACCCAAATCCATATATTTCAACATCCCACAGCTCAAACAACTATCACCAAGGCTCTGTATCAGAGCCACAAACTGCACATTAAAACCTAAATAAGTTCCTCTTGTGACTCAGAGGGTTAAGGATCCGACTAGTGGAGTTTCCGTCGTGGCTCATGGTTAACGAACTGGACTAGAATCCAGGAGGATTTGGACTCTATCCCTGGCCTCACTCAGTGGGTTAAGAATCTGGCGTTGCCATGAGTTGTGGTGTAGGTTGAAGACACAGCTCAAGATCCTGTGTGGATGTGGCTGTGGCTGTGATGTAGACCTGCAGCTGTAGCCCGATTCTACCCCTAGCCCTAGCCCAGGAACTTCCATACACTGAGGGTGCAGCCCTTAAAAAAAAAAAAAAATCTGACTAGTATCCATGAGGATGTGGGTTCAATCCTTGACCTCAATGGGTTAAATAAAGATTCAGCATAGCCTCGAGCTGAGGCATAGGTCACAGACATGGTTCAGGTCTGGTATTGCTGTGGCTGTGATGTTGCTGCAGCTCTGATTTGACCCCTAGCCTGGGTACTTCAATATGCTGTAGGTGTGGCCCTAAAAAGAAAAAAAACCTAATTAAGGTGACCTACCCAATATCTCTATGACAAAGTAATAGTATTATAAAGAGCCCTTATGGAAGATTACCTGACAATAAAATACTGGCTGCTTTGACTAAGAGCCACCTTAAATTGCCTCTTAAAAGGAAAGAGAAATCATTTACCCAGCAGCTAGAACACTGCCATCAGTAGAAAAGGCACAGCAAAGACCATTGGTCAAAGGTGCAACTTGCACTGGATAATCTTCATCAATTCTCCAGAACCTCACCATTCTGCAAAGGAAATAAATTGTCCAGTGAGTACCTAGTAGGAAATTTAAGGTAAAAGCAACTTTAAAAAAAAAAATTTTTTTTTTTTGCTTAACGAATTTTTATTACAATTATAGGTGTACAAAAAAGCAACTTTTAAAATTCAGAAGGAAATGCCACTTTGTGCTGAGTCACAAAATACACACACACACACACAAATCACCACAGCAATTAATATAACTTGCTTTGTAAAGATCTTACAGTCTGTACCAATTGGTAATTTGGATCAACTCACACTTAAGAGACTACAAGGTATGGCTGCCTTCACTTCCCAGTGTTCAGATCTATGATACTCAAAACTGGAAGCTTTCTCCTTACTTTCTTAAACTTAAAACACAATCGGTATCTGATGTGTTGATAAAAACTTTTCACCTGAGTAGAATGTGTCTATGAACAGCAGAACTGATATTCAGAACCTATCTGAACAAACAGAAAAACAATTACTGCTGACAGATAACTCTCCTTGTATGTAAAGATGAGTTGCTTTCTGAATGGATGTGACCAAATTGCTTGCTTAATGCTATATCCATGCACGCTGTATGAGAAAATGGAATGGCTATAGTTTCTGCTTCTTAGCAATAAGCAGTATATCTCATTCATGGGGCATTTTATCTTTATAGTCTCAATTTCAGTGGATAAAAATGATTCTTTTTGATTCTTTTTTTTTGAGGGGAGGGCCCACCTGCAGCATTTGGAGGTTCCCAGGCTAAGGGTCAAATTGGAGCTGGGAGTTCCTGTCGTGGCTCAGTGGTTAACGAATCCAACTAGGAACCATGAGGTTGTGGGTTCGATCCCTGGCCTTGCTCAGTGGGTTAAGGATCCGGCGTTGCCATGAACTGTGGTGTAGGTTGCAGACGCGGCTCAGATCCCACAATGCTGTGGCAAAGGCTGGCAGCTACAGCTGCTGTTAGACCCCTAGCCTGGGAACCTCCATATGCCACAGGTGCGGCCCTAGATAAGACAAAAAAAAAAAAAAAAAAAATGGAGCTGTAGCTGGATCCTTAACCCACTGAGCAAGGCCAGGGATGGAACCTGTGGCCTCATGGATACTAGCCAGGTTCGTTAAACACTGAGCCACGATGGAAACTCTAAAAATGACTATTTTTACCATTTGAAAATGCATTGCTTCAACCTTTATCTTATACTGAAAAAAAAAAAAAAAAAGCTGAGATAAAAGCTAATTAAAAATCTACCCAGTTTGCCAGAACAGGGAGAAACATGCATTATCTTTAGTTTACACAAACACTGTTCAGGCCAGTATTCTTTAAAAAGGAACATCAACGTCTCCCAAGGTCTTGCCAAGAGAGCCATTAAAACCCAAACTGCAGAAAGGCCCCTCCCCTTTTTTCAGCCTTAAGAATGTTTATTAAATAGAAGAATGAAAGGAAATCTTTAAAAAACAATAATAAATAGGTTAAGCTGTAATTTACACACTTACTTATCATCAGCAAGGCTTGCAACATGCAGTCCATCATGACTGAATGATACAGATCGTACCCATCGGTCATTTGCTCCTCCAGCAAATATTGGAGTGGGTGGGGGAAACAGGTGCCTAAAGTCAAAGACATGTTTTCAGTGGAAATGAGAATCACTTTTTATTTTTTGTCTTTTTAGGGCCGTATCTGTGGCATATGGAGGTTCCCAGGCTAGGGGTCTAATCGGAGCTGTTGCTGCCAGCCTACGCCAGATCCACAGCAACGCAGGATCTGAGCTGCGTCTGCAACCTACACCACAGCTCACGGCAATGCCGATACACTGCTGATACAGATCTTTCACAGCCAAATGATGCCAGAGATAGAACCTACAACCTCATGGCTCCTAGTCAGATTCGTTTCCGCTGAGCTATGATGGGAACTCCGAAATGAGAGTCACTTAAGAAACAAAATTACCCAGGTAAAAGTACATCAGTCTTTGAATAATGTTTAAAAAGACTTTAACGAACACAACTGAGAAGACTGAGTAAAGCTGATCTATCCACACTAATTGAAGTAACTAAACCTAATTATTTATTTCCTTTTTTACAAAGTTGTTTAAGACCCCAAGTCCAACTTTAGTTTTAATTATGTTTCCCCAAAATGAAACCAATTCTACAGAGTCATATACTATGAAGTAACAAGATCTGTATCAGGAGTCACATTTATCTGTAGAACTTACATGCATTATTCAAGTACCCTAAAAAATACTGAAATTTTATCGCTTCTCAGCCTTTTGGCTAAGATCAAGTGTAAAAATACTGAAATTTTAAATTATGATAGACTATGATTTTAGATTTAACATGTTAATGATTCTAATCATTCCTGTAACTTCTTAAAAAGTGTCCCGACTGTAGAGATGAATTATAGACTAAAATAATGCATGCTGTACCCACCCAAATTCCATCAAAATGTCTCCAGTGTATGGATCCCAGATATACACTCGAGTATCATAAGATGCCGTAGCCAGTAAAGCTCCATCAGGAGAAAAGTCACAAGCTACAACATCATGGTGATGTCCTTCTAGTTTCCGTATCATGGTATATTTATCCATGTTCCAAAGGAAAACCTGCAAAAAAAGGCAAATGTTATAGCTTCATTCAGACACACAGAGGACAAAATGGCACATCTTAAACTAAAACTGCTAAATTTAATTAAGATTATATTAAATTAAACATTATAACTTATGAATAATTAAAAGAATATGCTCAGTGTCATAGATTAAAAAAAAAATCAGTCTTTAAGTTAATTAAAGTAGACATGCAAATTCTATTTCAAATGTTTCTGTTAAATGTTAATTAAAAAATAAGCCTAAGCACAAAAAGGCAATGCAATTTAAACCACAAAGTTATACTGAATTCCATTTATTCCAAAGACTAATTAACTAAAATATACAGAAATAAACAGGTTAAGTACTACAAACCCCCTTTTTTTCCAGAAACTACCAAATTTTTAAAAAATATACAGACAGAAAATGTAAGGTTAACAAATTGTTACTCCATTGGCATCTCCCTTTGAGATAATCACTTGTTTACAATAGGCTTGGGTCACCAACGTGAGCCTAGGAAGAGAAACAGATACTGCAAGCAAAGAGAATTTTCACAGCCAAATGAAATTTCTTTGGCAAACAACAGGACGTTAAACCACATTACAAAATGAAAATGCTAATTTACGAAAATACAATTAACTTTTCTGTGAATCAAGATTTGCCAATCTTATTTTTCCCAAACCGACCACAATCATTAGTCATTTAAAGTATCAAACATTTTAATTACTTTAGTACAAGTTCACACATAATTTTGGACTCTAAAGATCAGTAGTTAGACTGTGCAGAATAGCTCTAAACAGTACTCAAACATTTACTTCAGTCTGTTTTGTTAAATGTGAGCTTGGAGGTTTATAACAATCCTAGTAAGACAATCTCTCCTCCTCTTGGAGTAAAGCAATCCTTTTTACTTTTTTCTGCACAGACACAATATATTATTTGCAAAGAAAAATAAACACAAATTTTAAATTGGATCTAAGACTTAAGGTATCTCTAATATCTCTAAGAATTCCAAAAAACAGCACAGAGAAACCATTTGAAAGCCAATTACATTACATTAAATTGGTTTCACATGTCAGACTCCCAATTCCACCAGACTGGAAGATCAATTTACTCGGAGTCAGTTGGTTTCACTGTGGGGAAAATCATTTTTAAAAAGAAAAAAAAGAAAGAAAGAAAAGCAGAAAGTGGACATCGACCAGCACCTGTGTACGTACAGTACACCTTGCAGCCGAATGCAAGGTTACTTCATCCTATGGTAAAGGTCGCCCCCAGCCCGGTAGCCAGAGATGCCACTCTTTCTGCCCAGCTAACACCATTGTGCGCCTGTGTGCGAGTGGTGCCAGCATAACCTCAATCACACCAATATTGCTGCCACCACCTGTGACAGGGAAAGCAAGAAGCATATGGAAAACACACAGCCTAAAATAGCAATGTCAACATCTAGCTTTGCTCTTCTTATGATTTTTAAAGCACTAAACTGATTATTTTTTTCCTAAACTGCCAACATTTGCAACTGTCATTTTAACACACTTCTTGGCTAAATAAAATGCATTTTAACCAACCTCCCACCCCCGCCCCCACATTAATTCAAAGTGTGATCATCACATGTTTTTGGACTTCAACCATTTTCATAAATACCTGCAGACAATAAGATCTCTTTTACTAACTCAGAGCTGGTAGACAACTAAAGGAGGGTTCATCAATACATATAAATAACCCTCTAAAGAGTCACTTTATACTTAATCTGCCTACAGGTATGTTATACAAGACAGATCAAATTTCATCTTAATTCACTCTGGGACATATGACTGCTGTTTTTATTCTTATTAGATCTTTAAGTTACTTTTTTTCAGTTAAATGTCCAGGACCAGCTGGGACTCAACTTTTTAAACAGCAAACTGGACAAAAAAAAAAAAAAAAAAAAAATAGAACAACAGAGAAGACAATAATTAGCAAGGGAATGTCTTAACATTTGGACTAGATCTCTTCTATAGCACATAAACTTCCCTAGAGCTTAGAAACAATAAATTTGACATACCCCTTATTTTATGAATATCATCTCTAACTAAAAACAATCCAATTTCTCACTTTACAATCAATAACTATATTTAATTTCCCTCATGCAAATTCTCCCCCATCAAGAAATAAAATATTAAGATATTCAAGACACCGAGCACAGACTTAATAGGTTACTTAGATTTAAAATGATTATGCACACATCATTATAATCCAAATCACAATAAATATACAAGAACTTTGACACATACTGCTTTACTGGCTCCCACTGAACACAGCATAGACGAGTCAGGAGAGAATGCACAGCTGTACACCCAGTTCTGATGGCCCCTCAATACTTTCATCATGTTTCCTGAACAAAAAGAAAATTACCTGTGTTAACCCTAGAATCTACTTCATATGAGCAGCATTTCAAAAATGGTAGATCACAGAATCACAAACTTCTACAGGGGCAGTGATTAATCTATAACACTGGCAGTATACACCAGCTGCTTATTTTTGTACCAAAGCTTTACTGGAACACAAACGTGCCCATTCCGCTATAAACCTATTGCAGAGATAACATAGTCCACAAACCTAAAATAGTCACCGTCTGTCCCTTAAAAAAAGGTCTGCTGATTTATATAGAAAATAGATTATTCAACCCCCTTATTCTACAAACGAAGGACCTAGAACACCTCAGTAACCAAGCTGAGACTTCATGGACATCTTCAAACTGCCTTTTCACCCTTCCTTTTTTATAACCTACATTCCATTCCAACGCCCCTGTGCATTATATCCAAAGCACACAATTATGCTCAAGTATATTTTAACTCTTAGGTTTTTTTTTTTGCCTTTTTTTGTGTGTGGCTTTTTAGGGCCACACCTGCAGCATATGGAAGTTCTCTGGCTAGGGGTTGAATCGGAGCTACAGCTGCCAGTCTATGCCACAGCCATGCCAGATCCCAGCCTCATCTGCGACCTACACCACAGCTCATGATCGGCAACACTGGATCCTTAACCCAATGAGCAAGGTCAGGTATTGAACCTGCATCCTCATGGATACTAGTCGAACTCGTTTCTGCTGAACCACAATAGGAACTCCTTAACTCTTACTTACTGAATGCCTACTACATGCCAGGCACCAAGAATACAGCCATGAATAAGACAAAGTCCCTACTGTCTTGGAGCTTACATTTTACTGAGTCTGCATTCTTTTTTTAGGGCCACACCCAAGGCATATGGAGGTTCCCAGGCTAGAGGTTGAATCAGAGCTACAGCTGCCAGCCTACGCCACAGCCACAGCAACATCCAAGCCTCGTCTGCAAACTACAGCACAGCTCACGGCAACGCCGAATCCTTAACCCCCTGAGCAAGGCCAGGGATCGAACCCACAACCTCATGGTTCCTAGTCGGATTCGTTAACTGCTGCGCCACTACGGGAACTCCTGTGTGGTTAGTTTCTGAATAATATCAAACTATTTGCTTAGAGTAACTGTTGGCTTCTATTCTGGGTCACATTTATGGTTTTGTTTGATCTATAAAGGACTAAGAGGAAAGGAAACTTTTATCATTTGCCACTGTTAACATCATATGCCCCAGGTGTTTGCAATACCTCTCAAGAGTAATTCTTATCACAACCTGGAAAAAGACATACCATCATCTTTCAGGTCCCACACTCTCAGAGTTTTGTCTCTTGAAGCTGACACCAGGATCAAGCTCCCATCTGGAGCAAAAGTTAAGTCTCTGACCACTTCAGTATGATCTACCAAGTTAAGGAGGAGTTTTCCTAAATACAATTGAATGTGGGAAAAAAAAAAAAGACAATGTTAATAATTTTTATCAGCTTCCATTAAAAAAATTATACATATACAAGTAGTTTACCAAGTGAAAAATTACTTATTAATACTTTTACCATTATTTTTTAAAGATTCACCATTTACAGTGTTTTTAAATGGATTATTTCTAAGATAGCAAAGCCTAAATTTATTAGAAAAATTAGAAAGTAATTCCTGAGTCTTAACTCCTGGATCAAGACAATTTAATAACAAGAAAATCTACATCATTTAAAAATGTTTCTAAGGAGTTCCTGTCGTAGCTCAATGGTTAATGAACCTGACTAGTATCTATAAGGACATGGATTCAATCCCTGGCATTACTCAGTGGGTTAAGGATCTGGCATTGCCTCAAGCTGTGGCATACGTCGAAGACACAGCTTGGATTTGGTATTGTTGTGGCTGTGGTGTAGGTTAGCAGCAGTAGCTCCAATTCGACCCCTAGGCCTGGGAACTTCCATATGCTGCAGGTGCGGCCCTAAAAAGACAGAAAAAAAAATTTAAAATAAAAAGATAAAAAAAGTCTGTATAATATGATTTCAAAATTATAAGATCAAATTTTTCCTTTTCTTTTCCTTGATCTAGATTAAAAATCAATTATCAAACTTCCCCAAACATATAAGTTATCCTACAAGAGCCTAAATTTTCAAACATCTCAGGGAAAAAGTACTTTATTCATCACAATTTTGTTTTTCTATGAAAATCTATATGCCTTAATTTTTTTCAAGAATTCAAATCTACTGACTCATTATCCCCACTCCATGTTAGCATCACTTGCTCTATTCTACTATATTGTTTTAATACTTATTAATACTATATCGTATATACTTATGAGCCAGAGACTATTTTAGGTAGTGAACAAAAAATATACTTTTAAATGCCCAAATAATTTAACTTCTCAACCTATCTGGTTAAATTTTAGAAAAAATGTCACTAAAACCTTCCAAAGGTTAGATAATGATTGTTGAAAAACATTTACCTTGAAAGCCTCTATCAATCACTAAAAAAATACACATTTTGCAATTTGTCATAAACTAAATTACTAGTTTGTGATAATTAACTAAACATTCCTTAGATATGTCCTTCCTGCTCCATATTCCTAAAGACTGATCAAGCAATGTGAATTCCATTTTCCTAAATTAAAACTATGAGCTGAATATGCTGTTCAGTTAAAATCCACAAATCATGAGTTCTAATGCCTATGAGCTATGCCTTGCATTATAAAATAATCACATATGCTTTTAAAACTAACTCCATACCTGTATATACATCCCATATTTTGATACGCCCATTGTTTAACCCTGTGGCAAGGAGTAGCTGATCTTGTCCAAATCGGAATCGATGCCATTCTATATTTACACAGCGACTCTGTTTTTCTGGAACTGAAGATCCAAAAGCAAGACTCCAGACAATATCGCCACAGTCTATAATATGTTCACGAGGCTTATTTTTCTGACCACCATCACTGTTTTGTCTTGACAACCTTAAACAGCTTGAATTGGTGATATTCTTGGTACCATGCAAGAGACTGGGTGGAAAAAAAGGTTAAAGTGAAATCTAGTTATCAGTTACTCTGGACTTCTGTGGATACTAAATAACGATAGGAGTTTATTAAAACAACTGATTATTATAGTGATACTGAATAACAGAATCCTTATAGTTGGGAAGGAGACAAACTATTACATGCAGAATGGATAAGCAATGGGGTCTTGCTGTATATATAGCACAGGGAACTATATCCAATCACTTGTGATAGAACATGAAAGATAATGAGAAAAAAAATGTATATATATGTATGACTGGGGCACTTTGCTGTACAGCAGAAATTGACAGACACTGTAAATCAACTATAATTTAGAAAAAATTTTTAAGTATAGATAGGAAGGAGAAAAGTTGCTATTAGCCTTATGGGCATGACCAAATAAGTTCAGACTAAAAGAAATCCTCAGTGGTTGAGAAAGAGGCTAAGTTCAACAATAAAGCAATTTATAATGTATTCATTTCAAATTTTCAAACAATTTTATTTGCTTAAATATAGCCTAATTAATATGAGTCCTTTATCAATTAGGATTCCTTTTCTTTAACTCCAAAAACGCAAAAAAAAAAAAAAACCAAGAACATATTATGAAGTTGACACCAGAAAAGTATTTTAAATACTCAGTAGTTCCCCATACTTTCTAGACTTAAATATGTAATGAATAAAACAATGAAGGGAAACTAGACATAAAAATCAGGGAAATATTAAATTTAGTCAATGATACATTTTAGAATTTTCAACATATATCTAAACTCAAACCCAAGAAGAGGGATTGTTAAGTACATAAAAATTACATGATCTATGCACCACGGTTATCTAATAAAATGTGAAAATCCAGGAGTTCCCATAGTGGTGCAGCGGTTAACGAATCCGACTAGGAACCATGAGGTTGCGGTTTCGATCCCTGGCCTTGCTCAGTGGGTTAAGGATCCAGTGTTGCCGTTCATGAGCTGTGGTGTAGGTTGCCGATGTGGCTCGGATCCCACGTTGCTATGGCTGTGGTGTAGGCTGGCAGCTGTAGCTCCGATTAGACCCCTAGCCTGGGAAACTCCATATGCTGCAGGTGGGGCCCTAGAAAAGACCAAAAAAAAAAAAGACCATCACAATAACAAAGGTCACCTGCCCTGATAAATACTGACACACCACAAGACACAAGACACCAAAGTAACTAAGAAAGTATTCTGTAATGTGTTAAGGTCATACAATTCTTCTCCACAAATTTTTCAATAAAATATTTGGGTTATGATTAAAACATATTCACAACAGTCTCCACGAGAAAAAACAAATATCAAAATCTTATTACTCTACTCAGAGGAAATGTAAATTATACAAACAGATAGATACAAAAAAGAGTCTTACAAGTTCTTAAGGCACTGGGACCATGGAACAAGCTTTACTGTACGATGTCCTTGAGACCAAGCAAAGTATGAACCATCTGGAGCAAAAGCAACTGTCCAATTTTCACGACCACATTTCTTGTCAAAAGGAGCTGCTGGAGCCAAAAGTTCACCTATGGTACGTGATCTCACTAAAAGGAAAAATACAGGATATCATATATAACCAACAATGCATTTAAGGCTGCATCTGTATTTCTTTGGGACTCACTCAACTCCTTTTTCCTTCTTCCAGGCAGATCAGGTACAATGAGTTCTGCCATCTACCCTTTGAAGACCCTTTAATGATATGACTATCACCCAAGTTTTGGTGAGGTGATTTTCCTGAAATTTCCCAAATCTCAAGCTGTTTAAGTTCCAATTAAAAAAACTGGTCAAATAACAATAATGTAACGAACCATCAGAGCTAGCAGTTACTGAAGTCCTGTTTTGTGCACTGCCTTATGTTTTCATCAAATTACTAACATTTAAAATGCAAGAGACTGAAGCTGCCCTGCAAGAAAAAGTTATCTTCGAAAAAGTTTGTAGCTTTCAAAAATCATAAACTGACTATAAAATACAGCATTACATCATTACTCAAAGGAAGCATTATCAAATGGTCTAGTCAAACATGAATATTCTTACCTTTTTCAGACCCAGGTCACAAAAGCATCTTCCTAATGGGCCACAAACTGACCCAAAAATGGAAGTAATTATTTTGGCTTTTATGGACAAAAAAGGGTGGGGGAAATTTCATACATTTTAAATTTAGTTAATAGTAGTTAAGCTCCTACTGTACACAGACACTGCAAACATGGCTGGCATTTAGTTGAATCTGGGAAAGGATTTTCATGATCAGTCTGTCACCACTGCTGTCTTGAGTTTGTCTTGACTTTAAATGTTGCTACTTTTCCTTTTTTAGTTGTAAGTCACCTTTGGTTTAGTTTCCCTATTATCTATTTTGTGATTGGTTGTGTGGTCAACTCTACGGGGTATTTTTGGTTTTGGCTTAAAATTTCCAATATATTCTATGCACTGCAGTACAAGTGAGAACTACTTATACTCCTATTGCAAGAGCAGATATATACACACGAACCTCCAAATACTCATTCAGGGACACTTCCAGTCTCAGGTGTTTTCTGCCAACAGCTAGTGTAGCACTGTGCATGTGACAGGGTCTTAGTAAATATTTACTGAATGAATATGAAAGCACATGCATGAGCTCCCATTCTTAAGTGACTGAAATATTTCTTTGCTCAATTCTTTGACATATCAACAAGAGCTATGGTTTAAAGAGTAAAACAAAATGGAAACCTGTTTTCCCATGATATTCACATATATGAATATGCATCTATTTTGGCACAGCTGAGATTACCAGAAAATTTCCTTTTAATGATCTTCCTCCTTATCACTTCATAGTCTGGAGTCTGATCTAAGAGAATAGCCTGATCCTGCTCTCACATGACATTTGTATATACAATGAAGACAGGAATGACATCAGCAATTAAACTTTTTCACCAGGATAAAATCTAGTGAATTTTTAATCCTTTTAACCTGGTGAAAAGATTATTACATGGCTTCAGGTCCATCCTCCACCTTCACCCTTTTCTGGACAAACCAATTAGTAGTGGCCCTCAGAAGAGAGGTACCCAAAATGAAACAAAATACTTCAGGTGGGTTTAATCAAAGCTGAATACCCAACTCACCCACCATCTATCTCTGCTCGCTTGTATCAATACAGCATAAGGGGACATTAACTTCACTGGCAGTAACATGAATTTTGAATTAATACAAAATTCAAAAACTGGTGACTCTGCATAATGCTTTTGGAAAGGGCTCGCTGCTCATTGTTTTCCTTTACATTCCTTCAAGCACAGTCTTTTTTTTTTTTAATACATTCTCTTTTTCTTTTGTTTTATTTATTTATTTGTCTTTTTAGGGCCACATCCATGGCATATGGACTTTTCCAGGCTAGGGGTCAAATCAGAACTGCAGCTTCTAGCCTACACCACAGCTCATGGTAATGCCGGATCCTTAACCCACTGAGCGGGGCCAGTGATTGAACCCATATCCTCACGGACACTAGTCAGTTTGTTAACACTGAGCCAGGACAGGAATTCCCAAGCCGACAGTCTTATATGGTCATTTAAGGTATTTTATGTCCTTTGTTTCTGAATTTGAAACCGCTGCCTAAATTTTTTTGTGGGCTTTTTTTGCGCTTTTTAGGGCTGCACCCGTGGCATATGGAGGTTCCCAGGTTAGGAGTTGAATTGGAGCTGTAGCTGCCAGCCTACACCACAGCCACTGCAATACCAGATCCGAGCCGTGTCTGTGATCTACACCACAGCTCACGGTGATGCCGGATCATTAACCCACTGAGCAAGGCCAGGGATCAAACCCACAAACTCATGGTTCCTAGTCGGATTCATTTACCACTGCACCACGACGGGAACTCCAATCCCTTTTTTTTTTAAATTTTTTCCATTACTTAATGAATTTTATTACAATTATAGGTGTACAAAAATCATCACAACTCAATTTGATAGCATTTCCATCCCAACTTTTTTTTTTTTTAAACATGGGTTTCTCTTTAACCACATCTGTATTTTAAAGTGCACAAATTTTAGGAGAAAAGAAACCTCACAAATTAAAGGAAGAAAGTTTTAAAACTTAACTAAAAAATGCAAGTATTATCTAAAAAAGAGAAAACCCCTTGTTAAACTAGATCAATATTTTTATATAACTTCTCTTTCAAAAGAAAGGACTGACCTGGCGTTCAACTTCAAAAACATCTGGTAAATTAGACTAGAACTCATTTCCCCTTTGGCAAGCATTAGCAAGACTAACTTCCCTACAGAAGACTCATTTTTTAATCTGATTTTAAGATCATCTGTATTTTTCTTCTTTTGCCTTGGCCACAATCACAAAACTCCTCTGTGTAAAGAATGGTAATAAATTAACTAAAAAGCTGGTGGTTCAGATATCAAAGACCGTGAAATAATAAGCTAATTTTTCTTAAATATATATTCAAGAAATAGGGCCACCCTAAAAAAAATACCGCCAAATAAATAGATACTTTACTGTTAAAAGTATTGTATTAATAACTGGTACAATATTATACTAGCACAAGGTTTATAATGAAGAAAAAATTTAATTAAACCTGCATACACTACCTGCTGTTTAATGTTAGTGTTCTAAGAAATGAATGATTTTTAATGACCTTGTATAAGGGAACAGCTGCCTGCCATGGAAACTTCACCATAAGATACAACACTACAATATTAATACTAACCCATCAGTTGAGTCACTGCTCAACCAAACTAGATTTAGCTCCTTCTTCACATTCTTCCCTGCAATTTCACAACCAAAAAGGGAGGATCTGTGGCAATGCCTTGTGAAAGAGGGCTGTAGCTCTAGGCAGGAAATCCCTGTCACATAGACTTCTTTAATCATTCATGGAATTTTGCCTCCTCTTTCAGTATCTGAGAACCAAACAGCTGTAATTAATACCCAGGAAAAAGGGGAAGTAAGTCCTCACAGATACAAAGCTACAGAATGTAGTGTTTAACTCTGTATCCAAATAATTTTTTAACAAAGAAACAAAAACCTCAGTTAAAAAAAAAAAAAAGCCTACAAAAGGCCATAGTTCTTTTAGATTAATTGGCAACTACCTAGTGACTTTATACTATATCCAGAAAATAACAATGAGACCTAAATACCCCATTTTTTTTTTTAATTAAAAAGGCCACTTAGTGGATAGTTCTACCTTAGGCAGGTATACTAAAAAACTCTATCCATCCCTTTTAAGAGAGGACTTGAAAGTTTTCAAAATGATTCAAAATGAAGTAAAATACAGATAAATGAAAGGCAGACCATTCATCTGTGACAACACTGTCGTGAGTAGGAAAACAAAACAAACCACCATTGGACTGAGAATAAGAACTGAGTTCTACATTCCACAGTTAAAATAAAAATTGGACATGAGGACTTCCCACTGTGGTGCAGTGGGTTTAGAATCCAACTTCAGTAGCTCAGGTCACTGTGGAGGTGCAGATTTGATCCTGAGGCCCTGGGGCAGTGAGCTAAAAGGATCCCATGTTGTTACAGCTTCAGGTCAGATTCACTCCTTGACCAGGGGACTTCCACGTGCCACGGTTGCGACCCATCACAAAAAAAAAAAAAAAGGGACATGAATTTTGTTTTGTTGAAACCAGGTCCAGGAGTTCCTGTCATGGTACAGCAAAAACGAATCCAACTAGGAACCATGAAGTTGCAGGTTCGATCCCTGGCCTCACTCAGTGGGTTAAGGATTCAGCGTTGCCATAAGCTGTGCTGTAGGTCGCAGATGTGGCTCAGATCTGGCGTTGTTGTGGCACAGGCCTGCAGCTGTAGCTCCAATTCCACCCCTAGCCTGGGAACCTCCATATGCAGCGGGTGTGGCCCTAAAAAAAAAAAAAAAAAGCAAAACAAAAAAACTCCTGCAGATATTTAAATAAGGTGTATAACATGACTTGCTAAGTTTAAATGTTTAGTAAGCACATCAAACAATGAATAGCACCCCCAACTCCCCCCAAAGTTGTTCGTTATTCTACTTTGTGAGAGGACTTAAAAAATGTGAGGTGCTTTCAACTGAGCCATTGAGTAGGTCCTGACACAGGACGGCCAGCATCTATCAGTTGGTCTTCATCTTGGCAGGGCTGGCCTCTAAGTCAATTTCCAGACAGCCTTTTCAAGAGTTTGCTCTGTGGCAGATCAGCTTTTCTTCAGTCACTCCACCCAACCACCCTGCTCCTCCCAGCTTCTAAATGCATGAAAGATAACTTGAGTCTCCTCCCCTGAGCCGCTTGCTGCCTTTCTTAACACCACACCAATTAAAAAAAAAATATATATATATATATATATACATATATATATATATACATATACATATACCTCTTCGGCTGCATTTCTCCTTACAGTGATTGGTATACACGAAGACCCAACCCTTTCATAACAGCTCAGAACACACAAGTGTACTTTTCCCCACTGGAAACTTTCAGGCGTTCTGGAGACTTACCCAGCCCGCCCCGGCCCCCGAGCCAAGAGAATCCCAGCAGAACGGCCCTGCGCATACCTCAGATGAGACAACTAGGATCCCCACGAGTGTGTGTCCATCCTGGGCCACATGATCACTGCAGCCCTCCGCTCGGCACCCAGATTTTCTTTGCCTCTAAGATCTGAGCACTGCCTCCCTCCGTGCCCGGTGCACAGTAGGCGCCGCATCAATGCTGATCCCATTTACCCTCAGAAACACCCACTCACAGGGCCAATTCTTTTCTCTGCGCTCTAAGGCTTCGCCCCGGCTCTCTACTTCCTCAGACTCAGAGACGCTACCCCCCCGCCCCCCACCGAGTCTCCTCGGGGAAGTCCCTGCCTCTCCGCAGACCCGCGGGCTCATCAGCACCCCTCGCCCGTTGTCCCATTGCTCACCGATCTCTTTCTCGTTGACCCTCGGGGGAAAGCTGGCCATCTATGGGGTACCGTCTGATTCCAGGGAAGCGATGCGGACGCAACGACAGAGAAGGGAACGTTGAGAGACGAGGGGCGTGACGCGGAGTGGGTCCCTCCCGGTCCCAGGGACGGAGGGGAGGGGGGGGGCTGTCGCTGCGGCTTCTGCCGACTGCCCCGGGAAAGCTCCGGGAGGCCTCGGATCAAACTACGGAGTGAAATACAAACAAAAGACCCTGCTCCCTGACTCACGCCCACTGAGCCAGACACTTCCCTCCACGCCGCGGACAGCAAACGAGACGCTGGAGACAAAATGGCGGGCAGCACAGTTAATATCAGGGATGCGGGGCGGGGCCTAGCGACGTAACAGCGCTATGCCCCGCCTCCTGACGTTCGGGACGTGACGGCCAAGGCTCAGCGTCCCGCCCTCCCGCCGGGTGCTCTAGGGCGTTGTTCTGGGGACTGGACTAGTGAGCAGGAAGAACGCGGGGGCGGCGGAGGAGGGTTGCAGCCCCAGTCCAGGCCCAAACGCTGGGTTGGAGCATACAGACTGCGTTTAACTGCGTCTCTTTTTTTCGGCCGGGGGCCCAGCACGGTTGAAGCGTCTTTAAAAAGGCAAATATAGAATTGTGTTAATACATATTAGCCCACAGTGTAAAGATTACGTGGCATTTAAGCTGACTGAACTGAAATGAACAAAAAAAAAAGGCATTCCAGACTTTAACTCAGTTTGGCCTTTTTCCCGGCCCTCAAATGCCAGGGAACTGGTGGCACTGTTGAAAACAATGAGATGACATCGCTCTGCATCACACGTCCAGCCGCGAGCATTCGGAGTGAGCCAGCAGGTTTTTGGAAGGGCTGAGGTGACCCGGCTTGAGGAACAGGGAGACCTGGGCGGTATGGCATCCTGCTCCACCACAAGACCTGGGGCTGCCTTGTCCTGGCTGATCCCTGCGGCTGGCCTGCCCCGGGGGCTGCAGCGAGGCTGGCGGTCTGCTGTGTCCTGACCACTGGCCAAGGCAGACCCCACCATGTCTGCTCAGAAGTGGCCCTTTCTGCAAGGCCCCTTTCCAAGAGCTAAGCCTCTGGGAGGCAGCTGGCTATTCACACAGCAGCGCTGATAAATGTGTGCGTGTCTGCCAAAAGCCAAGTGGGTTCCGTTCAGAGAGGACATCCTTGAATTTTAATGGGCTCTTTTGTGGGCTCTAAACCTAGTTCCAAAGGAAGACGTCTAAGGCTGGGAATTTCAAATATGCAACAGATACCGGTGGGAGAGGAGTTGCAAGTAGCCAGACTCTTGTACAGCTGCCCGCCTGGGCCACAGCAACGCCAGATCCTAGCCGCGTCTGCAACCTACACCACAGCTCACTGAAACGCGGGATCGTTAACCCACTGATCAAGGCCAGGGATCGAAACCGCAACCTCATGGTTCCTAGTCGGATTCTTAACTGCTGCGCCACGATGGGAACTCCCCCGCCCCTTCCCTTTTTTTTTTTTTTTTGGTCACATATAGTCAGCATATTTATTGATGGCTTACTCTGTGCCATGCACTGGGGCTAGTTGTCAAATATCGAGAGTAGAACAAAAGAAAATAGTGCAGTCTAGTATCTTCAATACCAACATTTCTACCAGTCCCTGTTCTTTTAACCAACTGCTATTTCCTCTCTTCACATGCACTGTGTATACTGTTACAAATTCATGGAAAATACCAGTTCTTAAGTGTTTGCATTATTTTGGTGGCTTTGTTTAATTCCATTGTAGTTTATTACTGCTAGCCAACAGACTTCCTGACCATTTTCTCAATTGGCAAAGTATGACGAATGAAAAATAATTGTAATGATTTATGTACTCAATAGTGATACTATTTAATATTTACTGGGTCATATAAGGGCTTCTGTGGATTAACCTATTTAATACACACACCGGTATGAGCAGTGAGATCATCATTCATATTTTACAGACAATTAGTAACTTTACAATAGCCACAGAGCTGCTAAGTGACAAGGTGTTTGATTTGAACCCAAACTTGTTTGACTACCCTGCCCCACTTCCATGCTGCCTTGTCTCTCATAAATGAAGCCTAGCTTAAGAAGCAAGTATATACCTGGCATTTCATATCTGTGTTTGCTGTGTTAAAATCAAACCCGTATATCCCGTAAAGTTGAGATTCTCTGTCCTTTTCCACACTCTCCGTAGGTTATGACAACCTCTCTTTGGGGTTTAACTACCAGGTTTATGTGAAGACTCAAGTTCAGACCTGACTTCTTTCTTGAACTTCAAATTTGCATATTCAAATGCTTATAATAAAGCTCGACTCTGTCAAAACTGAGAACATCATCTTCTCTCTGAAAGCTGCTCCATCTTTTATATTCCCTACCATAGTGAACACATCCATCCAGTCACCCAAGCCAGAAGCTGGAGTGTTTTTTTATTTTATTTTATTTTATTTTATTTTGTTTTAGTCTTTTTAGGGCTACACCTACAGCATATGGAGGTTCCCAGGCTAGGGGTCCAGTCGGAGCTGTATTTGCCAGCCACAGCCACAGCAACCAGCCAGATCCGAGCCACGTCTGTGACTTATACCACAGCTCACAGCAACACCAGATCCTTAACCCAGAGCGAGGCCAGGGATCAAACCTGCGTTCTCATGAATGCTAGTCAGATTCGTTTCTGCTGAGCCATGGCTGGAACTCTGCTAGAGTGTTTTTAGATTTCTCTCCCTCTCCTTCAACCCCCTGTGGCATCAGTCAATCCACAAGCCTTGCCACTATTTTCTTTTAAACCGTTCTGGAGTCTGTCCTTTCTGTTCCAGCTCAGCTGCCACTGTCTTAGTTCAAGAGCTTGTCCTGTCATCTCTTTTAACAATGCTTTATAACCCCACACCCTAAAGAGCCATCAATATTTGGTGTATTTCCTTCTAGTCTTTTAAAAACTTACCAGTTGTGTGTCCTTGGGCAAATTAGTTAGCCTCCCTATACCTCAATCTTCTCACCTGTAAAATGGAGATAGTACCTATTTCATAGTTTTGACAATTAAGCGAGTTAATGTAAGAAAAGCATTTAGAACAGAGTCTGACAGATTGTAAGGTATGTAAGTGTAAGGTATGTGTTACATACTATTTTTCTGCATAGTAATCTTAGCTAACTACCAAATTGAAAGATCAAAATATTATAGAAAATAAGGTATTGGGAGAATTCCTTGGTAGCTTACTGGTTAAGTATCCAGTGTTGTCACTGCTGTGGCTCAGGTTTGATCCCTGGCCTGGGAACTTCCACTTGCCTTGGGTGTGGCCAAAAAAATAATAAAATGAGGGATTGGCAAAGAACCATGAAAATAACATCAAATAGGGAGTTCCTATCATGGCTTAGTGAATTAAGAACCAGACAAGCATCCATGAGGATGCAGGTTCAACGCTGACATTGTCACGTAGGTCACAGATACGGCTTCCAGCAGCTGCAGCTCCAATTTGACCCCTGGTCTGGGAACTTCCATATGCCACAGCTGGGGCCCTGAAACGGAGAAAAAAAATCAAGTATATATACAATCAAAATCATAAATAAAAGTTCTGGAAAGCATTCACCTTCAAAACAAAGCTGATCCAACCACTAAAACCTTGTTCTCTATTGTATTATAATACTGTATCTGTGATATTTTAACTTAATTTGATTTTATGGCTGCACTCATGGCATATGGAAGTTCCCAGCCCAGAGACTGATTCCAAGCTGCTACTGAGAACTGGCTGTGGCAACACTAGGTCCTTTAACCCATTGCACCCAGCCAAGGATCAAACCTGCACCTCCTCAGCAGGTTTGATTCTTAACCCACTGTGCCACAGCAGAAGCTCCAAAACCCTGTTCTCTTGAATTTCATTCTTGCATTATTCAGAAAACATTACTGTTGTATGGTTATCTGTTCAGGCTGATTTAGTCATAATTTCAAAAAAATTTTTTTTGTCTTTTTGCCTTTTATGTAGAGCCACACCCGCGGCATATGGAGGTTCCCAGGCTAGGAGTCTAACAAGCTGTAGCCGCCGGCCTACACCACAGCCACAGCAATCGGGATCCGAGCTGTGTCTGCAACCAACACCACAGCCACAGCAACGCGGGATCCGAGCCATGTCTGCAACCTACACCACAGCCACAGCAATGCGGGATCCGAGCCGCGTCTGCAATCTACACCACAGCCACAGCAATGCGGGATCTGAGCCGTGTCTGCAACCTACACCACAGCTCACGGCAACACGGGATCCTTAACCCACTGAGCGATGCCAGGGATCAAACCCGCCACCTCATGGTTCTGAGTCGGATTCATTAACCACTGAGCCACGAAGGGAACTCCTTCAAAAATTTTTTTGAACAAATATTATTCTTTTGAAATATCTTTGGTCCTTTTTTTTAGAGTTGCACCCGCAGGCCAGGGGTCGAATCAGAACTATAGCTGCTGGCCTACACCACAGCCACAACAATGTGGGATCCAAGCCGTATCTGTGACCTACACTACAGCTCATGGCAATGCTGGATCCTTATCCCACTGAGCGAGGCCAGGGATCAAACCTGAGTCCTCATGGATACTAGTCAGGTTCCTTTCCGCTGAGCCACAACGGGAACTCCATCTCTTGAAATGTAACTTGAAAATGATTTACATCCTCTCATTCCATTTTGCCACATCTCAGCAAAATGTTATATTAACAGCTTAGCATTTTTGTATACTTATATCCCTTAGGGTGTGTTTTTCTATATCGTTTTCTTATACTGACAAGGAGCTTGCTGCAGGTGTGGCGCAGCTCTAAAATTAAAAATAAAATTAATAGTAATAATAATAATAATAAAACAGCAAAAAGTACCTCAGCTACAGCTCTGATTAGACCCCTAGTCTGAGAACCTCCACATGCGGCCGGTGTGGCCCTAAAAAGACAAAAAGGCCAAAGAAAAAAAAATTAGAAAGTTTGCTAGTAAGAGAGTTGAAATATGGAGGCAATTGTGATCAAAGCCAATTAAAAAAATAATGTTTGACTTTGCTTTTACTTTTATTTGGAAAAACAAGTGTATTGCAGATATCATCTCCGATATATAGTTAGGAGTCTTCGAAACTAGCATTTCAACTAATTTCTCAGAGGCGTAGAATTACTATCAGAGTCATAGCTGGAAGGGACCTTAGAGAACATCCAGGGTAATCTTATTTTATAGGCGATGAAACTGATGTTTGGTTGTAAAAATGAATTTCTCACACTTACACAACTAGTTAGTAAAAGAATGAGGATAGGGCCGTTCTGCTCACGAGAAGCTTGGCACTTTTCCTACTGCACTGTAGTTCGTTTTGCATAATGTAGTTATTGGCATACATGCCATCTCCCTTCAAGATCGGTGAATGGAAGACAGAAACCATGTCGTTTTCATCTTGCTATTTATAGAACATAAAATGTATAATACTTGGAGTTCCCATCGTGGCTCAGTGGTTAACGAATCTGACTAGGAACCATGAGGTTGCGGGTTCGATCCCTGGCTTCGCTCAGTGGGTTAAGGATCCGGCGTTGCCGTGAGCTGTGGTGTAGGCTGCAGACGCGGCTTGGATCCTGTGTTTCTGTGGCTGTGGCAAAGGCCAGCAGCTACAGCTCCTGTTAGACCCCTAGCCTGGGAACCTCCATATGCCACTGGTGAGGCCCTAGATAAGGCAAAAAGACAAAAAAAAATGTGTTAATACTTGGCAAACTTGGCTGCCAAATAGCAGATGCCCAATTAACTCCCTTTGAATAAATTAAGTTCTTACCTGATGAAATGTGAATCTTCTTGGCCTCATGTTCATGAGAGGCCACTTTTTATTTATTCATTAAATATTTTTAAATGATTTTTATTTTTTCCATTATAGCTGGTTTACAGTGTTCTGTCAGTTTTCTACTATACAGCAAGGTGCCCCAGCCACACATACATATATACATTTTCTCACATTATCATGCTGCATCATAATATTCGTTAAATATTTATTGATAATCTACTGTGTACCGAGTACTATGCTAGTATCAAAGTGAGAGTTAAAATAAAGATCTCCTTTCAGCCTTGAGTCTGTATTAAAATAACACTGTGGGGGAGTTCCTGTCATGACTCAGGGGTTAAAGGATCCGACTAGTATCCATGAGGATGTGGGTTCAGTCCCTAGCCCTGCTCATTGGGTTGGGGATCCAGCATTGTGGTGAGCTGTGATGTAGGTCACAAATGCAGCTGGGATCCCAAGTTGCTGTGGCTGTGTTGTAGGCCACCAGCTGAAGCCCCAGTTTGACCCCTAGCCTAGGAACTTCCATATGCCACAGGTGTGGCCCTAAAAAGCAAATAAATACATAAAGTAAAATAAAATAAAGTAAACAGTATGGGGTATTAAATATCTCAGAAAGGAAAGGAGATGAAATCTCAACTGATCTGCTTCCTTTTTATAGACTCATTTTAATTTCATTGAATTTTAGTGCTAAAGAGAACTTGAGGTTACCTAAGATGACTTTTTCAGTAAATGGCAAAGTTGAAAACCAAAATGAATGCCATCTCCCTCAAAATCCAAGTTTCTTTCCATTACAAAGAATGCCATCCTGGTGGACTAGCAAACAAGGATTCGGTATTGTCACTGCTATGGCTTGGTTTTGATCCCTGGCCCAAGAACTTCCACATGCCTCAGACATGACTGAGAGATAAAAAAAAAAAAGAAAAAAAGAAAAAATTCCTTCCTTCCTTTTGTGTTTTGGGGACAATATATGCATTAGTTAAATTTATGAGTATTAATAAAATGGAGATCCATATTTCCTTTGGATGAGATGTCAAATGCCTGAAGGGGGATATCGAGAAAAAATTGGGTGAGAAGGCAGAGTAGTTGACTCTTAACCAAAGAAAAGAAAATGTCCTAATCGTCTGCTTCAAGTGATAGGATATTAGTACTGGAAGGATCCTCAGAGACCACCCGAACAAGCCCTGTTAGTTCCAGATGAAGATGCTGAGGCTCAGCCCACCAAGGTCACACAGTGAGTCACCACCAGAGGAAGAACTAGAATCTGGGTACCCAGACTCCCCTTGCATGAGGTCAGTGTTTCCTAAATTTCATTCACTTGTAAACTACGTTTTTAATTTGTCCAAATCTGCATATCATCTGTTTTTGTATTTACTTAATATTCTTATTTGAATCATTTCAATTTTATTTTATTTTATTTATTTATTTATTTTGCTTTTTAGGGCCATACCCATGCCACATGGAGGTTCCCAGGTTAGGGGTCCGATTGGAGCTACAGCTGCTGGCCTATGCCACAGCCACAGCAACACCAGATCCAAGCCTCCACAATCTACACCACAGCTCACGGCAAAGCCAAATCCTTAACCCACTGAGCAAGGCCAGGAATCAAACCTGCAACTTCGTGGTTCCTAGTTGGATTCATTTCTGCTGCACCACAATGGAAACTCCTGAATCATCGTTTTTAAAATTAAACATTTTCTAGTATCTATTTTAAGATTTCAATTTGTTTTTAAGGAGAAGGTTTTTTTTCCATTTTCTTAAATGGAAAACCAGTGTTGTTGGCTATAATTAGAAGACAAACATAAAAATTAAGACTTTGGAACATGGAGTTCCCGTCATGGCTCAGTGGTTAATGAGTCCAACTAGGAACCATGAGGTTGTGGGCTCGATCCCTGGCATCGCTCAGTGGATTAAGGATCCCGCGTTGTTGTGGCTGTGGTGTAGGCCAGCGGCTACAACTCTGATTAGACCCCTAGCCTGGGAACCTCCACATACTGCAGGTGTGGCCCTAAAATGACAAAAAGACAAAAAAAAAAAAAGACTTTGGAATAATTACTAAATCCTGCTTAATAACTCCTCTTGCTGAAGGCATGGGTCCTGAGGTTCACTCTCTTTCTAAAGAGAGAAACAAGTGTCAAAGTCCCCAAATGAGAATTACTTTTTGGTGTAAGTTGAAAAGAAATCACTTTCTATGTATTTTTTGTCATTTTATGTGATAACCGATTCCCACCTAAAATTGTATTGTGTACCACCCTCAATTCATACCCCACATTTTGGGGAACACTACCCTGACCTATAATAGCATGTGCTGTAAATGCGTTTTGACCCCTGCACTTTCATCCTTGGGTAATGTCGTATTTTATAAACGATTGTCTCTTATCTAACCTGTGTCTGGAGGGAATAGATTGTTATTTCTTCATCCTACAGAGGAATGAACTGAGTTCCAGAGAGGTTTGGAGAATTATCCCAGCACAGTGATAAGTATGACTAAGCCAGGGGCAAATAAGTTAGGAGCTTAAATTCCTGATAAGTATTTGGTCACCTTCCTCCCCTTGATGTGATCTGGGAATCTCGAGGTTGTGCAATCCTTTTGGTCCACTCCAGCTGTCAAGCAAAAAGTCAAGGAGGGTGGGGCAAAGGCTAACCTCATGAAACTCCATCTGATCCTTGCCAGATAAGCTCATTTAATCCTCCGGCAAAAGTATCCCATTTCACAAATAGGGAAACAGTTTCAAAGAACTCAAGTAACTTTCCCAAATTTGCAAGTTGGCACATGTATAGTAAGAGGCAGAGCCAGGATGTGAACTCCTCTTCCTGATTCCTTAAACTTGTGTGCTTCACCGACACCTTGGAATTACATATTTGGAGACCTGAGTTCTAGGCTGATTTTGCTACCCAGTTGAAATATAATATTAAGCAAAAGATGAAAGTATTCCTTATCATCTCTACCCCCTTTGTCCATTCATGGTCTTCTTTAGTTTTCTCATCACCTCACACTGGGACACAAGTGGATTCACGTAGCAGGCCTCTCACTCCATTTCTCTTCCCTGCATAAGTGCCATTTGGCCCTTATTTTATTTTGCATCATGCTGTAACATTATTAGAGCAATGGCAACATTTGGGAAATTGTTTTAAAAAATTGAAATTCCCAGCAGTTCCTGTCATGACGCAGCAGAAACAAATCTGCCCAGGATCCGTGAGGATGCAGGTTTGATCTCTGGACTCGCTCAGTGGGTTAAGGATCAGGTGTTGCTGTGAGCTGTGGCGTAGGTCACAGACGCTGCTCGGATCCCACGTTGCTATGGCTGTGGCATAGGCCAACAGCTGCAGCTCCGATTTGAACCCCAGCCTAGGAACTTCCATATGCTGCTCTAAAAAGAAAACAAACAAAAAAAGAATCAGCATAAACTAGACTAATTTTTTTTTCACATGTAGAAATAATCCATGTTGAGAGATAATTTATAAATTGTATGACTTGGCTAGCCCTTCGAAGTCTCACCAGGAAGGCCTTTGGTGAGGGGTGAGGAGGTGAGGGAAGGCTGAGAGGGACCTCTTGGGGGGAGGGCATTAACAGGGAGATTGAAATGCCCTAAAATGAGAGGAGAGGAAGGAAGCTTAATAACCAGGCATTAAAAGGGATGAGGAGCAAAGTTTGGGGGGGAAGAGAGGGGACAGGAAATAGCAAGGGAGGAAGGACAGAGACAGTTTTCTCCTTTCTTCAGCTCCTTAACCTGGCTGCTCTGCCTGCAGCAGCCCCAACTCTATGTATTAGGCTCTTTTTCCATTCCTTGAGCTGTCAGTGCCCTCAGTCAAGTAGAAATAGAGAAGTAGAAATGTCCCTTTTTACTCCTTTTCGGCAACAGCTCCTCCAGCAGCCTGATGGCTTGGAGAATGTTATCATCCTCTTTTCACATCTCAGCAAGTCATGGTAAATACTTCCTCCTTCAACTTCCATGGACACCCGCCGTATAGCTCTCATACCGCCTAAGCCATGGCACTGCCATCTCCATGGCCCATTGTTATCATATATTTTATTTTATTTTAGTGCTTTTAAGGGCTGCACCCAAGGCATATGGAGGTTCCCAGGCTAGGGGTCTAATTGGAGCTACAGCTGCCAACTTACACCACAGCCACAGCAATGCAGGATCCAAGCCGGGTCTGTGACCTATACCACAGCTCATAGCAATGCTGGATCCTTAACCCACTGAGCAAGGCCAGGGATCGAACCCACAACATCATGGTTCCTAGTCGGATTCGTTTCTTCTGTGCCATGATGGGAACTGCCTGTATCATATATTTTAATGCATAAGTTTTGTAAAGTATTTGGGGAATACCTTCAAATGGGGAAATAAGTGTTCTTTCAATTTTATGTAGTGAAATATAGTAAAAAGTTAATGGACCCCTATCACATGAGGAACCAGCAAATGACACATCCCTCTTACTTCTCAATGGCTTGTCTGATGCCATCATTGATTTTGGATAATTCGTCTGCCATTAGTTTCACCATCAAAACAGCCTATTACACACATACACACAGTCATTATTTTATTTTTTTGTCAATAAATGTAAGGATTGTGGGTAGTAAATGGCGTTCAAGAAGCTGGGACACCCCGCCTAATATCAGTGTCTTAAAATATTTTTAAACTAGTAATTATCCTGCCATCAGAGAGATTGCACTTTTATTGATAGGTAGTTTGAATACACAGAGAAATTATTTTCAGAGTTGCAGAGCACAGAATAGTGAAAGTCCTTGGGTCAGTGACTAGGCCAACAGACAAAACCTCTCATTGTTTGCCAGTCTCTTGATTTGCTGTCTTGGGAAAAGTGATTTTAAATCAGAAGTGATTTCAAACAAACATCCCTCAAAGGAGATTAAAAGTATATAAGAGAACAGACTTGTGATTCCTTTTTTTTTTTTTTTCGTGGCTGCACCCACGCATATGGAAGTTCCTAGGCTAGGGATTGAATCATAGCTGTAGCTGCCAGCCTATGCCACAGCCACAGCAACACCAGATCCAAGTTGCATCTGTGACCAAAAAAAAAAAAAAGTTCTTACTGTATAGCACAGGGAACTGTATTCAATATCCCATGATAAACCATAACGAAAAAGAATATATGTGTGTGTGTGTGTGTGTATCTTGCCGTATAGCAGAAATTGTTAACACATTTTAAATCAACTATACTTCAATAAAATAAAAAAAAAAGGAGTTCCCGTAGTGGCTCAGTGGTTAACGAATCCATCTAGGAACCATGAGGTTGCGGGTTCGATCCCTGGCCTTGCTCAGTGGGTTAAGGATCCGGCATCGCCATGAGCTGTGGTGTAGGTCACAGACACCACTCGGATCCCGCTTTGCTGTGGCTGTGGCGTAGACTGGCGGCTACAGCTCCAATTAGACCCCTAGCCTGGGAACCTCCATATGCCGTGGGTGTGGCCCTAGAAAACTCAAAAAGACAAAAAAAAAAAAAGAGAGAGAGAGAGAATGGCGGCCAAGTTCAGTTTAAAAAGTGCAGAACTTGAAGTCTGGAATTTGAGTCTTTCTTCCCAACAATTCACATGACTTAGGGTAAACAACCTTCTTTTCCAATCTTAGAAATGCTTGCTGAATAAGAGAAAGTATGTGTGAAATGCTTTATGTCTCTGGAAGAAAAAACTATGTATAAAGGCAGATATACTACTTTTCATTCAGCTCTCAGGCTTGATTGGAATTATTAGAAATTTGTGTAGCTGGAATTACCAAATGATTTGAGAAATATGCTATGAATGATAAAGGAGCGGGTACTTCTAAAATGGATATAAGTGAATTGTAATATAGCACCTATGCTATTGCTTTGAAATAGGACTAGTAAAGCTGCTGAATACACAACTCATTTTTCTTCTGCCAGAGCAGAAGAATCTTGAACTTTTCTTTTGTCTTTCTTGTTGTTTTCCCTCCAACCTTATATTTTTTTTTTCTTTTTAAAATCCTCTTGTCCATTTACTCCTTTGGGGCGAAGGCATTGTTAAAGAGTTAACAAACTTTTCTCACCAGTGTCTTGACTAATTTAGTCCTGATATTCCCAAGTTATATTTCTGCATATTAACTTTGGTGGACAATAATGAATGCTAAGGGAAAGGTCAAATCTGGGATGTAGAAAAGTTGGCAAGAAGTTGAAATCCAAGGGCTTGAGTAACGAAAAGGAAGTGAATGAGGCTGAAATATAATCAAGCCATGAAAGGAATCAAAGGTTTTTCTTAAGTGAAAATTATTGTTTATGGCTGTTACTATACCAGTCCCAGAATTCAAGGCTCCTCAAGTCCGTGAAAGATGGCTCTGAAGGGAGTTGCTTCAATGTGTTATCTTGTTTCAAAAACTTCTTAGGTTTTCATTCATTCAGTTCACTAGATAACAGATAAGAGAAGGCAGTGAGTTGGGGAGGAGAAAGACTTGAGCATATGTTGCCAAGAATTTTCTTGTTGTAGCAAATGACTCTTACAGAAGGAAGAGCCCATTCTCTTATCCCTTTAAATCTTACTGTTTCCTATTCCTCCTCAAACCTGACCTTCCTTTCAACTTATATTGGAACCTCTCCAGGACTAAATTCTATTGTCTAACTCAAATGATAACCTTTTTTATTTCCTTTCTTCTTGCCTGCTCTATTAACAAATAGGTGGCATGGACTTGGGCTTTTACTAAAATTTTGTTGTGGAGTTCTCATTGTGGTTCAGCGGGTTAAGAACATCCTCCATGAGGATGCAGGTTCGATCCCTGGCGTCACTCAGTGGATTAAGAATCAGGTGTTGCCGCAAGCTGTGGTGTAGGTTGCAGACGTGGCTCAGGTCTGGTGTAGATGTAGCTGTGGAATGAAGGGAGGAAGGAGGGAAGGAAGGAAGGATGGGGGAAAACTTTCTTGTAAGCAATGTTTATTTTTATCAAAATATTTCACACAACTAGTTTAGGGAGTCAGACGACACCAAAACAGTTTCCTACCAAAAGCAACGTCTCCTTGATGTCCTTGGCTCCCATTTCATCATCACTTCCTGCCACCCAGAGACAACCACTCAGCTGGTTAAACCGATCTCTTCTGATCTTTTTCTCTATATTTCTTAGAAGAATATGTATATCATCTCTTTTTATTTTGTCCCAGAGCAATTTTTATAAGTTAGGCAATTGTGAAAAGCTTAAAGATGTGAACAAGATGTTTATTTTATCAAGTTTATTGTTCTTCAAAATTCAGGCATTAAGTTTAATTTAGTCTTCAAAGCACAAACTGTACATAACCAACCTATAACAATACTATCTATCTATCTATCTATCTATCTATCTATGTGTGTGTATGTATATATATATGTGTGTATATATATATATATATATATATATATACTTTTTTTTTTTTTTTGCTTTTTAGGTCTGCAACTGTGACATATGGCAGTTCCCAGGCTAGGGGTCAAATCAGACCTGCAGCTACCAGGCTATGCCATAGCCACAGCAGTGCCAGATCTGAGCCATGTATGCAAACTACATCACAGCTCACAGCAACACCAGATCCTTAACCCACTGAATAAGGCCAGGGATCAAACTCATATCCTCATGGATACTAGTCAGGTTCATTACTACTGAGCCACAGTGGGAACTCCTACAGTACACTATTCTGAATGATAAATTTTTGGAAGTGCAAACCAAAAGAAGAGAATGAACTTACCCATCTATAAAAATCAATCTAGGGAGTTCCCACTGTGGCACAGCAGGTTAAAGACCCAGTGTTGTCTCCATGGATGCACAGGTTCATTCCCCCTCCCGATTCAATGGGTTAAGGATGTGGCGCTGTTGCAGCTGTGGCATAGTTCACAGCTGTGTTTCAAATTCCATCCCTGGCCCAGGAACTTCCATATGCTACAGGGGAAGCTGAAAAAGAAAAAAAAAAATCAAGGTAATATAAGCAGCCATGATTCAATCACAGACTCAGAACCCACAGAAGCAGACTAGGAGGTGTGTGTGTGTATTATATATATCATATCTAATCTTACACAATTGTGGGGCCTGTTTAGTAGTCTCTGTAAAACTATTGTCATCACACCTAACCCTGGAGCTTGAAGAATTCAAAGAAGGCAGCCTGAGAGGGAAGACAGATAAAAGGTAGGGAAAATCAAGTACAACCCTGAACCTACAAGCCTGAGCTAAAGTCCCATGAGAACAGACTGAAACCATGTCAGTTCTCAATGTCTCCGACCTTGATTGTATAGATATCCTGCGGGAGAGGCTGTCCCCTTCATTATCGATCTAGCCTAGGAGTTGAAAAAGCTGGAGAATGATTCAGGGGAAGTTGGAGGTCTAGCCACTGTCCCATGCCAACAAGGTAAACCAGCATTTAAGCAATAATGTGAGTTACAAAGTGGTTGCTTCTTTGCTTCCAAACCCAAATCTAGGTAAGAATGTCTCTTGTGGTTCACCTTAGCCAAAAACATGCAGGGAGGGAATTCTGGGAAATGTAGCTCAGCCTAACCGACTTGACACATTGCATTGTAAGTCACCACAATTCACTCCTCTTCCTTTATATATAAATAGTATGTATATATACAATTATATAATTGTAAATTATGTATAATATAGAATATGTATGTACAATTATATGTGTGTGTGTGTATATAATTATAAATAAATACCTCAGCTCAGGGTTTACCTACCCATCCTGCCCCCTTACCAAGATAACAACGGAAAGGTGATTTGTGAAAAGAAAAAAACGATAATGGTATTTAACCCTTGGAAACTACCTAGAAGTCCACCATCAGGGATATTTGCCCAACTCCTTTTCTGTTGCCCAAATTAATACAACTGCTGGATAAACTGAGGTTTCTGAAATGATATCCCCTAAATTTTAAATAAAATATAGCAGAGTTAAGCTTTTAATTCAGAGGAGTTCCCTTCGTGGCTCAGTGGTTAACGAATCTGACTACGAACTGTGAGGTTGTGGGTTCGATCCCTGGCCTTGCTCAGTGGGTTAAGGATCCGGCATTGCCGTGAGTTGTGGTGTAGGCTGCAGATGCGGCTCGGATCCCGCGTTGCTGTGGCTCTGGCGAAGGCCGACAGCTACAGCTCCTGTTAGACCTCTAGCCTGGGAACCTCCATATGCTGCAGGTGCAGCTCTAGATAAAAGGCAAAAAGACAAAAAAAAAAAAAAAGCTTTTAATTCAGAGCCCTTACATTTACAATCACCGTCTTATTCAAAAGAAAACAAACAAAGCCTCCAAATGAATCATCTGTGTAGTATTTTGATTTATTTTCTTACCTCTTGGCTTTTAGGTAGATTTTGGTTTTACTTTTCTTTCTTTCTTTCTTCCTTGCTTTCTCTTCAATAGACAGGCTTAAGTTTCTCTCCCATCATCACAGTGGAATTCAAGAATCACTGTTTAGGAGTTCCTGTTGTGGCGCAGCGGTTAACGAATCTGACCAGGAACCATGAGATTGTGGGTTCAACCCCTGGCATTGCTCAGTGGGTTAAGGAGCCGGCATTGCCATGAGCTGTGGTGTAGGTCACAGATGTGGCTCGGATCCCGCGTTGCTGTGGCTGTG